>CM053587.1:251900197-251915251 GCA_028646515.1 Pseudochirops corinnae
TTTTTTTTCACATAGAAATCCTCCATTCATTATGTCTGTTTAAGGAGTGCAATAAGTGTTTCATTATATACAACACTGGAACAAGAAAAGAATCTGAAAAGTGTCATGAAGACCTATCTTAATAAATGCATCACTAAGAAAGGCTTCACATACACATACATATACACATACACATACACATACACATACACATACACATACACATACACTTAATGCTTCTCAAACTGCTGGATGTACTGGCTATCCGAGGAGCTTGGAGGCAGAGACCTCAAGTCAGCAGATCCTCGTACCAAGGGAAAACCAGAAGCCTTGTGAGTTAGCTAGATGTCTCTCCAATCCTGATAGGCAACTAAATGCAGCAATATTATACGATATTGATCATCACTTTTCCTCTTTGGGTGTTCCTTTCTTCATTTTTTCAAAAGAGGAATTACAGTCTAATTTTCAGGAGTAACAAAGTTAAACAAATTTATGTGCATAGAAACACTTTTTAGAAATACAAAACATTCCATAGAGTAATTATGATATTATTGTAATAAGATATATTCATCAGTAATAAAAATCTTTAGATTGGCAAAGTAGATGAGAACTTGATTTGGAGGCAAAAGGACTGGGTTCTGATCTGATCTCTGCTGCTTACTGTCTGTTTGACCTTGGGAAAGTTACTTCACTTTTCTAGTTTTCTCATCTGTAAAATGAGGAGACTGGACTAAGCGACTGCTGAGATTACTTCTATCCACACATCTGTGATCCTATTATTTCTCTGTATTCAGAGCAACAGTTTTCATTCATCCAAGCAGCATCACCTCTGTCCACAATCCTAACCTAGGGAAGGATGGAAAAGGTGGCAAATGCATCAACAAGCATTTACTAAGTCAATAAGCATTTGTTAAGCACCTACTTTGAGCCAGATGCTGGGCTAAGTGCTTATCACAAATCCAAATCACCATTTATCTGCCAAGAATTGCTTTTCCTTTCCTAAAATATCTTACTATGTTGTTCACGCTATTTTTTTATGCAAGAGTCTTTAATGCCCTCAGGAACAAATGAGAAGACATCAAGTTCTTTTTAATTTGAATTTGAGGAAACTTCCTTAAGAATAAGTGAGAGTCACTTGGAGAGACTTATATAAACTGATGCTGAGTGAAGAGAGCAGAACCAAGAGAACTTTGTACACAATTACAGACACGTTGCATCTGTGATGACTGACTTTGATCGACTGGGCTCCTCTCAGGAATGCAAGGTTATAAGACAACTCCAAAAGACTCATGATGGAAAGAGATCTACAACTAGAGAAAAAGATGTGGAGTCTGAATGCAGATTAAAGCAAACTACTTGCTCTCTTTCTTTTGTATTTTGTTTTGTTTTGTCCCTTCTTTCTTATTGCTCATTCCATTGGTTATAATTCTTTACAACTTGACTAATGTTTAATGTAAAGGTATTTGTAGAATCTGTATTGGATTGCATGCCACCATGGGGTGGGGGAGGGGGGGGAAGAATGAGAAGAGGAGAAAATTTGGAACTAAAGGGTCTGTGGAATCGAATGTTGCAGACCAAAAGTGAATAAATAAATTTGTAAAAATAAAAAAATAAAAAGAATAAGGAAGAGTCCCATAAACCTGCCAACTCAACTCAATAAGCATTTATTAAACATATATCTTCTACAAGATGTTATGACATGTACTAATCAGTCAGTCAGCATTTATTAAGCACCTATCCTGTAACAGGTACGGTGGGATGCAAATAAATAAACCTTGCCTTCAAGGAGCTTAAATTTGTCTGGAATGTTACAGAACAGCTTCCTGTACCTTCCCATACATGTTTTCTGTCCACCTAATTCTCAATGACTTCAATGGGAACTCAAACATCATCTGTAACAGGAAGGAGAAGTTGGCAGGAGAGGTTTTAGCACACCCTCCAATCCCAATGTGTTAAATAGACATACCTTTCACTAAACTCAGTGCCAAGGAATGATACTTAACATTTTCAAAGCTCTTCACAATAGAGTAATTAAACATTATGAGGTCAATCAGGATGATTAGCCCTTGTATACAGATAAGAGAACTGAAACACAAAAAGGTTAAGTGATGTGCCCCTGCATTCCCAAGACTTCAGTGTCCATGTGAATATTTGAACTCTATTAGCCTGACAACCAAGATTTGCTCTAGGCTGTCTTGGTACTCATGTCAACACAATGATGTTGTTCATCATAAGTTAAAAACCACTAATTTTGAACATAATTTTAAAAAATCTATCAGGTTTCCAGCTTAAATTACAAAATCAAGTGTCCTCATTTCCAGGAAACATCTCTAAATCCAAATGGAAAAATTAAACTCAGTTTTGATTCTATGGAACATGTTATTATCTCAATGGCTACTGTGATAAAATTGTCAGGAATTTTTATAAGCTTAAATGCTCAAGGTTGTTGGTGTGTTGCTATTTGTTTTTTCAAGACCTTCTTCAATAAATGTGAAGTGATGAATTTTCCACTGGGATTAAGTTAATGAAAAATCTTGCAGGAGATTCCCTTTCCCACAAACTATCATAAAAGTATTCTCTCTGCTTCCTGTCTTTGCCCACAGGTCTTCTAGAGGTCTATTTGCTCAAAGCTGATCCATTGAGAGGAAAAGACCAAGGGATACAGCCTTAGAGTGAAACTCTGCATATCTTCCATTCACCAAGAGACAATTCATTGAAAGAATACCATGGCTTGCTTAGCATCCTTTAGGCTCAGAGCCTAATATGCTGAAATATTTTTTTAAAAAATAAAATTCAAGTAATTTCTTTTCACCAACTGTTAATAATAACAACCTTAGAAAACTTGACATTTAAAACTGTGTTTACTATTGTCACCACTTACCCCACCAAGACTACAGGTGATCTGTACTTACAGTGCTATACCTTCTAATCTACTTTGTATTTACCCATTTTGCATACATTTGTTTTTATTCACTTTATTTTTATAGTGTATGTCTTAATATGTCTAATTCCAATCTTCTTTAGAATGTGAACTCATTTTGGTAAAAGATTATTTCATTCTTTGTACTTGTCTATACAGTAGATGAATAAAACACTTGTGCTGATAGATTGATTCCCCGACCAAAGTTGTCGTATCAAGATGCATGTTGCAGCATGGTGTAGAGGCTAAAGGGCTGGACCTGCAGTCAGGAAGATATGTTCAAAGCCCAACTGACATTTACTAGCTATGTGATCATGGGCAAGACTCTAATCTCTATGAGTCTTAGTTTCTTTATCTTTAAAATGGTGATAATGAACCCTATCTCATGAGATTGTTACGGAGTTCAAAAGAGATAGTATACATAAAGTGTTTTACAAACATTAAAACACTAGAGAAAGGTCAACTAATGTCATATAGAGGACATGGCAGCACTCTATACACATGCCAAACACCCAAGTCTTGTTACTACCATTATTCGACAAGCTCTGGGGGGTCCCCAACATTTTTAAGATCAAATCTAAAATCCTGTTTATTATTTAAAACCTTTCATAACTGGCTCCCTTCCGACCTTTCCATTCTTTCATTTTACCCTCCAAGCAGACACATGCACATACATTCTATGATTCAGTGATACTGGTGTCCTTGCTGTTCCTTGAAAACTCCATCTCTGACTCCATTCTTTTTCATTGACTGTCTCCCATTACCAGAATTATCTCCATCCTCATCTCAGTCTCCTGACTTTCTTGGCCTCCTTCAAATTCCAACTCAAATCTCCCTCCCTCTACAAGAAGCCTTTCCTGAGTCCCATTAACATGACTTTGATTCGTCTTCAAGCCCTAACTCTTGGCAGAGTTTTATTTCTACAATATCACACAGTTAATGGAATCTGAGGGTTTGAGGAACCATGAAAATTTCCCTCTTCTACAGCCCTGCTCTCAGGCTTAACCAATAGAACCATCTCAGAAAGAGCAGAATTAATTGATTCATACTATTTTAAAGATTTCCAGAGAAGATTCACTATGACCCCTCAATAGCCCAGTTCAATATAAACCAAACATATAAAAATGCACTTTTGTAAAGTAGGATGATTGTTCATTTTATAAAAGGATTCAGTGCAGGATTCCTTTGAGTATCAAGCTAGATTTTTCTCAAAATGTAAAACAATTCACAAAATAATTGTTTTAAATATACCTCATCCCTCCAACACATCCCCTTAACACATTTAGGCCAAACTGTCAAATATTCCTATCTTTGAAAAGGTTTCATCAAACACCTTCTCTTTAGTTACATGAAAAAAAAACCCAACAGTTCCAAATATTTTAGTCTTTGATGCACTTTGGGTAAGCCATAAGCTAGATGTTTCATTTCTAGGTTACACCATTTTCAAGTCTCCATTGTCTCTTCTCCTCCTTCCCCATATCCAATCAGTTAACAAATGTTTATTAAAGCTTACTATTTGCCATGTACTAGAGATTAAAGGAAAGGTTAAAATAAAAGGTTTACACCCTCAAGAAGCATATATTTTACATGTGGAAACTACACATAAATAACTAGTTGAAAAGAATATAAATATAGGGTGTGATGGTAACCAGAAAGGAAAAGGAATTAGCAGCAGGTTGGGTGGGGACCCTGGAAAGACTTCCTGAAAAAGGTGAAATTTGGACTGAGTCTTGAAGTAAGCCAGGCAAACTAAGAAACAGAGGCTAGGGGCATTCCCGGTCTAGGGATAGTTGGTGGAAAGACACAGATCTGGAAAAAGAGACCAGATTGTGAAGAGTTTTAAACATCAGACGGAGGACTTCACATTTGATCCTATAGAAGAGAAGTCACTGGAAGACACTGAGCAGGAGAGTGATATGGTCAAAGTGTTCTTTAAAAGAAACCCCCTTAGTAACTCAATATAGAATAAATTACAGTGGAGAAAACCTTGAGGCAGGGGGACCAGTTAGAAAGTTAGTTTAGTAGCTCAGTACCAGATACATAGAAAGTGCTGAATAATACTTCTGGAATGATTGCCTACTTCCTTCAGGTTCCATCCAACCAACCACCCATCATCTTGCCATTGGGCCTATTGCTGTCCTGCTTATTCCTACCATAACAGTACATCTAGATAAAATTGAAAAGGGAGAAAAATCATCTTCAGTCCCAAGAGAAGTTAATCCACTTAACTGAAGAACTTACTGTATTGGTCAATGATCCACCCAAATTCATGAAGTTGCCAAACTACCTATTCAGACCACATTTCTCATCACAGACAACTGTTTCCCTGCCATCTGGCCATCCACCCTGCCGTCAGCAGGTATAAACAATCCTTTTCCCTTCCACCAACCTTTGTTTTACACAACTTGCTTTGGACTCAGGAATCAAATCTATACTATTATTCCTGGCACCAACTCACTATCCCTGACAAAGTTACCATTCCTATGATTTCCTACATACATTCTTCCTTGAACAATAAATACATCAAGGGGTAGACTTAAATGAAACAGAACTGCCCAAATTCCATTAGGGATGATGTAGTGGAAAGAGCAGTGTCTCGAGTCAAAAGCGCTGAGTTCACATCCTACTTCTGATCATCACCTTCTATTTGACCCTGGGCAGATGATTTAACCTCCCTGTGCCTCAGCTTCCTCACCATTAGACAAGACTTTGGACTACATGACCTCTGAGATCCCTTCCTAAATCTAAGATCTTATGAACTCCCACGAATATTGTCTTACATTAATTTGTGGTGCTCTCACATGCTTATTCAGCAAGCATTTTTTGGGTATACTCTGAATACAGTATGGCATTGGTTGGTACATAGGAACCCAAAGAGATTGAAGACAATTTATACCCTCATGAAACCTGAAGGAGAGATAAGTTAAGCATTCATAAAATGATTAAGTGACAAAAATGCAGCTTCATAACCATACTATGTCCAGTGACAAGTTCAATGTAGAGTGTGCTAAAGCCATAGCAATCAGAACAAGCTGTGAGTCACAAAAGGATTCTTAGAAGAGCTGGAGAGGAAGTATGTGCTTGGTTTGGGCCAAAATTCCACACTGCTGACATGTATTCAGTATATTATCAGATAAAATCATATGGTTAGACTATTTCATGATTGTGTATATGTACAGATCATGGTTCTCTATCTTCTATCTAGATGTTTTTACAACAGCATTGACACCACATTTACATACCACTACAGGTTTTATAAAGCATAATCTTCACTATTACTAGTAATTCAAAATTACTAGTAATGATTCTTGTCATTTTCTATAGACAGCACTTTAATATTTCCAAAGCATTTTATATTCATCATCTCATTTGATTCTTCCAAAAACCCAGTGAGATAGGTGCTAAAATTCTTACCATTTTGCAGATAAAACCATTTCCCAGAGTTAGTAAGTCAATAGCCAGTAAACAAGCATTTATTAAGCACTTAGTAGACACGAGGCAGAATCGGGGTTTCCCTGGATTCCTTCAAGCCTTACCTAAAGTTCTAACTTCTATAAAAAGCCTTCCCCAGTCCTTAATTTTAGTGCTTTCCCCCTGAGACTACCTGCCATAAATATTTTATATGTGTGTATATATGTATGTATGCATGTATATATATATATATATATATATATATATATATATATATATACACACACACACGCCTATATGTGTATAGATACACATATATGTATCTACACACATATATTTTGTATATCATGGCTTACATGTTGTCTCTCCCACTGATGATGATGACAGTTATAATTTATAGAGCACCTACTATGTACCAGGTTCTTTTGGTAAGCCCTTTATAAATATTACCTTTTATTTTTACTATAACATTGGAGTGCAGGTTCTATTAGAAACCTTTTTTCACGGTTGAGGAAACTGAGGTGAACAGAAGTTAAGTGATTTGCCCAAGATCAGACATCAAGTAAGCATCTGGATTTGAACTCATGTCTTCCTGACTCTAGGCATCCCACTTTATCCACTTCTCCACCTAGTTATACTCTCCACCTAGATATACTCTCAAGATACATCATCATCTGTGATATATCTTGAGAGTAGGGACTTTTTTTTGTTTGCCTTACTTTGAATCTCTGGTATTTAGCATAGTGCCTGGCACACAATAGGCAAGCAGTGCCTCACATATAAATGCTAGTTCACTGCATTTATTTACGGTGAATTTCTGTCATAAGATTTTGTAGCACCCAATGCAATATTCACAGTACCAATGGTGACTGTGAATATGCTGGCATAAGTCTGAATTGCAAAATATAACAGACTCTCCATATAGAAGATAGAAGCAAAACATTTTTCAGACACCAGAAAGCCAAATCCCAACACCAGGAGACTGAATCCATCATAGTAACAAAGAAGTTAATACATAATAGCACAGCAGGAAGCCACACCATCCTTTAGCCTTCCCACAAACAAACACTCACAAGTCTAGCTGTCATAACAGGAGGCAAACAAACACTCACAAGTCTAGCTGTCTCCTTGGATGCATCCTCTCTTCCCTCCAGCTCTAACTGTTCTGACTCCCAGATTCCTGTGGGCTCTGCTCTATCCTTCAGCAAACTCCTCTCACCACAGGCTCCATGTGATAACATTTGGCTTATTGGGGAGCAAGGAAGATTTTCAAAGTAGGAAATATCTCCAAATTCCCTGAGGCCTATTAAGTGGCAGAGAAGATCTTCAAATTCCTGTTACCACTACAGATTTGAACTTAGGTCTTTCTGATTTAGAGTCCAACCAATGATCTGCTCTACCATGTGACCTCTCTACAAGTACCAATATTATTATTGTTACTATTTTATAGATAAGGAAATGGTGACATAAATGAGCTGCAGCTAATTGTGGTTTAGTAATTTTAGTTGTATCTGACTCTTCATTGCCCCATGTGGGTTTTCTTGACAAAGATACTGGACTAAAGTTTTGCCATTTCCTTTTCCAGCTCATTTTACAGATGATGAAATTGAGGCAGAGTTAAGTGACTTGTCTAGGGTCACACAGCTAGTAAGTGTCTGAAGCCAGATTTGAATTGAGATCTTCCTGATTCTAGGTCTAGTGCTCTATGCATTGCATTGACAAGTTTTATGGAAGAAATGACAAAAATGATATCTTCAAAGAATCTTCTAACACTAGAGGCAGTGCCTTTTCCACTGTACCAGAGCATTTTTTCTCATAAGAAATCTAGTAAATACATATTTCTTAGGTCTTTTGTACTATTATTTGTGCTACTGTTTGGTAGTCTCACAATTGGAGTATGAAGGAGAATAAAGGGCCACACTCACTAAGAGCTCACACACCCAGACTGTTTCTCTTTCATCAATGCTCTATTGCTCAGAAACTATCCATTTCAGTCTCAAAGAATAAGACAACTAAATTCCAAAAGAGGGCCTCTGTCCTTTGAAGCAACATAAAAACTGAAAGAAAAAAGTCTTTTGCTGACTGCAAAAGCTCACTCAGAGCTAAGAGGCACAGTGGATAGACCATCTGGCCTGAAGTCAGGAAAACTCTTCTTCCTGAGTTCAAATCTGGCCTGTATGACCCTGAGCAAGTCACTTGACCCCATTTGCCTCAGTTTCCTCATTTCTAAAATGAGCAACAGAAGGAAATGCAAATAAAAAACACCTTCGGTATCTTTGCCAATAAAACACTGACTGGGTTCATTAAGAATCAGATATAACTGAAAATGACAAAACGACAAAATAACTCGTGTGCCTTCTATCTTCAAGAATATCCAGAATATTTTTTAAATGATAGAAAAGAAAACGAATGCACTTCATGATTTTGGTCCAACACAGGGGTGCCGGCTGCCCAATAAGGATGTACAGAGCATTGATAGTTGAATTTGTGATATTCAATAAGTAAAACTGTTTCCAGACACAAAGGTTACAAAATACTGTTAACAGGCTTCAAGCACCCGTTGTTACAATCACAACAGAAATGGACTACAATAATAAGTCCTCATAGGCTTCCTCAAGTTCTGAATCACTAAGAGGATGACAAAGAATGGAAAAAAACGGGCTTTTTTCCTTTATCAGCTCTGCCTTAGAAGAACAGGTGATCCTCTCACAATGCCTCCATAGAGACCCATTCACCCAGCTCAGCAATGCAATTTACAAAATGGGAACAGTGTCCAAAGTTGGAATTTCAAGGGTATGAACTGAGCTGACAAATGAGAGCAGATATAAAGAAATCCTACTGTAGCAGGCTCCCAGCCAAATTTACAGTGTATGGCTATCTTCTTTTTAAAAAAAATATCATAAGGGCCCCAGAAGAGTCCTGAGGCTGAGGCTGCCAATTACAAAGGGTGTGAATGAAACTTCTGGGGCTGGGCAGGTTGACAAGGCCACTCCCATCATCTAGAAAGGGTTAATTTAAAGTTAGGTGACTGATATAACAAATGCCTTGAAAAGAAAATGTAGTATATCATTCTAGGGACTGTTCTCCATTTCTGGGGGAAGTTAGCCAGCTCCCTCCAGTGATATAAGGGATATACCTTATAGACTCTAATTCCTTAATGTTAATAAGGGGATTACAATGTGCTTTTGTAGGGCCTGTTTAGAGACAACAAGACAGGAGAGTCAGGAGGATATAAGCAGCTGGGAGCAACAATATTTTAATAGGTTGTTATTTTTTTCCAGCCTAGAGGGAAAAAAAACTAATATGATGATAGGAACTCAAAGAAATTCACACAAAAAAGGTCTAAATTAGTGTAACACTTATTCAATGATAACAATGTCCACATTATGTACATTGTACTTTATTCAGCTGAGTTTTTTATAGGGTGAAGGAGAGTCTTTCCATGCCATTTCACCAAAGCTAAGTATTTTTAAAATGATTGTTGTCTTATGTGAACCAGGAGGTAAAAGCACATTACAAATAGGGACCATGAGAAAGGCATGTGATTATATTCTCTATGGTATTTCTTTTAGATTACTAACAAATGACCCCAAAGTCTTGAATTATACCAAACTTAGAGTGATAAATCTGCAGCAAATATTAAAAGCATATTGAACAGGAAATTTACAAATAGTCACTGAGGTGAGAGAGAGCTTAATGAAAACTTGCCATGTTCTATTTTCCAGACATGTGAACCCTTTAGGAGAAGATTAGGTAATATTTAAAATAGATTGTGATACATACAGGAAAATTACAGGGCATATCACCAACAATTTCAAGAGAAAAGAAACAAAAAGATAAGCAATTAACTGTGTGATCTGGAGCAGACCCCCTTAACCATTGTGGGCTTTCAGTTTGTTCATCTGTAAAGTCAAAGAGCTAAAGTAGGTGGCGAGTCTCAGAATAAGGAAGACCTGAGCTCAAGCCCTACTTTTATATGTGTAACAGACTATGTGAGCATGTCCAGCATGTCCACCTAAAAAGAGATACTCCAAAGGGACTTGACTGGGCATGCCCAGACTGCCTAACACGGAAGTGCTTTGCATTCCCTACCATATTGATTGGGGTAGCCAGAAAAGACTCTGTCTTTAAAACTGGAGAAACTAAGACAATCTTGCTGTTTCTGGCTCACAGTCTTTTCTAAAGACTCCTTCTGGCTACACTGAGAGGGTGAAGATCAATTTATGAACCAGTGAGAAATGAAGAACTTTGTTCCTCTGTTCCCTCCTTTACCCCAACTCCAAGAAATGCAAGATCTTTATCTTTGTTTTCTGTGTTTATCCTTCTCAATTTTAGGTACCAGCAATGATTCTCACATGTTGGAGCCATGGCAGTCTTGGAGTCAGCATTGCAGATAGGGATGGTGCCACCAACTCAGTAGGGAATTCAGAGAAGCCAGGGTGCCTGGAACTCAAGTCTTAGGGTTGTGGAGTTTGGTCTTGGAACTAGGAAGATAATATATAGAAATTGAGCTAAACTATGAACCTAATCCACCCCAAATCCACCCCCTCAGAGGCTAAGATGGAGATTATGCCACCCATTGTAAGGATTAAGTTTGTATATTTGTGATTATATCTTATGCAGCATATATTTTCTTGTAAAAAAAAAAAAAAGGTAACCTATCTGTTGATAACTAAAAGGAAGTACAGTAGAGGGGACTACCCCCTGCAATCAGGGGAAACATCATCAATGGCACTGAAGATATTGACAGTGAGCCTAGATATCCACACATTCCCACTAAAGGTACTGGAGAACCCAGGGGGACGCATGAAAGGTAATCTACCTGGACTTCTAGGTAGTGAGAGCCAGAGTAAGCATTGCTTTATATATACATACATACACACACATGTGTACACATACATACATGTATGTATGCATACATACATACAAGCTATGTGACCTTTGACAAGTTCCTTAACCTCTCTTGGTTCAGGCTAATTTCTGATACTAAAAATTATGGAGTTAATTTATAGGAAAGGGAATTTCTATCCTTACAGAGATGCACACTGATATAATCAAAGGTCCAGAACAACAAAAACAAAGACAACTTGTTTATCCATGAGATCCCTTCCCACTCTAAAATTCTCTGATAATAACAATTGGATTTGGGATAAAAGTTCCATTTTTTTCACCATATTATTTTAGAATTGTCAGTAATTCAGAAAGCCTCCTCTTGTACACAATGCTTATATTGAGTCATCCTCACCCTTTTATAAGATTGAAAAAGAATCTACTATGGTATCTATTAGTGCATCAGTAACTGCAAAATACCTCGATGTGACCAGTGCTCATACACTGTTGGTAACTAGAGAGATAATTGATATAACAAGTCTGTTTGTCTTATCTCCATAAGAGTGTCAGTTCCAGTGTGATTTCCAGCCTTTCTTCTGGGTGGCCCAAGTAACTCCTGGAAGGTGTTAAAAACCAGATAGCTGCTCCTTTTATAAAACAGAAAGATAATCCTTGGTGCTGGATCCCAGTTGTATTTTTAAAACAGGAACCAATAATATCTTGAGAATCAGTTTTAGCAGCTGTGAACCTCTGTCAGCTAACTGACTGACAATATACCTGATTAGTTAAAGTTAATTTTTCTTCCAATACTTCTGGCTTAAATTGCTATAATCTTACTAAGCAGTCATATTTGAATACCATTGTGTGAGTTTCACCCACATTCCACACTGGTGTTTTTTATCCTGTAGGTATAGTTGCTATCCCAGTCATCCTAACTGAATCTCAGGAGATCTGATTTATAACACAGCAACCCAAGATCTATTGGCAATGCTGTTAAATTACACTAATACATTAGGAAGGAAATAATATTAATAAATATTAGCTTAATGTAAATGGGAACTCTCTAGAAATCAACAAGTAACTCAAGTTAATACTATAGCAACTAGGGCATGCCTTTCTTTGTGTAAGAGGGTCCCCCAAAGCTACCCCATTTTCAGGCTATTCTATAGGTCCATATCCATTTAAAAAATAAAAACATAGCTCATGAACTTGTATAGATATCTTTATTTTTAGCAGTTGGTCTTTATATTTCACTTGTGAGAGAACATAATTAGTTCAATGAAAAGACATTTAATGAGATAGCACAGCAAGAAATAATGGTAATTGAACATCACACTGTGAGAACCTTCTCTCACAAATGCACCATCAATACTAAGAGTGGACACGTCAAGGAATACACATATAGAGCTACATATATAGGGAATGACCAGCTTGTACAAATAAAAGGTTCACATAGAGGGAATATGAGTGGCTAGGATGCATATGGAGAAAGATACACAAGAAAGTCAACCATATGACCTGGGTGTACCTATAGAGACGTAAATATGCCTCTGATACTGCAGTGCCACCAATGTATTCTGGTCATATATTTTTGCTGCTCTAGTTAGGCTTGCAGCCTACTAATCTCATATAGTCCTGTGGCTTCTAGCGTATACCAGTATACCAATGCTTTCAGATCCAGCCTTCAACTCAGCTAAGGTGCCACTTCTTCTTCATAAGGCGAAGAATGAGCTCTACCATTTCCCCTTTGGGTCAGAACACAAGAGACTTAGTGAGGCAGGACATTTACATATCCAGTATCAGAGCAGTGAAAAATACTCTACTTTTTTCTTCACATGAAACAAGGTAGGTATGTCAGCTTCAGGGTTGAGCTGGAGCCAACTCAAATGGACTAGGAAAAACAGATTGCTAAATTTTCAGTGTGATCATTTCCACCTTAGAAACTGGCAAATGCTACAAGTCAAATGTTAATAAAATAAATTAAACTTAAAAGTGTTTCATTAACACTTTTTTGAGAGTCAGCCCTTAAGCATTTACCAGTGGTTCCTAGAGTTTTAGCTGTTTTACCTCCCCAAAAGAGAGTCCTTGTCTCTTGGGGGGTGGGAGGGAGGGAGGAAGTGAGAGAAAGCTCTTCAGAAAACAAAACAACCAGTTTGCTAAGTAGACAGACACATCAGACATTTAATCCACCTTTGAACCTACTGTATCTGAGGCAGACTTAGAGCAAATTGTTTGAGACAACTAACAATTAGAATTAGAAATTCCTTGTAATACCAATTAACACTTTATGGGAATCATATGACCTCAAAACCCAAAATAGGTAGGGCTTTACTAAAGAAATCCCATACGTGTTATATGGGTATAAGGCATATGTATTTTCCCCAGACCTCTCCATCATCAGCCCACCACCACCCTACCATGATCCTTGGGTTTCCTTTGGCTTATGAAAATGAAAGGGAGAGGGGAAAATAGTTCACACTTCATGTAGAGTCATCCTTGAGCACCAAATTCTAGATCTCAATCTGTTATCTCAATTTCTGGATTTTCTTATGTATATGTAGATTCCATAAACACCCTTCCAACTTTTAATTTACTCTGTATTATACTGATTTTTATCCTTCAGCGTCTGAAACAGTGATGCTTAGACTACAATGATAGCACAAATACAAACAAATACAATTGTTGTTGTTATTGTTGTTGTTGTGAAGAGGATATGCCTTTAGTAGGTACACAGCTAAACATAGGCACAAGTTTGAATTTGTGTATAGAGACTTTATTACTCTTTTTTTCTGTTTGTATCCTTCGGACAAAGTAAGTACTTAAAAATGGTTCTGCATTCATTCAATCATTCATTCATAGTTTGAGGATGCATATATAACCAAGCTATTTTGTAACCAGGGCTGATTTAGTATGAGAAGGTAAGGAGGGTGGCAAGAAAAGCCATCCCTAGTGTCCAGTGTTTTGAAAAGGTAAAACTCAGCTGCCCTGGCCACTGAGGCAAGTAGAATGGCCTAGAAAGCAAATTGAGACTACAAAATAAAGCATAAATCATATTCACTACTTTCTCGTCACCCTGGATTTTCATCTATTGCAAATGTCAGGGCAAATCAAAAATGTAAATTCTTAAATGATGTTAGTTTTGAGCCCATACTCAAGAATTCCAAGCTTCTAAGCAGAATATGTTTCAGAAAGTCTGGCAGAAGCTTGCTGTTTTCTGATTTGGGAAGTGGGTGGGAACTAGAGGGAATTATAACTGTAAGAATGTGGGGTTTTTTATCCCTGACTTTAAAAAAAAATAAATTTAATGACAACACACATTGGCTGAGTTTATAATGATATGATTGAAAGCATGCAACTCTTAGAAAATTAGAAGGGTTGGTGACCGGCAAGAAAATGCTGAATATTTATAGTGTTGAAAGGCTTGATAATGAAGTTTGATTTTGTATTAAGATGTATATGGTGTTATTGAGAACATGTGTGGGAATAGAGAAAGAAGCTCTGAATATAGAAGCATTGAAGATCTGATTACATTTTGGATATATATTCAGATTCCATATGAACGACCATGTCCTCCAGATGCTCCTTTTGTTAAGAACGGCATGCTGCTTGCATCAAGCCTCAAAGTATTAAACTGTCACCTTAATGAGATGCATGATTGTTGATAAGACATTGGGGTAACAATCAATACTAGAAAAACTAAATGAATGAAATATATCTATTGTTCAGATTATGACATGCAATCATACGGCCAGTCTATTCATATAGCATGCTATGATGTGTTATGCTCTTACACAGCATAAAATAATGCACTGCAAAACATAATGCGATGTATTAATTATAGCATACAATATGCTATTATTATGTTATATTGCATTATGTTATAATATGTGTGGTAAATCATATATTGTGTAGCA
>CM053587.1:251915751-251931051 GCA_028646515.1 Pseudochirops corinnae
TCTGGCTGCACTCTCCTCCTCCCTTTCTCTGCCATGATCTTTCTTTTCCCCAAAGAAGGAATCTAGGGTTTGGTTGCTGTTCTTAATTTGCTTCTTATGTTTATTCTTATTCATGGTTGGTCAGTCCGTGGTTTGGTTTTTTTTTTTAATCTCTGTGGGGCTCTGCTTCCAGAAGGGAAAGCTCTGTCCCAAATCGCTGGGGTCCTCCCAGCTGCTGTAGCTCTCAGGAAGGTGCTGGGTCCCTCCCCCACTTCCGGCTCACTGGATAAAGAAGACCCACAAGACCGAAGCCCAAGACCGCAATCCAGATCCATTCCGCTCAACGTGAGAGCACTTGGCCTCTGAACAATCGCTTGGTCCCCCTGCAGTCTGCAAGCCAAGAGGGCGGAAGCTGCAATGCAGAGGCAGGTGCAAAACCTCTGCCTTTTTGCTTCTCAGCTCTAGAGGTGTTTCAGCTGGACTGCTTTTCTCCCACGACCTCACAAGTCCCACTGACCTAGTTCTGAACACTGCAGCAGCTGCCGCCAATCCCCTCACCCGAAGCTCCAGCCAAGGCTCAGCTCCTCTCATCCAGCCGCCCCCGTGGCTCAGCCAGCACTTCAGACCAGGCCGGTTTTGGTTCGCAGTGCTGATATGGTTCCTCGTAGCCGAGCTGACTATAGTGGAAAGGATATTTGTGTGCGTTTTGGAGTTCGAGGATTAGTTTAGAGCCATATATCATTGGTATTTTGGGGTGGCTATGTGAGAGCTGCGATATGTTGCTGCTCCTATTCCGCCATCTTCCATAAGTGATTATTCATCTGCACTGGTGGAAGGAATTCCAACAGCAGGGAAGTCTCTAACCTGGTAAAATCATATTACTATTTCTTTAAGATCTCACAAAATCCTCATGAGGTAACTAGATTGACTAAATTAATACCAGTAGTAGTAGTAGTAGTAGTAGTAGTAGTAATATTTATATAGAAGTTTACGATTTTTCAAAGTGCTGTACTCATAACAAGTCTATGAGTTATTATTATACTCATTTTACAAAAGAAGAAACTGAGGTTTAGTTAAGATAAGGTGCTGATCCAGGGAGGAGCAGTTAGTAAATGTTGTAACCAGCATATAAACCTACTTTGTTCTTGTCTCAACATCTAGCACTCGTATTGCTGCCTTATTTTATACATGGGAAAACAAGACCCACAGAATTTAAGGATCTTAACCTCTGTTAAGAGATTACACAATATTTTATTAGCATATTTAGATTTATAACCCAGGTCTCTGGATTTATAGTCTAGTGTTCATGCTTGTTTCATTACCTTGTACTATAAATTTGTAGGAGCTGGTTGAATGGGGTGTTATATATATATAAAGATACTATTTTTTGGAATCTTAAAAGTCACTGATAACAGAGTGTAGATCTCCCTGCTCTATTACTACAGAAGAGTAGTATAGCTAGTGAGTTTAAATTCAATTTGTGACAAAATTCCAAGACAGATTATTATACAGATGATTTGTGAACATCTGTAAAGGAAAGTGGTGATAACCAAGAGCCAACCTGGCTTCATCATGGACAGACGGTACTAGACTAAATAAATTTTCTTTTTTTTTTTAAAGGTTGTTAAGTAGATAAAGAGAAACCTATAAATATAATTTTACTGAAATTCATCAAAACACTTAAAAAAGTTTCTTATGCTATACTTACCATCAAGAAGTAGAGTTAGTAGCACAGCTAAGTGGATTTGGAAAGAGTTTAATAATGGCTAGGCCCATAAAGTAGTTATTATTGGGTGAATGTCATCTTGGAGAGTGGTGTCTAGTGGAGTGCCCCAAAGGATCTGTCCTTGGTCCTATTCTGTTCAACATTTTTATCAGTGCTTTGGAAGAAAACAACAATGGCATGCTTCTCAAATTTGTAGTTGAAACAAACAAACAAACAAAAAAATAAATAGCCGATATATATTATAACAGCTTTAAGATCCATGAAGATACCAGGAGGGCATCTCAGCTCATCATTGTTGATGAGCTAAATCTAATTAAATGAAATTTAATAAAGATAAATATAAAACATTGTATTTGAAAAAAATTATCCAAAAAATCAACTTCATAACTGGCATGGCTATCTGGACACTCTATGTGAAAATAATTTTGGGGATTTAATACAGTTTAGTACAGTGCAATGGAATATATGTCCCTAATATAACCTAACCAAAAAAAAATGGTACAAGCAATTTTAAGCTTCATGGAGAGGTAAAATGTTCAGAGAGTGAGAAATGATAGTTCCTGAGCAGGCCATATCTGTTTTATTTATTTGTTGTTCTGGATACTGCATTTTAGAAAAGATCTAGATGCATTGGAGAGAGTCCAAAGAAGAGAAATCAAAATGGAAGAGAACTTGAGACCACATCAATATGTGAATAGGCTGACAGAAATGAAAGAGGGATTAGATTTATTCTTCTTGACCCTAGGGATCAGTATAAGGAGTCATCAGTAGAAGTTGCAGAGAGGAGGATTTGGTCTCCAGATAAGGAAAATGTCCTAATAATTAGAGCTATTCAAAAGCAAAATGGGTGAAGTGGTTGGTTCCCCCTCACTAATGGTTCTCTAGAGAAGATCAGATAATCATAAGTGTAGGTGATATTTTGGAGGGAGGGTTTCTTCAATCAGGGATAGGTAAGATAAAATAGCTTTCTGAGGTCCCATCTAACTCTGAAATCTGGTGATTCATAAAATCTTCTCATTTTACTTTTCAAAATACACCACAGTGACACCCAGGCTGATCTCTTCTGAGTCTTCTCAGCTTTAATTCCTCAAGTCTTGCTGTAATGGTTACACCTGGAAAAATAGTAAAAACATTTCCAAATCAGATAACGTACTTTATACTTCTGAGTAGCTCTTGCCTTAATATAAAGAATGACTCTCTTAAGAATTAGAACTCTTTAAAAATGAACTGAGATAGTTCCTGAGATAGTGATTTCTTCATTACTGAAGACCTTAATGTAAAAGCTGGTGACTTCATAGGAATGTTGCAAAGAGAAAACTCGGCCAGAAGTTAGAGATTTGGACCGGATGACCTCTGGCTCTCTTTTAGTATTTTATGGTTCCATATGAGAATTATGTTCTTCTTATCTACATTAAACTCAAAAATAGCAAAGAAGATTCATGTTTCATAATAGAAAATTCACTTTCCTGAAGAGTGGAGTTATTTCTCTTTTGTCTTTGCTGGGAAATTTCTCTTGTATTTCAATCATACATCATATCTCTCTCCATCAAATGAAAAGATAACAGCTCTCCAGATTTTTCAACTTTGGTCTGTTTTATCTTTTAAGAAATCTTTAAATATTATCCTGTGGGGATACAGTGGGGATATAAAATATCCTTGCAATGTGCATAGTGAGTCAAAAGGGATGTAAAAAAAAATCCCAAATGCTTGTATTTAGTTACCTTCTCTGCCTTTAAAGATACCTCTACCAAATGAAATTTCTGATCAATGTGTGCTGATCAAAGATTCAAATTGTTAATTTTTCTAGAAGAATTGGAAACTCTTTTTCTTTTACCAGCTATTAAGTATTAATTACTTAAGTATGAAGTACTAAATCTTCAAGAGCCAAGACTGCTGGGATGATTTGGACTTTAGTCATGGCCTATGCCAAAAGCTAAACTCCACAATGAAAATTAAAAAAAAAAAACCAAAAGCCTCCACAATAATCCTGAACATAGAAGGTGGAACATTAGTCCTGTCAGAGGATTACAAAAAATTATATCTAATACCTGTCCTAGACCATGAAGTCATGAGAACTTCTTATATCCTAGGAGAAGGACAAGGAGAGAGTTAGCCTACTCTTTACCGGAGTAGTGGCATTTCAATTCACTGTGAACAGAGACATTTAATGGCCTCCTACTCTCCCTCCTGCTCTGTCTTTTGGTAGAGGAAGAAACTACAAAAGACCACATTTTGGCTGTCCTAGATTCCTTACAGAACACAGAACCATGGGTTCTTTAAAGATAGATGAGGTCTATCTCCAGTCTATGCATCTTTACACCTTACACCTTTACACCTTACACATCTTACACTGCTCTAATACCAAGAGCATACATACTCCTTCCTCACTTTTACCTCTTGGAATCCCTAGCATTCTTCAAAGCTCAGCTCAAGTGACTTCTTTTACAGGAATGCCTTTCTCACTCCCCACCCCAGAAATTACATCCGATCTACTTTGTACATTTTTTTAATATTGCTTCTCCCAATAGAATATAATGTCCTTGAGGGAGGGGATTATCTCATTTTAAATTTTGTACCCTCAACACCTACCACAGTGCCTGGCATATAATAAGCACTTAATAAATGTTTGATGAATGAATTATTTTTCTAGTCCAGCATACCTTCCACAGTATCCCTGGCAGAGAGTCACACAGCCACTACTTGAATACCTCCAGGGATGGAGAAATCATTATTTCTGTCAGATATTTATTAAATATCTCTTATATGTCAAGCATTGTGTTAAGGGCTGGGAATAAAAAAGTATGCAAAAGAGAGTCCCTGACCTCAAGGAGCTTACAACCTAAGAAGCCTATTTTATTACTGAATAGGTCAATGTTCTTCCTTTTACTATACCAAACACTGGCTACCTGAGACTTTGAACTAGGCCTGTCTTCTGGAGTTACACAAAACAGGCCTTATCTCTTTTCCATAAGAAGAGCCCCAAAGACAGCTGTCTTGTAAGCTCCTTACACCAAAAAAAAAAATAGTTTTGTCTCTAGATGAACAATCTATGGTTACAAACCTTCTTGCCCCCCTCTTTCTTTAGATATGTTCTATTTGGTCAGTGTCTACCTTGAAATGTAGATCCCAGAATTCCACACTCCACTCCAGATGTGTTCACACTTGACATACAGTGGGACCGTTATCTATATCGCTTTGGGCCCTAGGCTGCAGTCAATTCAACCCAAGTTTTCATGACCTTTTCTTGTCCTAATATTAATAATAACTTTCATGTAGCACTTGAAAGTTTGCAAAATTCTTTTTACATATTAGCTCCCTTGACTGTCACAACTCTGTGAGGTGCAGAAGTGCTATGGGCAGGCAGGTGGCACAATGGATAAAGTGCTAGACCTGAAGTCAGGAAGACTCATCTTCCTGAGTTCAAATGTGACCTCAGACACTAGCTGTGTGATCCTGGACAAGTCACTTAACCTTGTTTGCCTCAGTTTTCCTCATCTGCAAAATGAAATGGAGAAAGAAAGGTCCAAACACTCCAGTATCTCTGCCCAAAAAAAAAAAAAACCAATGAGGTCACAAAGAGTCAGACACAACTGAAAATAACAATAGACATGATATTATGAACCCCATTTTCCAGGTGAGAGGCAAAGATAGTATAGTTCCCTTACCTAGCATTATACAACTAAGTAAAAAGTTTGAGGTAGGATTCAAACTCTAATTTTGCTGATTCCAATACTCTTAAATTAAATAATGCTGATTCTCTGAATGCATCTTTTAGCAAAATAAAAAATAGACAGCATTAAAATCCAATTGCAACATTTAGTTAGATCTTCCTAAGGCCTGGGTCTACTAGGTGTATTTTCCAGATTGCATGTGAGCTTTATTAGTACTTCTGGCCTGCTTCAAACTATTTGTGAATTGCAGTATTTTGTTGCTTTTCCAAATGAATCAAAGTATATTGTTCATATTTCCAAAATCTAGTAACTACTTCTCAGACTCTAGTAAGAATTTTTGAAATAAACAAAACTACAGAGCCAGATCGAAAAATTGGGAACATTAGTGAGAGGCAGCTGAGGTGTGGTGTTCTGACACAGTCATTCTCCTGCTCAAGAAATATCAGTGATTTCTTATTACCTCTGGGATAAAATGCAAACTCCTCAGCAGGGCATTTAAAGCCCTCCACAGCCTGCTTCTAGGTTTTTCTTATATAATTCTCCTTCACAGACTTTATTTTCCAGCCAGATAAGTCTGCATGTTGTTTTATAAAGCAAGGACCCTGATGTTGGGAAAGATTGAAGGCAAAAGGAGAAGGGGATGGTAGAGTATGAGATGGAGAAAGGATAGAAGTAATTAATGTGAGCTTGGACAGACTTCAAGAGATAGTGGAATAGAAGAGTAGGGGGAAGAGGGATGAGAGGTGGTGTGATGGAGGGGAGGGCAGGGTAAGGGGGAGGGCTGATGAAAGTTCAACTTCTGTAGAGGGACAGGGACAGGGACAGGGTAGAGAGTGGATGGAGGGGCAAGATAGAAAGAAGGGACATGTAATCAGACTCTCACAATATGCTCACTGTGGAGAGATTCTGCGTAATTACACATGTTCAGCCTGTATTTGATTGCTTGTCCTTCCAGTGGGGGTGGGTGATGAGGAAGGAAGAGAAAGAATCTAGAATCTAAAGTTCTATAATCAAATGTTAAAAATATATATGTATATTATTATAATTATTATTATTAACTACATCCAACTGGAACTTGAGATATACAGGCACTGTGGTTGGGAGATCCATCCTGCCCTACTGAAAAGTCAGAGGGGTGAGGGGGGAAGATATAGGAGAGAATAGATTGGGGGTGGGTGAATACACTGGGATGGCTGTTTTGGGGCGGTGGGTTGGGGAAAGATGGGGAGAAAATCTGTAACTCAAAATTTCATGGAAATCAATGATGTAAACTAAAATAAAATTAAAAAATCAATTTAAAAAAAAAGAGAGATAGTGGAGGATAGAAAGACCTGGAATAGTCCAGCAGAACTGAAAGACTGAACAACAAAACAAAGTAAGGCAAGGAAGATACTCCCAAGATTTAATTCACTCACGGGGCTATGTTGTTGTTGTTTCAATTTCCAAGTTGCATCAGATTATGTTGATGTCATTTCCTAGTCACTGCAGTACATAAAAAGTTCTCCCTATGTAGAGTGTCCTGATGACCAGGGTGGGGCAACTTCTATCTGAGCTAAGGTATTCTATTCTTGTTGAATATCCTTTCTATGTTAAAGTTGAGTAAACCACCTTTTGTTAACTGTTGATTGACCTGAAGTATCTAGTTTCATTCCAACAACATACCTTAACTACTAGAAAGTCTGCTTGACTCAGGCTCAGCCCATGGCATCCTGCTAATAGCTGACATTTACATAAGGCTTTGAATTTATTTCTATATTTGAACCTTACGACAGCCCTGTGATTAGGTATGATAGGTATTATTATCCCTATTTCATAGATGAGGACACTGACATACAGAGAGGTTAAATGATTTGCTCATGGTCACATAGCTTATGTCAGAAATCAGATTTGTAACCAAGTTTTTCAGACCACAAGTCCGGTGCTCTGTCCACTACTCCCCAAGGGAAACTATTCAACTCTGAGAAAGATTGAATTGTTAGGAAACATTCTTTAAATCCAGCCTAAAATTGACTCTTTGCAACTTCCATCCATTCCATTGCTCCTGCTCCTTCCTCTTGGGCCACTTGGAACAAATCCAATCCTTTTTCTACTTTACAACCCTTCAAATATTTGACAACAGGTAATTAGTATTTTATAACAGACTGAATTCAAATATGGAGCCAGTCCATTCTGTCATGTAGAAGTAAACAAATCTCTTTTGATTCAAAGTTGTCTCAGAAGTCTATTTGGAAAGTCTGTTTTTCAAGCTGGTTTTTGGTATGGATAGCCACATTCATTTTTACATGTAACTTCTCTTTCTTGTGGTATTGTTTGTAATTCAACATTTTTATTATATTAAGTATCTGTTCTATGCTGTGTTTATTTAAGGAATATGTTTGTTATTACACACAAGTGGATTTTTATTTTTTTCTTTGGCTCTTTTCAGCTTTGTGAACAAGTTAATTCATGAAAATATTACACGTCCAACTCTCTTTTATTTCCTTTAGTTAAACATTTTTTCCTATCAATGTTTTTCTGTGTTTATCCAAAGTCACATCACATTATATAAAAAAGTGTAAGTATTTGGCTCAGTTTCACAGTGTTGTTTTACACTGAAGGATTAGAATAAATTTGATTTATGATCTGTAACATGAATCCACAGGGCAAAATGAATATTACTCTGCAATCTAAAATTTACTAGTGAAACTAGAATTCAGGTGGCCAGAGCTAATGAGGAGGATCTTATCATCAGAGACTTCTTGAAATATTCTTGTTCTGATATGGCTACATAGAGACATCATTACTTTAGAAATAATGAGTGACTCTTTCCATAGTCATGATGTTTCCTGAATTTATTGGCTTCAGGTTTAGCCTTCTGGTTTTATTTTTTCCCATAAGGTACATGACAAGGATAATATTTCTTTTCTAAAACAAATCCGCATAGACTCAAAGGCTAAAAACACCAACTCTCAGTTCCATACAGCAAAACAATACCACAGAAAAAAATCATGAGAATTGATCCCTATAGTTGTAAACATGTCTTTAGAAAAAATGGGTGTCCAAATGGAATCTATTGAATGCTTGTTCAACAATAAATTGGAAAACTCTGTCACCAAAGAAACTTGAGTTCATTAATGCTTCTAAAATGTGAAATGCTTTTTCCTACAGGTTTTTCAGAATAGAAATGTTACTTGTTCTTGGGAGAACTCAGGATTCCATTTCCTTCCTCAATAAATTTGCACAAGCTATACAGTATACCTACATATTTTTCTACTTGAAATCTCAAAATCCTTATTTTTCTCCAAGGCTCATTTCAAGTCATCTCTTCTGTGATTTTCTTGAATCCCATCAAATATTAATACTCTGCTTAGCCTCAAATTACATTATATTTTTTGTCCATACATGTTGTATCTCCCTCCAATCAGATAATAAATTACTTGAGGGAAGGAGCTTGTCTTTTATTTTCCTCAACTCCTTTTGGACATCTTTTTTCTTTTTCTCTTTTTAAAATTGAAAGGCAAAGTAATTGAGGTTAAGTGACTTGTCCAAGGTCATACAGCTAGTTAAGTGTCAAGTATCTGAGGCTGGATTTGAACTCAGGTCCTCCTGACTTCAGGGCTTGTGCTCTGTTCTCTGTGCCACCTACCTGCCCCTCCTTTTGGACATCTTAAGTTGGATATCATGTGGGCATCTCAAACTTATTGTGAGTTCAATCAGAGCCAATCTTTCCCCTCAAATCCCACTCATGATACCAAATTTCCCTATTAGTGTTAAGGGTACCATCATCTTCCTAGTCGTCCAGGGAAGCAATCCTGTTGTCATTCTTGACTATCCATTTTCCCTTAAACCACTTATAAAATCTATTGTCAAGTCTTCATTTCTACCATTATCGTATATCTCATATACATCCCTTTCTCTATACCTACACAGCAACCATTCTAGTTCAGGTTTTCGTCACTGTTCAACTGAACTATTACAATAGTCTTGTTTATTGATGTTGTTCAGTCATTTCAGTAGTGTCTGAAACTTTGTGACCCCATTTGGGGTTTCTTGGCAAAGATAATGGAGTAGTCTGCCATTTCCATCTCCAGCTTATTTTACAGATGAGGAAAATAAAGCAGAGTTAAGTGACTTGCCTAGGGTCACACAACTAGCAAACGTGTGACGTCACATTTGAACTCAGGTCTTCCTGACTCCAAACACAGTGCTCTATCCACTATACCACCTCACTGACTAACCCGTCTTCTACTTACCTGATAAATGATTTTACTAAGGTCTTGGTCTTTCAGTGTCACCCTTCCAATCCTTTCTCCCACACACATTCAATAAATTTCAGTGTCTCCCTATTCTCTCCATGATTAGATAAAGTCATTTGTTTGCCACCTAAAGCTCTTCATAATTAATCCCTTCCTACCTTTTCAACCTTCTTATGCTTATTCTCTTCCACACACTTTATATTCTAGTTACACTGGCCAACATGCTGTTCTTCAAACATGTCACATCATATTCTTCAAACATGTCACCTCTATATCTTTGTACTGGTCATCCCAGGCCTGGATCATGCCAGGCAGAAGCCTCTGAATTTTATCAGCTTTCTTAAAGTCTTAGCTCATATTCTACTTTCTAAAAAAACTTTTCCCAATCCCTCTACTTGCTGGTGACATTTCCCTGTAAGATTATTTTCCATTTCCTCCATAAATATCTTCTATGTCCTTAATTACTCACATGTTGTGCCACCTCATTGCAATTTGGCCATGCTCCTTGGGGGCAGGATCAATTTTCTCCTTTCTTTGTATCTTCAGTGCTTAGCACAATACCTGATATGTAGGAAATTCTAAATAAATACTTTTTGATAGACTTATTGATTATTTGAATAAAGTTTCTTGTTTATTCAAACAGATTTAATGTTCCTGTGTTTTATTTTCTATCTCTTCCTAAATCACTAGAGCACTGGGCATTAACAGGACACTCTAACCTTCTTAGAAAAGAGATTTGTAATAAACTCCATACATCTTTTATTTTTTCAGTGTGATATATTATCTGCAATAATTTGAACTTTTTCCATGGATAATACCAATTCTCTTCAGTTTGTTTATTTATTTGTTTATTTTTTTAAAAAAAATCTCACCTGTTCTGCTACCTTATTGATTTATTATCCTTTGACAATATTTTATGCTGATGGAAAAATAGAGATTCCTCCATTAATGCTGCCCCAGTGCATTAAGGGATCCACCTACTTCACTGAATAAGCCATCCCCGTGTTGCATTTATGGGAGAACAATAGAAACCGCAGGTGGACATGGGTTAATTGTGATTTGCATCACTAGGTAGAGTACTGTAACAGCAAGTACCCTAGCATACCCAGGACAGTATATATCTCATTCATTAAGTTCAGGGGGAAAAGTTAGTACCCTGAACTTCAGAAAATACAAACAGAAATTACAAGCAGACAAAAAATTCAGACAGAAAAAAAATACAATTCAATAGACTAACAGACAGGACTTCTAGCTGTTTGACCATTACATAATACATAGTTAGTTACCAGAGAGAGAAGCAAAAATATCCGGGTTTTCATAGCTGGGGGGCTCAACAGCTACCCAGAGTGTCATCTGGCCAAATCACACAACTCTTCCCATAAGTGAGCCCCAAAGTAAAACCTCACTTCAGAGTATATATACCCTTCTTCAGGGCCAGAGGACATCACAACCTTCATGACCCACTGCCCAATTATAAAGTAACAAAAGGTGTGGACCTTCCTTTATTCCATTTGAGGTCCATTGAGGGGCAGAGAAGATCTTCAAATTCCCTCACCATTACAAGTGCCCACATCAATGAGATCATAGAGGATTGCAAGTACTAAGTACCACAGCATCATTAGCACAGCAGAAATAATTAAAAATAATCCATTCACAAATTCATGGCAAGTGGAAAAAGTGGAGAACCTGAAATCAAACAATGTTAGTTCAAACCCTGATTATGACATTTACTACTTATGTAGCCTTGGATATTAGCTTCTTAAGCCCTCCATTTCCTCATCTGTAAAATGGGATGGGGTTGGAGAACATAACATCTAAAGTCCCTCTCAGTGCTATCAACATCCAGAGAAAGAACTGATGGATTCTGAATGCAGATCGAAGCATACTATTTTCACTTTCTTTTTGTGTGTGTCTTCTTTCTTTTTGTTCTGTTTCTTCCTTCACAACATTATTAATGTGGAAATATGTTTAACATGATTGCACAGGTATAACCTATATCAGATTGGTCATCATCTTGACGAGGGGGGAAGGGAGAAAAGGAGAAAAATTTGGAATTCAAAATCTTATAAAAAAAGAATGTTGAAAATTGGAAAAAAAATACTATTTACATTAAAAAGTTCCTTTCAGCTCTATAGTTAAAATTCTATTATTGTACTAAATATACCATTAGTTGGTTTCATTTAGGTTATATACACTAGAAGTTTCGCAAAGAATTTATTTATTTGGTAGAGCTTTTATAAATACATCTCTTGACCCAATGAAGAAGGATCATAAAGTTCAAGCCGGAAGGGGCATTAATGGCCATCATATCCAAACCCCTCATTTTGCAGATGTGGAAACTGAGGCCAAAAGAGGTTAAATGAGCAGCTTAGTATCACACAGGTACTAACAGAGTCAAGATTTCAACTCTAGCTTCTCTCTCTCTGCTGTATCATGAGTTTGTTAATAGATTCTCTTGATGATTTCTATACACTGCGATGGTAATAATGGTACGTACTAAATGTCTAAGGCAGGATTCGAACCATGATCTTTCTGATTCCAAGTTCAGTGCTCTATCCACTAAAGCATAGGTAGCACCATGGATAGAACACTGAGCCCGGAGTTAGCAGATGTGAGTTCAAATCCAGTCTGATGCCTATTAGCCGGGTGACCCTGAGCAAGTCACTTAACCTCTGCCTTAGTTTTCTCATCTATAAAATGGAGTTAATAATAGTATCTCCCTCACCTGTTGTGAGGATCAAATGAGATAACAACCAGAAAGTGCTTAGCCTAGTGCGTGATAAATAGCAAGCATTGTATAAATGTTAGCTAAAATTATTATTATTAATTATTATTTCACCACACTGCTTTGCTCAGCCCTTAGATTAGAGATTCTTAATTTTCTTTGTGTCATGGGACCCTCTGAAACAGTCTGGTGAAACCTATGGACCCAGTCTCAGAATAATGTTTTTAAATGCATAAAATGAAATATATTTTATAAAATAATAAGCCAATTATACTGAAATATAGCTATCAAAATTTTTTTTTTAAGTTCAGGGAACCTAGGTTAAGAAATTCTGTTACCGACAAACTTTTAACAAAGAATTAGCCAAACACCCATTCACAAAGGACTATTCCCTATACATCTAGAGAAATAGATAGTTAAGCATTTACTTGTGGGAGTATCGAGCAGTTGAGGTCATTTAAACCAGACTGCGCTATTTACCTATACCATAAAAATCAGTCAGCCACAGTCCCTTTCTTACACTCACACCCTGCTCCCTAAACAATAACAATGTTCAAATAGTATAAAAACTAACTTTGAAATGTTATTTTTAAAATTTTTAAATTATTTTTAAATTTAAATTTTAAAGTAACTTTTAAAAATTAGGAGAAAAGTTTTAACTATATGCTATTATCATCAGCCTAAAATGGTTAGTGTTTGATGTGGTAGCTTCTGTTACTCTGGTCCATGATAGGATCACATAATCATGGTTTTCTCCAGGCACCTTTTCTTCAGGCTTCTCAATGAACTGTAATAATTTCTGGCACATGTGGTGCACAGAGTAAACTTACTTGAGTTAATGAAATGAGGTCTGTCAGAGTTAGGCCAGTAGGGTATTACATTCTAAGTAGACAATACTGGTTGCAGATTTGCAAATGGTATAGGTCTGATTTGGTGCCAAGTCAAATTTGGGATGCATGGCAACTTGTCAAGAGAGCCTGCTTCATACTTGGGGTGTTTTATTTTAAATTGATTTACATGCCACAGAAAAACACATCTTGACTTAATGTGAAAATAACTTTTTAGAAGAACAGGCTAGGGACTCAAGGAGAGTATTTGTCAGGGGCTGACATTCAGTGTTCTGTAATATGCTACTATTTCACGGCTTCTTTCTGTGCTCACTGTTAAGGGGAGAAGCCTAGTAAAATGTTCTCCTCGTGTTTCTATTTTTGTAGGAATTCAAAAGTATTTTTCCTGCCCTAGGGAAGGATTCCTCTGCGTCTCATGGAAGATATGTGACACTTCTCTGAAATAAAAGGCACATCTCTATAAGACTATTAATTATATTTTCTTTCAATGCACACAGATGGATGTAATGTATAAAATGTGACAATATTTAAGAAGCCATCCTATACCATAACAACCAACTAATAAGACTTGTCAGCATCCTATCTTTCTGTTTTAAGTAATGGTTAACAGGGTCTTTGGCAAAGTTACAAAAATATGGCAGGCATGTCTGTTCTCTATGGCAAACAGCATAAGATGTGAAAATATAGGAGACTTAAACAGACAACTTCTGTTACATTCATGTTTTCAGCAAAGCAATGATGTGCTTTCTTGCCAGAACTAAAGGCAAGACCCAAAGTAACAAAGGTTTATTGAATTAAATTAAATGGAAAGTTGATTTTGAAAAAAAAAATAAGTTGAAAAATAATTTCAAAAAACTTTACTGAAATAGAATTTCCTGGGGCTGAAAGATACATTGATTTAAAAAAAAATTGTGTATGTTACAAGATAAGTAGCAATTAGTGGTAGTAGTAATGGGTGAAACTCAAGCTCTTTAAGCTCTACCCTCTACTAGAAGAGGATGCAGCAGGTTCAATGTTTGACAACTGGGCACACTCAAAGGCTCCTCAAGGCTGGCTGCATGTTATGACTGGATATGCCTAAAAGCCTGGGCTACATTGATAATGGCAAATAATGATAATAATATTTATTCATCTTGGGGGTGGGAAGGGAGAGGAGAGTGAGAAAATTTGTAACTCAAAAACTTGTGGAACTAAATGCTGTAAACTAAAAATCAATCAATCAATAAATTTATTTTTAAAATAGTATTTATAAAATACTTTAAAGTTTATAAAATGCTGCCTTAAACCAACAGGGTATATAATAGAATCATAGCAAGATTATAGGCCCATACAGATAATTTTAATCAACCTATTCTCTGTAGGAATAAAAATTTGCTCTTATTCACATAGATGGTAAATGCTAAAACCAGTATCCAAACTCAAGTCTCCTTGAGCAGCATTCTTTCCATTGAACCATACTGCATCTTAAACTCAATTTTATTTGAAAAGGACCCATAATTTCATCATTATAAGCAGCTCTTGGTAAGCAAACTCTCTCCATTGTTGCCAATAGCCAACTTTTCTGCAATTGATAGTCTTAAAAAACTGTCTAGAGCCCCAGAGGGAAAGTGATTTGCCCACGATCACACAGCCAGTTGAGGCAGAGGAAGGTCTTGAACCAAGGTCTTCCTGGTGGGTGACCCTCTATCCAAGTCAAGCAAATAAATAAATTCCCACATTTATACAATTTCAATTCAATAACAATGTACTATCAGGATTCACATAGTGCTTTAAGGTTTATAAAGCATTTTACAAATATCATTTCATTTGATCTTCACAATACCTTGGGAGATAGGCATTATTCTTATTCTTATTTTCTGTGTGAGGACACTGAAGCTTAGAGAGGTTAAGTGACTTTCCCAGAGTATTACAGCTAGTAAATGTCTAAAGCCACATTTGAACTCAGGTCTTCCTTATTTCAGGCCCAATGCCCTATTGTAACAGTAAGCACCCTAGCATGCCTAGGGCGGCTACTAGCACAGGTTCTTAGATCTGCTTTTCTAAAGGAAAGCAACTCAAAATGGGTTAACAATCTTACTTTAATCAAACATATCATTTACCTAGTTCAGGGGGAAAA
>CM053587.1:251931551-251946531 GCA_028646515.1 Pseudochirops corinnae
AGCCAAATTCCAGAGTTATAAGGTCAAAGAGAAAATATTGAATGCAGCCAAGAAGAAACAATTCAAATATCGTGGAAATACAGTCAGGATTACACAGGATTTAGCAGCGGCTACATTAAAAGACCGGAGGAATTGGAAAGAGACTCTAATCAAAAATCCTGGGTGCTTTGATATAAGATCTCACATCTATGATTTCATTGACGATCCAAGCAAGCAAAAAACAAATTATTAGCCAGGAAAATGTAAGGAAACAACAACAAAAATGACTTTTTTCAAAGGGCCACAGAATTTTTAAAAATAGAATGAGCAATGGGAGTTTCAGATAATAGAGGGTTATCTTAATGTACTTTTCAAACTCTGCCTTAAGTTTCTGCTTTCAGGGAAGAGAATTTTGAAACCTCCCCTTAGAAAAAAGCTAGAATGATTTATGTCCAGATGACATTCACTCTGAGTATTATAAAAATCAGTAACAAAAGTATTTCCATTTTGAAATCACAATCCAAACATATCTAGCAATGTTATAAAAGTCCATATTATTCTAAATCTCTTTCCATTTTACAAAGTGCCTTCTTCACAATGACTGCAAACACAGGTGGTTTGATCCTCATTATACCAAAGTGAGCAGACTTCCTCAAAGTGATAATAAGTGGCTCATCAAAGGTCACGTGGCTAGTTGGTGCTGAGTCAGAAATGGAATCTGCGTTCAGTACTCTTTCTACTACTCCACATGACCACTAAATTGTGAACCAGTTCTGCTAAAGAATTTTGCAATCTACATTGTATACCTCAAGAGACAGAAATGATGTGAATGGTTCCTTATGTTCCTTACATGTCCTGTAAGATTTACTTTCCCAGCATTTCATGCTATTACCTTTAATACTGAAGAGCAGAAATTGGCCCAAGGAAGAATAAATATGTACCTGATCTGAGCAGAAGTTGTCTAAATAACTGTAAAGATACTGGACCTTTGGGGGGTGGGGTGGGGAGGACCTCTCTCTCTTGCTGTTATTCTTTTTATACTTATAGTTGAGCAGGAGATCAGAGACTTGGCACTAATTCAGCTGATTCCTCCTTCTATCGGGATATCAGGAGAGCAGAAATTTTTTGGTTCTATTGTCCGACATGCCTCTTTTCTAAGTTCAAATCCTTCCTCAGACTCTTACGCGGCATGTCACCCTGGGCAAATTACTCAGTCTCTCAGCCTCAGTTCCTATAACTGGAAAATGGGGGCAATAGTGCCTATATACCTCCCAGGGTTCCTATTATGGTCAAATGAGGTAACACGTAAAGTGCCTTGACAAGCTTAAGGAAGTTTATAAATGTTAGTTATTCTGGAAGACAGAGGATTGGGGAACATCATGGTTTCTCATCTCTCTGAGCCTTAAGAGGATAAACTCTTTGAATTAAAAGAGAAGCAATCAGCCATCTTTTGCTCTTTCTCTCTGTCTGTCTCTCTGTCTGTCTCTGTCTCTCAGTCTCTCTGTTTCTCTGTCTCTTTCTCTTTGTCTCTCCCTCCTTCACCCCCCCCCCCCCGCCCTTCTCTTCGTCAGGACTTAAGATGTTCACATGGTACCATGTCGAAGTTGGCCAAACATGACCCTGGATCATAGAGATGACAGAGTCCTCAGGGGTCATCTAATATAACTCTCTCATTTTAGAGATGAGGAAACTGAGATTCCAGGAAGTAAAATGACTTTCTCACACTTGTCGCACACTAATAAGTAGTATCATGGATATTTGAAACCAGATCCTCTGACTGCAGAAGAAAACTGAAGCTGGCCATGCAATGCTGAAATGATGATGATGATGATGATGATGATGATGATGACAGAGATGAAGATGATGTTGATGAGGAGGAGGAAGAAGAGGAGGATATATAACTAGCATGTACTATATAACAGGCAAGGGATTAAGTGGGTTCTTTTGGTTTTGTTTTGGGTTTTTTGCAAATATCATCCTTCACTACTTACAACCACCCTGGGAGTTATGGTACTATTATTATTCCCATTTTACAATTTTATAGAGGCAAACAGAAGGTTAGTGACTTGCCCAAGTTCACACATTTACTAAGTGTCTGAGACTAGATTTAAACTCAGGTCTTCCTGTCTCCGTCAAACTTAGCTTCCTAGTTTGGGGAAACAGGTTGGCAAGAATGTAGTGAAAGTGAATAAGAAGTAATATTAAATTAGGTTAAAAAGATAAGTTAGAACTATTATTTAAATTGTAGAGAAGAACCAAGGCATGGCAAAGAGGGTGGAGAATTGCCCATGAACAGATATACTGAGATGCCTGCTAACAAATATTTCCCTATTATTGGCTCTACCTAATTTTCCCATTAATTATCTGATTACTTGTAACTTTCGTCTAGAAGGATTATGTGTTAAAGATGCCACAACAATTAATCAGTTAAGGCCCAAGAATCTTTTTAACAAGGAGTTTTTCTTGTCCAAACTCCTGGCTAAGTGATTAGGTGGTACAGCAGATAAAGTGCAGGATCTGGATTTAGGAGGAACTGAGTTCAAATCCAACCTCAGACACTGTAATGTTAATAGGATTTAAGATCTCCCCTGCCCCTTAAAAGGCCTCACATGGAGCCCATTAAGGGAAGCTAGTTTAGGGGAGGCTTGCTTATAGGAAGACTTTCACACCTTTTGCTAATTTCTAACTAGGCACTGAGTCAAGAGCATTGTGATGCCCTCTGACTCTAAAAAAGGTATGTATAAACATATATATATATATATATACACACACACACACACACACACACACACACACACACACCCTTCATATACCCTATATATACCCTGTATATATCCTTTATATACCATATATATAGTGTGTGAAAGTCTTCCTCCTAAATCCAGATCCTGCACTTTATCTGCTGTACCACCTAATCACTTAGCCAGGAGTTTGGACAAGAAAAACTCCTTGTTAAAAAGATTCTTGGGCCTTAACTGATTAATTGTTGTGGCATCTTTAACACATAATCCTTCTAGGCGAAAGTTACAAGTAATCAGATAATTAATGGGAAAAATTAGGTAGAGCCAATAATAATATATGATTTCTTTTTGTCTATTCTCTACCATTCTGAAGCTTTGCTTCAATTTTGCTAATAGATTAACATCAAAATACTAGGGAGGAATCAGTGGATATTTCAAAGAATAAAATTTAGGTTTGCATTATGGGAAAAATAAACCCTGACAATTAGTACTGACAGGGTACAGACCCAAGCCAAGACTTTTACCCCTTTCCTCAAAAGAATTTGAGTCCCATTTGTCCTTAGGCCTAGGAAAACCCCACCTTGAACTCTCCTCAAATCTTCCCATCTGATCTGGCTTTTCACGTCCAAATCTGTTACCCTTAACCTAGGTTAGCCCTCCATTGTCTGCTACCTACCAATTGCCTCCAACTACTTCCCACCCTTGATCCCATCAAAATCCCATTTTCTTGGTTCCTGGTGTCTGATCTTTAGTTACCTCAACTACTGGTCACTCCCAACAAGACCCTCCCTAAACCCATCCTCTAGTCACCCCAGACTACTTGATCACCCCTCCATCCCTCCCACAGACTTTCTGTATATAAGATCCTTCTTGCCTCCATGAAGGTACTTCCATTCAATCTAGCTCAGGTTATATCTGACCCATTTGTCAATACAAATGTCACAAAAGTCTAGACAACAGTAACATTTCTTAAGGGTTTGGCCAATATGGTGAACCTTTAATGAACTTTGTTTTTTTTTGCCTGAAAGAAGACTTGAGTGGAATTCATTTGGGCAGGACCCGGCGTGTTGTTGTTTTGGGGTCCTGAGCACCCCTAAGCTTCAACAGTACTACTCCAAAGTGGTTGCCTTGGGAAGTTATGTTTCATTTTGGGGGATGACTGGATGATTACTTGTCAGGGATGTGTTAGAAGGAATTCTTATTCAGGGATAAATGCCTTTAGTTTCTTTGGCATGGTTCTCACACCATTTGCATTTTCTTTTCCACTCACTTTACCATGGCCTAAAAATTCACCTGTACTTTCTCCTCATTTCTCTTCCACTCTTTTTCCTTATCTCTGATGAGGGACAGTCTCTGAGAGCCCCCTTGAGCTCTCCTTGAGTCTTTGAGGTACAGACTCTGGGAAACCCCTTGAAGTCTGATTAAATCTTCCCACTTGATGAGGCATTTGTAGAGGCCATAAATTTTTCATTAGGCTGTTACTAGCCTAATTCTCCATTGTCCATCTACTTCCCACCCTCAAGCCTATCAAAATATCAGGCCACCCTTGCATTGACCTCATTAACTCCTCCTGAAGACCCCCCCCAAACTCATTACTGGAGTCTGACCTCATTGACTCCTCCTAAAGACCCTCCCCAAACTCCTCCCCTAGACAACCCCTAGATTCCTCCATACATAAGACCTCATCTTCCCTCCATGTGGTATGAGAGCGCCATAGATTGACCTAGCACAGACTTACTTTGTGTCTGTTTGCCCAATGTCTGGCCTGCTTGCCCAATGCAAGCATCACAGATACCTAGGCTCCCTAAGAGTCTACCCCATATGGCAAACTTTTAATGAACCTTTAATAAACTTTACTTTTCTTTGGCGGAGAAGACTTGAGTAGAATTCATTGGGCAGGACCCAGCGTATTGGTATTTTGGGGTCTCCAGAGCAACCCTAACCCTCTTTATGGATAACCTCTTCAGCCTCTTTTTATTCTCAGTTTCTATCACTGTGTTTCTATTTCAATGTACTGACTAGTGCAGACTCAAGTTAATTGCTAGGAAGGCAGTCACATTTAGCCCAATACCATACTGAGTTGATAGCTTATCCCACCATGAAACCATGATAGAGAAGACCCACAGAGCAATGACTGATGATCCATCCATGCTTTCTATTTGACAGATCAAGGCTAATTCCTAAATTTGCTGTTCTAGAATCAGTCAACAAGCATTTATTAAGTGCTTACTGTATAACAGATACTGTACTAAGTAACTGTAGATACAAATGCACATCTTTTGCAAAGTAAAAGAAGCAAAAAAAAAAAATGATTGTATCTTCCCTCAAGCATCTTACACTCTAATGGGGTGACAATACATAAAAGGGAACTGAAAATCAGGGAGAGTAGGGGGAATAATCCCTGTCATCATGAGGGGTACAGGCTCTGGAAACCCCCCTAAATTCCCCTTAAACTTTCCCATAAAGGAATTGGCCTGAGGCATCTACCCATTCCAGTAATCCTCTAAACTGACCTTTCATTAGCCTAGTCCAATTGGCTACTTCCCACCCTTGATCCTATCTAGACCCCATTCACCACAGCCTACTGGCCATTCCCATTGAGATCCTCCCTAGACCCCTCCTCCAGTCACTCAGATTACTTGGTCACTCCTATATCCCTCCCACAGTCTTTCTGTATGTAAAAATCTATCTCATATCCATTAAAGTGCTCAGATTCAATATGGCAAGTTTGTAATACTTAAGAGTCTAGCCAATGCTGAGATTCCTTAAGAGTCTGGCCAATATGGTGGATTTTTAGAATCCTGCCCACCTGTTGATATTTTAAAAAACTCTTTTCTTTGGTTGAAAGAAAGCTTGGGTTGAATTCATTCAGGCAGGACCTGAGGTCACTATCTCGGGGTCCCAGCACCCCTAAACCTTAATAATGGTAGTGAAATTAGGATAGCCAGAAGCAGAGTGAGAGAGGAAGGGAGGCTGTCTAGCCTGGTTCCCTCCCCAGAATGGAGTTCTTAGAAAGAACTAGATAATGAGAGCAAGGGGCCACAGGATGGAAGGAAATTTCAGGGTGAGAAAACTATAGACTCTGAAGGAAGTTCCACAATCACATAAAATCTATTTGGAATTTTTTTTCACAGAATCTGAGGAGAACAGGATTTCAAAGGTCATCTAGTTCAAATTATTAAAATTCCTATCTGCTATGTGACCCACAAGTGGTAATCTAGACTTTGCCTAAAGACTTCCACTGGTGGAGAGCCTACCACATCCCAAGACAGCTCATTTCACTTGGAGATAGCTTTAACTATTAGAAAGTTGTATCGCTATCAAGTCTGCATTTGAAAGTTCTTACCATCACTCCTAGTTCTGCCCTGGGAAACAGACAAAAAAAAGTCCATTCCTTTTCTCCATGAGAGCACTTCAGATATTGAAAAATTAGCTACCACACTCATGTTCAGTCATTTTCAGTCATGTCCAACTCTTCACATGATCCCATTTAGAGTTTTCTTGGTAAAAATAGTGAAGTGGTCTGCATTTCCTTCTCCAACTCATTTTACAAATAAGGAAACTGAGGTAAATAAGGTTAAGTGACTTGCATAGGATCACATAGCTAGTAAGTGTCTGAGGCCAGATTAGAGCTGAGGAAGATGAGTCTCCTTGACTTAGCTCAGCACTCTAGCCAATGCACCACATAGCTGCACACAAGTTTTCTTTTCTCCAGGATTAATATAGACGGAGAGTTATGGGAGACCTTGAAATCATCTAACCCAAGTTCCTCATTTTGCAGATGAGAAACCTGCATTTCAGAGAGCTTAAGTGACTTCCCCCAAATCCAAGAGATAACAAGGGGCAAATTTAGTATATAAACTCAGGTTCTCTGACTCCTTTGCTGGTTGCCTTGACTCTTGTCCTGCCACTGGACATCAGTGGCTCAGGAAGAGAGAGTGAGGCTAATGAGCTTGGGCAACTCTGCTTCACTTCAATCCAGTTTATACTGGAATCAACATATCACCCTGTGACATCATTGGTCCTCTTCAAAAAAGGAGAAACAACAATGACCCCATCGTGTACTTTTGAACCTGATTAGTTAGGTAAATTTTTTTATTTTAAATTTTAAAATATTTAGGTATAAAATATTGCATTTATCACACTGTTTTATTAGAGATTCATCTGAAAGTTCTAGGATGTCAAGTTCTTTTTGAATTCTGACTGTCAGACAATGTGTTAACTCTCCATCCCAGATTCATATCATCTGCAGATTTGATAAGCATCCCACTTGTGCCTTTATCCAAGTCATTAGTGAAAATATAAAATGTGGTTTTGAGGAACTCTTACTAAATTTGGGCCCAAATTCACATTCACCAGTAAAACCAGCACTTCTTTGTTTATGCCCTGCTTTGTTGAAGACTAAGTACTTTCCAGTGTGCATAAATGACACTCATTGCTCCTCCTACTCAATTATGCCTCTAAAAATCCACATAGGGTCTGTTCAGATGCCATGTGGATTTCATAACAAAAAAAAGAGCTAATGTATAACAATGTAGGCCCAATTTGTGAAATAAGAGCTGCTAATAAAAACTGTCGATTGGAAAGAGAAATAAGCACTGGAATTCCTTGTGTGGGAGACAGCTATGAAGACTCAAATAGAATTGGCAATGGAATGAGGAAGAGTCATATTCACAGAAAGAACTGTATATTTTTGATGCAATGAGATGATCAGTGGTTAGACAATGGTATAAGGAGCATACATCTGTGAAAATGGCTTTTTCACATAATGTACCATATGTAATTTGTGTGTGTGTTTAGTACGTATATGTGTGTGTATGTGTATGTGTGCGTGTGTATGTAGGTTTCTTCACACTTCATTTTTGCCCAGATCTGTGTCTTCATCTGGGTGGGGAAATTCAAAAGTGTGGCAACTCCTACTGATGCTGCTCTTCAACTTTTCAGAAACTTATACTTTTCTAAGATTGTCTAGGGCACTGAGCCATGAAATGACTTGCCCGTTGTCTCACAGCATAAACTCTGCTCTTCTTGATTCCATGGCCAGCCTTCTATCTGTTATTCCCCCCCCAGGAAAAACAAAAACAAACAAAAAACTGGACAGATGGAATGCACTGGCAGGATTATCAACTCAACTACACTACCAAGTGGCCCTCAGTTAAACTCTTCCTTGTCTGTCCCCCCTCATGGATTGCTCTCTCCCTGTGTTCACGTGCTTCCTCCAACTTCACACTAAAATCCCACCTTCTACAGGAAGCCATTACCAATTTTTGTTAATTCTAGTGTCTTTCCTCTGTTGATTATTTCCAATTTTCCTGTAGATAGCTTGTTTGTAGTTGTTTGTATGTTGCCTCCCTCATTAGATTGGGAGCTCCTTGAGAGTAAGGACCATATTTTCTCTTTTTGTGTACTCCTAATGCTTAAGACAGTATCCAACACATAGTATGCACTTCAGAGATGTTTATTGATTGCCTGACTTGAATTTCTGGAGGGCAGGGATCACATCATGTTATTTTAATAGCTCCCCAGCCCTGCCATAACACTCTAATGACCATATTCATTCAACATTGATTCTTCACTACACTCAACTAGGAAAGGAACAACATGCCCTGTCTTTGAGAAAGCTTGCTTTTCCACACCCAATGCTTAACTTTGCCTCCAAGCATTATGTATACAAGCTTGTACTACAAGCCAGTTTGTTTAATTTCTTTTCAGATCATTTATATTTGTGTACAGCTAACACACGATACTTAAATTACTAAAGAACTTAAAATACCAGATTTTGATAATCCTTAGGTGGCTATATGCAAAACAGATGTTCTGTTATACTTTCCAGATGGTGGCTTTAAGCACAATTAATTAAAGACAATGCTTGCATATCACTTAAGTACACATTTAAAGCTATGTCAGAGCAAAGGGAAAATGAGTGAAAGCCAGGACTACTTTACTGCAAATTGAATTGCCAAGAGAAATTATGTTCATGTTTTTATGCCAACAACAGGAAGAATTAAAAGAGAAATTGGAGAAGGAATAAGTGCTCAATGGAGGTAGGACAGCACTAGGAGTTGTAAAAGAAATTCGTTTAACTTCACTTTTTACTCCCTTAACCTTGGCAAGGTGTCCATTTTTGAGACATTCAGTATCTTTATTAGGGCAATATAATATATAAATCAACTATTAAAAAGGTGGTAACTTGATATCTCACTCTGTTTCAAATACATGTAGATCGTTGGTTAAAAAAAAAAAAAAAACCAACAAAACCATGTGTACATGACCAGATTGTTTTCAAGCTACTCATATGTCTTCCAATCTTTCAGCATATCACATGCTGATAATTCTCTTCCCCTTCACCGGTCCTCAGTTTCCCCATATAAAAACTAGAAATTAGATATAGATACATATAGATATAGATAATACAGATATAGAAATACATATTTAGAGATAGATAGAGATAGAAATTTTTTTTTTCTTTTTGGAGGGGGGAAAGCAGGGCAATTGGAGGTAGGTGACTTGCCCAAGGTCACATGGGTAATAAGTGTTAAGCATCTGAAGCCGAATTTGAACTCAAGTCCTCCTGACTCCAGAGCTGGTGCTCTATTTACTGCTCCATCTAGCCACCCCTAGACAGAGACAGAGATAGAGACAGAGATGATAGAGATGATAGAGATAGAGATAGATAGAGACAGAGATGGATAGAGATGATATAGATGTATAGATATAGATATAGATGTAGATGTAGATAGGTAGAGATAGATACAAATGCAGTTACAGCTATTCATATAGATAACATAGATAGGGATAGTGATGGGTAGAGATAGAGAGGGAAATAGAGATGGCAATAGTGACAGGCAGAAATAGATGATAGATTATCCATTAAATATAAATAGAGATACCTCGACCTACAGCTCAGAGTTCAGCTCATTCATCCCCTTCCAGTGACAGTTTTTACCAAAGGACATCATTGCAAGTTATCTCTCTCCTCATATTATTATACAATCATGGTTATAGAGCTGGGAGTGACCTTCAAAGTCAATCTAACTCTCTTATTGTACAGGTAAGAAAACTAAGGCTCAAACAAATTAGGTCATTTGTCCAAACTCAATTACTTGAAAGCAGGGACTATTTTTTATTTGTGACTTATATCCTTAACACTGGACACAATACCTTGCACAGTAGGCATTTAGCAAATATTTTTTAAATTGAATTCTGTATACCAATTACTAAACAACCATCAAAAGTGCATAATATTCAGTCAACTTATAAACATGCAAATTCTTATCATCACATTAAATTCACCAATAGTGACTACTGATCCTGTTGTACGATCATGCGATAACATCATATTTCATTAAATGAGTTTCTTTTGGGGTTTATAAATGAAAGGCAACCAAAGATAATGGATCATCAATATACTTTTCCACAAATGAGGCCTTTTCAAACCTCTATCACATTCGGGGACCAAGAGTATATTCAACAACTTTTTATTTGAAGAGAATGCGCAAGTGAACTATATCCAATAATTCAAAGGCGAATCCTTTTCAAATTAGTAAACATTTATGGAGCACCTTCTACACACAAGATATAGTGGTGAACCCTGACCTTTTGTGTGACATAGTCACAGGATTGTGAAATTCACCAGATAATAAGAAATGGAAAAATTCATTGACAGATTTGTCTATGAAATCCAAAATTTGCATGTGGTTTTACAAACTTTGTCACATGAATCTTTAATGTTCTCTGTGGTGTGAACAGAGGTTGTGAAAAGATTTTTAAGGCTAAAGATGTTTTTCTCTCTAAATCTCAAAATGTTTAAGAATTTACTATCCCATCATGTAGCTACTACTTCCAATGGCTCAGATCATAATCCATTTATGCCTTCACATCCTAAGTAATCTTTGCCTAGATCTTTCTGTAAATCCCCAAGCAAGCATCTGCCCAAAATACTCAGTGTTCTGTTACCTCACTGTTCACATTACTCAAAGATTTGCTGAAATGAGCACTAGTTCAGGAAAGCTGAATGTTAAATTTTCAGTGTGAGAATTTACACATTGGAAATCAGTGAACACTACAAATGAGGGCTTTATAATTTTGTTTATCATGAACAGACATTCCCAATATGAAACAATCTTAATTTCCTTTATTTTGCTATATGTTTTTTCCTACACTTCCTTATACACCCAGTCCCATGGACCCATTTCATAATAAGTTCTAACCATATATTTTAAATCTATTAATCTTCACAAAATACTGCAGTAGATATTAGTAGAACTTACACCAAGTCTATAACATATAGAAACTCCCATTCATTTCACAGTCCAAGTGGCATCCTCCTTAGATGAGGTTAGTTGGTGATTTTTAAAAATAGGTAAAGAGACAATGTGACACAATGGAGTGCTTAATTTACAATTAGGAAAATTTGTGTACAAATCTGTTTTCTGACACTTATAAGCAGTGTAATGTTGGGCAAATAAATTAACTTCTCCAAGACTCAATTATCCATATGGAAAATGGGCATGATAAGTCCTATAGTGCCTCCCTCAAAGGATTATTAAGCAACTCAAAGAACACAATGTATAGAAGACACTTTGCAAACTTTTAAAGTGCTACATAAGTGCCAGTTATTATCTCTTGCTCTGTCAAATTTGAATGGTTGAGTGGGAAATTTACTCAATAAACCACCTTGAATATTGTGATTGATGTTTTTCAATGATGCTTAATAATGTAAGGTTTTATTTTGTAGTTTGACACATTTTGTGAAATTGAACACTTCCTTTCCAGTTAATACAGTGGAATTAAATTTTCTTTATTATTGACTTAATGAATTAACTGTGCTATCTGATCAGGAAAGTGGAGGCCAGGAAGATGGGAATAACAGATATCCAAAGTGCAATAATGACTTCATGCTTCCTGAAGATTAAAATATGGTGACATTATCCTTTGAGATTCCAATAAAGCCTTGGGGTTTGCTGAAGAAAACTTTCTTTTCTTAGTGATACAAGCTGATGATACAAGAGCTCACTTTATAGCCGACTTTCCAGGTATGAAAGTGGCCTCATTTTGTCTACCAGAAAGTGAAAAGATAAACTTTTGTTACCATGAAGAGTTGGATGGTAACCTTTTGACCCTTGAAGGCAAATTCTAAAGTGAAAGCACAAGGTCAGGTCAGTTGACTCCATTTCTATTCTGAAAGACCTACACAAACCATCTTGTAGCTAATCAAAGCCACAGGACTCTATCAGCATTTTAAAAAATGAATGAGTCTTTTAGCTACCAAAAGATTGGCCTCTCACACACTGTGGCTAAGGTGAATGTGAGAGAACTAAAAGAAATGATCACATTACAGCCCACCCTGATTGTACCTGGGGTTTGAAGATAAACAGAAGATTTCAGTTCCTCAGAGAAAGCATGATCTTTCTGGACCTGAGAAGAATAAAACTCTTTAGCAAAGTCAGTCTCTTAAAGATGGGGCAAAAAATTAAGAGGAATTCACTGGGGGACATGTTCCACAATAGGAACAAATCTAATAATTACCCAACCTCCCTTCATCAAATGAATATATTCTTGCAAAGTATGTGAGGTGGTACACAAACCACCAAAATGTGTTTATGAAGCACCTATGATATTCCCGGCACTACTAAGTACTCAATATGTAAAGACAAAGTCTTAGAGTAAACTCTTGCCTATAGGGTAGGGGAAGGACATTCAAAAATGTAAGATAAAGCTTTTCCTCGTGCTGTGGACTTGCCCAGAATCATAGCAACATATCTATCTATACTTGCCTTCAAAGAGATTACATTTTTCACAAGGCTTATATGTTCAAAGATAAGTAAATATAAGTTATATACAAAATGAAAACAAAGTAATTTCTCAGGTTGAGGGGCACTAACTGCTGGGGAATCAAGAAAAGCTTCTTGAAAAAGGTGGCATTTGAGCTGAACCTTGAATGGTGATAGAAATTCAACATTTTAACATTATCAATATAGTAGCTATGTGGACAACGACTTGAAAAGAGAGACTAGATGTTGGGAGACCAATTAGGAGCCTATTTCAATAATCAATGCAAAAGCAAATGAGGGACTAATGAAGGAGGTTGTTGTATAAATAGAGAGAAAGGGATAAATGCAAGAGATCATGGGATGAGAGGTATATGATTAGAATGGTCCTCAGAGATTATTACGTAATGCTATTTTGACGAGGAAAGTAAGACCGAGGTAGATAAATGATTTGCTCAAGGTCACACAAGTAGTAAGGATTTGAGGCATGAAGTTGAAGAAGTGGAATTGATAAGATTTGTCAACTAATTGAATCGAGGAAGTGAATGAGGGAGTCAGGGTGATCCTCTGACCCAGCAATAACTTTATTAGACCTATATTCTAAAATGATCAAAGAATTAAGAAAAGGACTATTGTTTGCAAAAATATTTATAGCAATTTTTTTGTGGTGGCAAAGAACTGTGAGTTAGGGAAGTACACATCAGTGAAGGAAGGAATGACTGAACAAAATATGACATATCATAATGGGACATTATGGGGCATATCATAATGTAGAGGGATATTATTGTACTATAAAATGGAGGCAGCTAAGCGGCACTAGTGGAGACAGAGCTCTGGGTCTGGAGTCAGGAAGAGGTGAGTTTAAATCCAGCCTCAGACACATATTCACTTTGTGATCTTAGTCAAGTCACTTAACCTCCATTTGCTTTAATCCACCGGAGAAGGAAAACCACTCCAGAATCTTTGCCAAGGAAACCTTTTTTTTTCCCATTGTTCACTCCATGGGTTACAGCCCTTCTATACCAATGGACTAATGTCCAATTTAAAAATATTTGCAGATCTAATACTTGATTGCATCCGGCCACGGGGGGGGGGGGGGAGGACAGGGAGGGGAGAAAATTTGAAACTCGAGAGATTATGCAACTGAATCTCGTAAACTAAAAGACTTGGACATGACTGAATGACTGAACAATGACCACAACAAGAGATGATGAAGGGGATGATTAGAACAATCTGTAAAGACTTATATAAAGTGATGCAAAATGAAGTTAGCAGAAACAGGAGAATAACACATATACTAATGATAGCATTGTAAAGACAAACAAATTTGAGCCTCTTAAGAATTTTAATCAGTGCCCCAAGGCAATCCCCAAATACTATGATACTTACTACTTGACAGAAAGATTATGGACTCAGGGTGCAGAATGAAACATATTTTTTTTTTTCTTTTTGGAGGGGTTAAGGTAGGGCAATTGGGGTTAAGGGACTTGCCCAAGGTCACATGGCTAGTTTTTTGTGTTAAATGTCTGAGGCCAGATTTGAACTCAGGTCCTCCTGACTCTAGGGCCAGTTCTCTATTCACTGTGCCACCTAGCCACCCCACCCACAAGACATATATTTTAAAGACATGGCAAATGTAGAAATTAATTTGGCTTCACTATGCATATTTGTAACCAGGGTTTTCTTTCTTTTTCCTTTCCAATGGGAAAGATGGAAGGATTTTTTGAAAATTATTTTTAATGGTTAAGAGTAACTACTAGATGGATAATGAACCTACAGGACAAGAAGAATGGTGTTTTCCTCAAAAGAAATAGGGAATTTATGTAGATGGGTGGTTTTCAAAAGAAAAATAAGTTTGGTTTTAGTATGTTAACTTTGAAGTGTTTATAGGACATTCAAGTAGAGATATCCAGAAAGTAGTTAAAAGATGTAGGACTGGAGTAAAGGAGAGAGATGAGGGCTGGATGTGCAGATAGGGAAGTCATCAGCATAAAAATAATAGTCATAGAATGATTATGGGTATCATAGTTAACAGAATGTTATTAAATACATTGGAGCCTCTGATAGCACTAAGGGAAAGTACAGATGAAAAAGGAAAAGGTCCAGGAAAGAGGACCAGATTTACACCCATCCAAATGAGGATGGGACATATAGGATGGTCCTGTGAAGGGCTCTGAAAAAGATCAGTCAGATATGTAGGAAGAGTAGCACAATAGAGTGGTGCTATGAAAACTCAGGAAGGTAAGGGGATGCCCATCAATTGGGGAATGGCTAAACAAGTTGTGGTATATGAATGTAATGGAATGCTATTGTGCAATAAGAAATGGGGAGGAGATGGTCTTCATATTCACCTGGAGAGCCTTATACAAACTGATGCTAAGTGAGCAGAGCAGAACCAGGAAAAACTTGTACACAATCACCGACACATTGTATGTGTGATGACCAATTTTGATAAACTGGACTCTTCTCAGCAACACATAGTTATAAGAC
>CM053587.1:251946631-251962069 GCA_028646515.1 Pseudochirops corinnae
TTCCAATTGTTCACTCCATTGGTTACAACCCTTCTATACAAACAGACTAATGTCCAATTTGAAAATATTTGCAGATCCAATACCTGATTGTATGCTGCCATGGAGGGTGGAGAGGGAGGGGAGAAAATTTGAAACTCAAGAGATTATGGAACTGAATATTGTAAACTAAAAGTAAATAAATCAAATTTTAAAAAAAGGGAGGGTGCAGTGCAGGCCACCTCCTGATTGGCTGCCCCTAAGATCTCCCTTCCACTCAGTGCCTGTGACTCTGCCCAGTGATAACTGTCAGATAGAAGGCCAGAGACCCACACTCTGTGCCCTCATTGCCATATACCCAAGTCATTTTTGTGAGCTTGTCCATGGGAGGCTGAGCAGTCTCATGCTTGCATGTGAGCAAGTAATAAATAAACTGTCTGACTTGTTAAAAAAGAAAAAAAAAAAAAGAAAACTCAGGAAGGAAAGACTATCTAGAAGGAGATGTTCAGCAATGTTAAATGCTAAAGAGAGGTCAACAACCGAGATAAAAAGCTATTCAACTTAGCAATAAAGAGATCACTGGTGATCTTTGGAGAAAACAAATTCAATTGAGTGATGGAGGCAGAAGCCAGATTGTAAGGAAACTCACCTTTCAATAAGTCAGATACAGAGTTCTTTACTTAATTATACTGTAAAATCACCATCTTATTAAAATTTGCTAAAAAAAAATAATAACTAATTTTGCTAACTATTGAAAGTATTGAGTCTTTCCAAGATCTTCAGTGACACTGCACTGCTATTTCTGGTAGGAAATTAATGAGTAGGTCATGAAATAGAATTAGGATGATAGAATAGTGGCAAATATGAGACATTGGTTCAGTTATCGAACACAGAAAAGATTTGCACAAGATGAGATTTCAGTTGATTCTTGAAGGAAGTCAAGAAGCAGAGTGAAAAGAGAGAACACTGCAGATATGAGGGACTGCCAGTGAAAATATACAGTCAGAAGGTACCATGTTGTATGTAAAAAACACCGACAAGGGCAGTGTTGCTGAGTTGTACGTACAAGGAGGAGAATAAAGTGTAAGACTGGAAAGACAGTAGAAAGGGTTCAAGTCATGAAGACTTTAAAGTCAAACAGAGGAGTTTATATTTGATCCCAGAGGCAAAAGAAAGCCAGAAGAATCTATTGAATAGGAAGGTAATGTGGTCAAACTTGCACTTTAAGATAACTACTTTGGCAGCTGAGTGGAGGGTGATTTGGAATGAGGAGTCACTTGAGACAAGGCGACAAATAAGGGGGCTACTGCAATAATTTGGGGAAGAGGTGAAAAGAGTATGTGAAAAAGTAGTGGAAGTGGGAGTAAGTAGATGGCTACAAGAACTGTTTTGAAAGTAGAAATGACAAAATTTGATTCAGTAAATTTCATGAGAGTGAGTAAGAATTTGAGGATAACAATAAGGTTTTAAATTTTAATGAATAGGAGAATGGTAACATTCTCAATAGTGATAGGAATTAGAAAGTAGGGAGGGTTTTTTGGTGAAAAACAATGACTTCTGTTTGGGTTAAGTTCAGTAGGAGGTACAATGCTGTATTTCTTGTCTCCAAGCCACAACCATGAATCTTGGCTATGGGGAAGAAAGAAATATTAGTTAATGATCTTGCCAGAGGAAAGAAGTTGTTTTTTTCCAAATACTGGATAAGGTCAACAATACAGCACCTAAAGAAGAAAAATTTAAATGCTTTGAAACACACAAGAAGAAACACAGTTCGGACAACTCACTCCCTGAATTTATATGGTGAAGTTGGTGCTGGGTTACCAAAAAAAAAAAAAAAAAAAAAAAAAAAAAAGACATGCTTACTTTTGGATAAGGAATATCACAAGAAATTGGCTAAGATTTAGCACCCTTAAGTGTGTGGGTGGAAGTGTGCATCTATGTGTTCAGTTTGCACATCTGTAAGTTATTTTCAGTATTCTGGGATATAATTCATCTGAGCAAGGTGATTTAAACTCTTCACTTATCTGTGGTTTCAACCCCCCTCTTAATTCTTTCTCTCTCTCATTCCTTCAAAGTAAAGTGAAGAAACGGCAACACAGGACCCAGGTACCTTACCCACCCTCCATCCCCCACATATGAGTCCACCTGACCTGACCTTCTCAGGATACTGAAAGAACTTGTAGTCACCCTTAGTGAATTTCTGTTAGTGATCTCTGAAGAATGGTAGATAATGAGAGATGTGCCTTTGGGCTAGAAATTGCTTAATGTGCCCATTTTCAAAGAGGAGAAAAGATTGTAAAGGACAGGCTATGAATGTGATGACAAATCTTCCAGGAAAAATTCAGGGATGTATTTTTAAGGTGACATTTTATGAGTACACAGAAGAGTAAGAGTTAATCATTAAGAGTCAGTATGGGTTAATTAAGAATAAGTTATGCCAGTCTTTCTTGGACAGGGTCACCAAAATGGCAAATCATGGAATTGCTGTAGATATAGTATGCCTAGATTACAGAAAGACATTTGACAAAATCTCTCATGATATCCTTGAAGACAATGTTGGAGAGATATGGACTAGATAATAATACAGTTATACAAATTCAAAACTGGTTAAATAACTGAACCCAAAGGTTTGATTAATAGATTGATATCAACCAAGAAAGAATCCCTTAATGGGATGGCATAACCCTCTGCTCCTGACACAATTCTTTCCTTTTTAAACCCTGTTCTTTCAACACTTTTTTAAAAATCATTGATATATAGAAAGACATTTAGCATGTCTATCAGGTCTGTATGAAGTGAAGCTCAGCAAGGATGGCTAATATATTGGAGAACAAAATTGAGATCCAAAGAATTCTCAGTAGGCTAGAAAATAGGTCTCATCTAGGGAGATGAACGTCAACCAATTTCAATTCCTGAACTTAGATATTAAAAATTAACTATCCTAGTATGGGATGGGGAAAACAGACAGAATTTCAAATGGGAAGTTTGGGAGGCTCCATGCTCAGTATGATTCAAACAATGTGATGTGATAATTTTTTAAAAAGTGAAATGAGAACTTAGACTGAATTAATAAAGTATAGCCTCTAGAGCAGCAGTTCTCAACGTATGGGTTATGCTCAATTTGTAACAATGAAAATACATCCTGCATATCAGATATTTATATTACAATTCATAACAATAGCAAAATTACAGTTATGAAGTAGCAACAAAAATAATTTTATGGAATACACGAGGAGCTGTATTAAAGGGTCGTGGCATTAAGAAGGTTGAGAACCATTGCTCTAGAGTGAAACAGATGGCAATTCCACTGTATTTTTTTTTTATCAGTCAGACAACATCTAGAATACTTTATTTTTTTCTACATCTCATATTTTAGTTAGGACTCTGACAAACTGGAGTATACCCAAATGAAGATGAAACATGGGGGACTCAAAACCATTCCACTGAGTATTGCTTGGAAGAAATGAGAATGTTTCTGTAGAGGCCGTGACTTTGAACACTTTCCATGGGGACTGATATGGGGATAAGTAACACATAGCTCTTAGTTGCTCCTTCAGTCCAAATAGCTGGGCGGATGCATTCAAGATGAGTGGCCACTAAGCCAAGAAGAGCCACCCAATAAATAATTTATAAAATAGAGGCTTCATTCATCTTTTTTTCAAGTTGCTAACTTTGAGCTCTTACCAGTTCTCCCTTGGATTTCTTGTGAAAAGGGAAGGAGGGCTTCTCCTCCTTCCTATCCCCACCAACAGTGACATCTATGAACATACAGGAGCAAGAATATATGCTTACTTAGGTAAGTCTGAGCCTGGATTTCAAGACATCAGTTGTCTCTTCGGCTTTAAATTTTTTTTCCCCAAGTGTTTAAACTTCATTTTCAAAGAGCACAAACAGTATCATGAGTGATGTCTTGACTTGTGTGTGAATTGGATTTAAATGAGGTAGAGTTGCACAAAGTCATTAGCCTCACTCTCTCTTCCAGAGTCACTGAAGTTCAGGGGTAGGACAAAATTCAAGACAACTGGTGATGGCCCAGGATGCAATTGATAACATTGGTGTCTTCACTATCTGGCCAAGCTCTAAGCACTTTACAACACCTGCTTCAGCCACCTTCATGGACATTGAAACAAATTGTTCTCATCCACCCATTTCACTGGGAGATGTCTTCATATGCTTAGGATATACATCCCCTTAATTTACCAATGGATTTAAGGCCTGCTGGTCATCCTCAGTCTGGTTTAGCCCATCCACCTAGATAATTTACCGGGGTTGGCTGTTGTGCATGCTACAGCTTCTTGGAACCCCAGGTGAGAGTCGGATGAAGGTAGATACCAAAGGTGGATGAGCAGCCCAGAAAAGAGCTCAGAAAACCCTCACATCAGAGGTGCTGATCCTCCCTGAATACCCCATACATTCCCTCTTCCACAAGTAGAGGAGAAAAGAAGACTAAAGGGAGAGGCTAGGACATGATAATTGCCTTCGATATGTTAAAAAGTTATCATGTAGAAGACATAGAAATCTTTGTCTGCTTAGCCCCAGAGGACAGTACTAGCCCCATTGACTGGAAGCTACACAGACGTAGATTTTGGCTCAGTCTGATAAAGAACTTTCCAACAATTTGAAATTTACTGGAAACAGAATGAGCTGCTTTACATAGTAGTGAGTTTCGTAACAATTAAAGTCTTCTAGAGGAATGTGGACGGGATCACAAATTAGAGATATCACAAAGAGAGTTCACAACTCGCATAGTTAAATTAAATGATCTCTGTTATGCTTGTCATCCTATGATACTATAATTTTTCCTGAAGAAATCCCCAAATTCCTAGGTAATTTCATATTCTAGTACCATCAACAAGGTAAGTTGAGTCTTTGAAGATAGCTAAACCAAAGAAATCTAATCCAATTGTTGAAAATCATGCTTCTTAATTCATAGCTTTTCCTTTTCTTATACCTATGGGTCTTAGTCATTTTCCCCTCCACCCTGACCTTGCTCCTATACCTGACATATGGTAGCAGTTTAAATGAACTTGGTGGATGCTCAGACTACAACCTTGTCCTCTCAGGGGACCACTTAGACTATTAAGTTTATACTTGGAAAAGACTTATTTTGAGTCTTTAGGGAAATTTCCTAGATAAACTTCTACTTATATTATGCAATTAAATCAAGTTGGGGAAACGTGGCAGTCCAATAAATAGTAATATTATACAATGACATTAGTCTCCAAAAAAGAATTTAGAGATTGGTCACAAAATAGGCAATGTTTCAGATCAACTCGGCACACTTTCAATGACTGAGAAAGAATTGCTATGCCCAAGAACTGGGAGAAGAGAAAGAAATTCTCATATTCTGGGGCTAGAGTTTTTAACCAGGGGTCCAAGGCACTTGTAAGGATAGCTTTTAAAGGGCACAAGAACTTAAAAAGGTTTTAAAAAATTGAATTTTTTAAAAAAAGAAAAGAGAGAAAAACACCTTACATTTTAATTTTCACTAACCATTGCTTTCCTTTGTAACTCTATCATTTTATTTTATGCATTTAAATTCTGAGAAGGAGTCCATGGGCACCACCAGACTGCCAAAGGGATCTAAGACACACAAAAATGTTACTGGCTCTGGCAATAGGTTGCAATTTTTGCTGTTGTTACCCTAATCACTTCTTAAAGGGAGGAGGAAACAATGATATATGTGACCCTAGAACAGTAGAGTTGGCATTTACTATTATTTTCTTCTAAGAAAATATTTTTTGTTGGCATTTTGTCAAACTGAAAGAGAAAAATCACAAGCAGAAATTGAGAGTCTCAGCTGCTTTTGATGCTATCCCCAAAACAAATGTCAGATTTTTCTAAATAGAAACAAATAAAATTTTATAAATAAATAAATAAATACTTAATGATTTAAAAGTGATGGACAAAAAACAAATTCTGAGCAGATAACAACGGGAAAAAATAAAGCCATTTAGTTAAAAACCCTTTGACTGAATTAGAGGTCCACATGTGGCCTTGAGGCTGTAGGTTCCCCATCAGTAAAAGAAAGGAATTGGGCTTGAGGATCTCTAAGCTCCCTTGTACCTCTAAATCTGTGGTCCTATTAACCTTTAAATTTCTTATATCATAGTTAGATTGTGTAGAAATCCATGAACAGACTCAAAATGACCGCATTTTAAAGCCAAAAAACACCTTGAAGATCTACTATAGTCCTTCATTTTGATAAATTAAGAAACTGAGGACCACAGAAATGATTTGCTCAACATTCTACAATGGGTTAGAGGAATAGTAAGTATTAAAACCAAAGGTGCCTCAGTTTCCAGGCTGGGGTCTTTCCAACTATACCACAAGCCAAAGACATGTGAGAAAGCAAATAATTTAGAAGATATGTTCATTTAAAATGTCTGCACAGTTATTGAAAAATAAGCAGCTTTGATGATGGTCTATTTCTGGGACTATATTCATATGTCAAAATTATTTTTTTTTTCTCTCCAATACTGTTAATAGCTAACATTTTAGAGCACTTTGAGGTTATAATATACTCCTCTCTTGAAAAAAATCCATAAGATGGGTAACAAAATATTTCCCCCATTTTACTGATGAAGAAATTGAGGTGGGGGGGGTGGGTAATTTGTCCATATTCATGCAAAAATTGACCACTGGAAGCTAGTTCTCAAAGCCATTATCTCCTGAATATCTTAGCACACCGTACTCCTTTTTCACCTAGGAGCAGATTGGAGAAGACAATCTGAAGTTTTAACTGTAATTTGAACCATTTCTGGAATGGTCAGAGATGAGGTGAAAAGAAGTCAGAACTAATACAGGAGCTTACACTTTTAGACTTGGAAATAACTTTAATAGTCATCTAGTAATCATAAGATTATAAAATCTAGAAATGAAAAGGACCTCAGAGTCCAACTTGCTTATTTTACACATGAGGACACTGAGGCTCAACTTAAGTGATTTACCCAAGGTTACACAAGTAGTAAGTAGTAGAAGTGACTTCTTTCTCCAAACCTAGTACAACATACTGCCTCCCCATTTATTAGACACCTGATGTGTCCGGTTGTGAAAATATAGATTATACAAAGCTGTCAAGGAAACTACAGTCTAGTTGGGGAGAGATCTGTAAGTCTGCATATGTGCTTAGGTGTGTATGCATATACAATTATCTATGTGTTTATGTGGCACTGTATGATGAGTTAAGTGTTATACAGAAAATAGTCCCAGGAATTCAAGAGTAGAAATCACTATCAAGGGCAGAGGCTTTGTAGAGAGAAGGAAGAGAGGTATTCTAAACTGAGGAAAGTTTAGGTGTGAGAAAAGCTCCCGAGGCAAAAGTCACCATGGTGCTTAGAAATAAGAAAAACACCTTGGTTCGAATGGAGCATTTCTGTAGGAGAGCAATGGGATATAAGACTGGAGCAATAGGTGGGAAGCCATGTGTTACAGCACCCTGTATTCCTGGCTCGGGAGCTTGGACTGGAAAGCTGTATTTAGGGGAGATTAAAGAAAAGAGAAACTAGAGGAAATTGTAATTAACGATCATCCAGGGGTGTGGAACCTGCGTTTTCGAGGCCACATGTGGCCCTCGAGATTCTCAAGTATAACCCTTTGACCGAGTCCAAACTTCACATGGGATTTATTCTGTGAAGTTTGGATTCCGTCAAAGAGCTGCACTTGAGGACCTAGGGGGCCACATGTAGCCTTGAGGCAACAGGTTCTCCACCCCGGAATCCCTTCTCCCAATTCACAAAGCCACTTCCTTAGTGAAGATTAATGTCACTCCTAGAGTATGACAATGGCCTCTCTACTATCACTGTTACAAGTCTCTCCCCACTCCAATTCCACCCTATACACATTTGCCAAGGTGGTTTTCTTTAAATACAGACCTGCCCAAACCATTCCCATTTTCAAAAAACTCCAGTGGTTCCTCTCCAAGATAAACTGATACTCCTCTATTTGACTTTTAAAATTCTTCACAACTTAGTTCCAATCCATTTTTCCAACATCAGCACAGATTCTGTCTCTTTCCACACTCTTTTGGTCAAAAGTGACTTTCTGTCACTCACACTTGGCACTCTCTCACCTCTCTGCCTTTGCACTATCACCTCATGCCATTAGTGTACTCCTTTCCCTTTACCTCATAGAATCTTTCAAAATGTAGTTCATGCTCCATCTTTTTCCATGTTACTTTTCTTCATCCCTACCCCCAAACTACTAGTGCCCTCCCTGTATAAATACCATGCATTTATATTCTCTCTCTAACTCTCTCTTTCTCTCTGTCTCTGTTTCTTTATATCTCTCTGTCTCTGTCTTTATCTCTCTCTGTCTCTCCATATATGTATACATCCATATTCCATATATACTCTCACATGGACAAGTCTAAGTAAATATGTGTGTGTATTAAAGAATATAAGCTCCTTAAGAGAAGGGATTGTTTTTGGTTTTTTGTTTTGTTTTGTTTTTGCTTTAGTTGTCCCAGGCCCTGGCATGAGATAAAAGGGGCCATAAGAATATAAAGGAAGATACCCAGGAAAAGATATCACATTGGAAGAAATGACAGGATTAATGTGTGAAAAGACACAGAGATGGAAACAGAAATAGAGACAGAGACAGAGGATAAAGATGATGGCAGGTTTTTGAGCATGGAAGAAAAATGGAACCTCTTGACAGTACTAGAAAAGACAAGGCAGGGAGTAGGTTCAAGTATCAAAATTATTAATTTGGTTTCTTCCACGTTGATCCTACTATAACAATCCTATTTGTATCTATAAAGTATTGACTTTTTCCAGTTAAAATATCGTCCATTTATTAGATTGATCAAGAAGCAACTTTAAGTAGTCATGGTGCTTTTGAGTATAAATCCAAAAAAACTTCAATAAATATTAGCAAATTAATAAACTTCAGGATCTTTACCTTGGGAGAGAGAAGATTCAATGGCATGTTCTAACCACCTTCAAGGAGTCCAAATGGGAATCAATATTGTCATAATGAAATGGAAATAGGTTTGTTCTGCTTATTCCCCAAGGAAGAATTGGGGCCAACGTGTAGAAGTTACAAAGAAGGGGATTTAGTTTTCCTGTAAGGAGAAACTTCCAAACAATTAAAACTTTCCAAAAATTGAAGGGGCTGCCTGGGAGTGAATGTAAGTTCTCCATCACCGAAGGTCCTCAGAGTTTAGATGATCACTCATTAGTACTGTTGCAGAGAGAATTTTTGTTCAGGTTCAGGTTAGTTTTAGTGTCATCTGAGGTTCCTACCGATTGTAGGATTCTGTAAATCATCCTAAAAAAAAATTTTAGCAAAGCAAAAATAATTTCAACTCCAGAAACTGGCTAGGTTAAGTTTTTGTTTCTAAATGAAAACATTCTAAAGAATTGAAATATTCTAAAAGATTATTTTACCCCTAAATCATGTGAACATACCCTCCCACATACATCTCCAGCTATGTGTTGTCAATAGAAATTTTCTTTAAATGAGTGCTGACTAGCTCATAAGCTTTCTTAAAACATTATTTGAATGTTTCAAAACCCTTTTAAAAACAAAGAGCATGTGTGAACAGGATAGACTTTGCTAAGCATGAAATGTCTAATTTTGTGGGTTTTTTCTTTATTCAGCAAGATAATTATTGAATTCTCAAGAGGAGTTTATATGAAAAAAAGCACTAAGAACAAAAGGCAGTTTGAGAGACTAATGACAGACAGGCTCTTCAGAGACTGGTGTGGCCATGTGTCCAAGTGAACATTTTGAATAGTCATACATTTATCTCTGTTCCTTCTAGCCTGTAAAATGATTTTGAACGAATAAGAGCCTTGTTAACTTTCACCCAATTTGAGAACTGAAATGGGAGAGCCTCTTTTTTGAGGTTCTGAGTTCTGACAGATAACTGGTTCGCCACTTCCTGTGGTTAGACAGCACACATTGTAGGCATGAACGGGTGATGCAAGCCTGTGGCCAGTCTATTTGTGTCCAATTTTTCTCTAGCCCACAACAGTATGTGTACTAAAAAACCAGTAACTTCATTGTAGTCAGTAGACTAGTTTTTCTTCAGAATAGTGGGGCAGCTTGGGTAATTGGGAAGCCCAATTTACACATTTGACTTTGCAGATATAAACCTGAACTTGAGGAGTCTTTCTATCTCTAGCCTCACCACCTGGACCTCATACTTTTTCATTCTCAGGATATGCCTCTAAAGTTTTGTTCAGAAGCAGTAACCCATTGCTCTAATCACCATTTCTACCTTTTATTTAGGGGCAAAAACAGCCTATGTCTACAAAGTCCTTTGTGTCAGGACCTTGGCTGAATGACATTGGTGTAAGTTGAGTCAATTGGACAGAGTTCTTAGCTCTCAGCTATTGAATACTTTAAAATCAAAAGAAACACTTTGCAGTGAAAAATAAAACATTGTTGGTGGGTAATTAATCCAGCACCCAGAGGTAACACATGGCAAGATGGTGAATTCTATTTCTCGAGGATCACTTAAAAAGAAAATTCATTAATAGTTGTTGCGTTTAATAAGGGTGTTTGGGTTTAGCCATTCTCATACTACCCTCTACTGGCTGATTTTAAGAATGCACTAGTGCTCTTGCCATTGGTTATTTTAAAATGATTTTTCCAAGGGAGGTTTCCATCTAAGCCCACTTGGGTGAGCTTGGTTTTGGGGAAAGACTCAATGCAGCTCTTACTGGCGTATTATTCCAGCCGCTCCTTTGCACTCATCCTTCCCCTATTAGAGTGTAATCTCCTTGAAATAAAAGGCTGTCTTCTTGTATTTCTCTCTTCAGTGCTTAGCATAGTGCCTCACACATAGCAAGTATTTAATAAATGCCCTATTCAAACACACTTGCTGAATTATTGTTGCTAATTAGTCTTAGGAAGGACTAATTTATCCTGATTATTTGTACATAACCTGCTATATATTTTGAATTTCTTTTTACTAATATTCATTGGCTCTAATTTCTTTCCTGATGATTTTACATGGGCAGTGTTTTTTTTTTAATTTTTGCTCCAAGTCCTTATCTATAATGCATTTATAATGTCATTAATACAGGAATTACCAAGATGAGCTAGACATACTTTCGTTGAGGGAATGTCATATATTCTGCCCTCTAAGGCTAGAATTTTCTTTCTTTTATACTCAATAGAAGAAACTAGTTGTAGTATAGAACACCAAGGAGGAGTTGAGTAACTAATATTTAACAATCTCTTAATGACCTTGTTGAACCCAGACTTTTCCCTAAAGGGATATCTTTTTAACAATGCCCTTAGAGGCCTCTAGATGAGTGGTTCTCAACCTTTGGGTGGCGACCCCTTAGGGGGTCGAATAACCCTTTCACAGAGGTCACAGGAGTTGCCTAAGACCACTGGAAAACACATATTTCCAATGGTTTTAAGAACTGAGACACTGCTCCTCTATCTGTCTCCAGGCGAGTCCACCCACTTGCAGATACACCCACATACGGGTATTAAAGGGTCACGGCATTAGGAAGGTTGAGAACCACTGCTCTAGATGGTTCAGTGGACAGAGCTCTGAAGTCAGGAACTAGAATCAGGAAGACTGGAGTTCATTCCAGCCTCAGACACTAATTAAGTTACTAACCAGTAACTCAACATCGGTCTGCATCAGTTACCTTACCTGTAAAATGGAGCTAAAAATAACACCTACTTTCCAGGATTGTTGTGAAGATGACATGGGATGAATTTGTAAATTGTCTAACAAAACTTATAAATGTTACTTACTGTGATGAGGAGGAGGAGGATGATAAGGATGATGATGATGTCAAATGGCTACAAGTCATGGAATACCATAATCTTTGAAAGATTAAAATTGAGGATTGCCCAACAGATGATGGAAAATCAGACAGCTCAAGCAACTTGTCCAAGATCATATGATCCACAGGCTGCTAAAGTGGGTGATACCGACTGGGGGGGGTATGCTGAAACAATGTGGGGGGGCAGTAATTGTAATTGGAGGGTGATAATTAAAAATAAGGGGATGATGGAAGCATAAGCAAAGAAGAGAAAAAAGACAATTTTGAAAAGTCATTCATACAGATTTCATCAGTTGTGTAACAGAAATAAAGTCATAGCTTACATTATTTCCAAATAAACACACAAAATGAAAGTTATAAATAACCAGTGGTCAAGTCTACTGACAGACGTTAACAAAGTGAGCAGGCTAGCACGTAGTCCAGCATACACAGGCAGGAATATGTACTTGGAATGACTTGTTTACAACGTGATAATATACAGTTACATGAAGCAATATTGAGTCATCAAAATTTCAATGCAGAAAAAAAACCAAATTTATAACAAATTATTAAATTTAAGGTGCTTCATTTCTTTAAAAATATTTTATGTATTTTTTTGAAATGATGCAAATTTTTTTTAATACATTAAAGGGTTTAAAAAAGTAGATTTTGGGGGGTGGCACTGAGTAATTTTTGTTTTAATGGAAATGGTAGGCCAAATAAATGGGAACCTCTGATATAGACAGTAAGTGATGGATTCACAATTCAAACTCTTTATCCTTTGACTTCAAATCCAGACTTCCTTGCATTATACCATACTGATTCTGTAGCTAAGGGCTAGGGAAAGGTGAATGAGTAAAGGAGACCAAGACAGAGATTTGGGGTAGGACATAAACACAAAGAAACTATCATCACTGAAGTCACAGGATAAGGGAGTACCAAAGAAAAAGAGGCTTTCAACGGAGCTTAAGGTTGCAGATAGCCCTCCCTCACTTAAATCTAATTCAATTGCATGTCATAGCATTACCTCCTGGACGTCCTGTTCCCCTTCAAGAATGAAGGACAAACAACAACCTCTGTAAGTAGGAGTAGGAGCTGCCCCACTGGGGACAGAACTGGAACTGGCCAGTTGGGCAACACAGTTCTTTCCTTTTCCATTTGTTTCCTTTTCCTTCCCTTTTTCCTTCTCTTCCATTCCCTTTTTCCTTCTCTTATCCCTTCCCTTTCCTTCCCCCTTCTCTTCCCTTCCCTTCCCTTCCCCCTTCCCTTCCTCCTTCCTTTCCCCCTTCCCTTCCTTTCACTTCCCACTTCTTTTCCTTTCCCTTTCCCTTCCCTTCCCCCTTCCCTTCCCTTCCCTCCCCTTCCCCCTTCTCTTTCCTTCCCTTCCCTTCCCTCCCCTTCCCCCTTCTCTTTCCTTCCCTTCCCTTCCCTTCCCTACAATTCACTTGCATGTAATAGCATTTACCTTTATGACGTCATGTTCTTCTTCAATAATGAAGGACAGGTGGCAGCTAGGTGACACAGTGAATAAAGCACCAGCCCTGGAGTCAGGAGGACCTGAGTTCAAATCCAGCCTCATACACTTAACACTTATTAGCCATGTGACCTTGGGCAAGTCACTTAACCCCAATTGCTCTGCCTCAAAAAAGAAAAAAGAATGAAGGACAAACAAGGTTGCAGAAATGTCAAGGAATAAGAAGACTGAGAAAAGAATAATAATATGCACTTGTATGGAATTTTAAAGGTTGTAAGAATCTCTATAAAAACCAATAATGCAGGTAGCATAAATATCATTAACCTCATTTTACAGGAAACGAAGACTCTGAACAATTAAGCAGCATGCCCATGGACAGATATGTAGTGTCCATGATGAGATTAGAAGCTAACTCATGATTCCCTGTCCAACAGTCTATCATATCATGTTATCTCAAGAGCAGTTTAAAAGAATACTTGAATAATCAGAGTACAGTTTCAAAGCTGGAAGGAAACTTAGGGAGGGTCTAATATAAACCCCTCATTTTGTAGATGAGTTAACGGAGGCACAGAAGTTAAGGGATTTCTCCAATGTCACACAGCTAGGGTTTGTTCTGTATATGAACCCAAGTTTTCCTGCCTCCAATCCTAGTGCCCTATCCACTATGTTCTGCTGCCTCTCACATTAAAGAAGAATCTGAAGCCAGATTACAAGGTGGTTGAAGAATGAGTACATAGAGAATTGACATCAGCAAGAAATGTCTGAAGATATTTCTTTCTAGGACTTTGGCAGTGGAAAGAAAGGAGAGATAGGAGATTATTGGTTGACGGTAGGGTATGATCAAAATTTGTAAATGGTAAGGAGAGAGTTAAGCATTTGTGGAGGAAGAGGGAAAGAACCAGTAAAAAGAAACTGGAAACCAGAGCAAAAATGATTAATGCATGAATTCCTATGCTCTTTTAAGGAGAACTACAATTTCCCATCATATATTACTTTTTAAGAATGGAATAAAAAAGAAAGCTAAGCACATAAAGCCTATACATGTGTACGAATGCCTGACACACATCCACACCAAAGAAAAACATGTAATTACACAACCAATTCAGCCCTTATTTTATTAGGCAAGCTGTTTGACATATGGAAGTAGGTCTTTTCCTTGTTAAGTCTTCATTGTACTTAGTTTCTATTTTTGCCTTTTATCTCAGGAAATACATTTCTAATTGCCTTTATAACCAATGAAGAAAGTTTCTGTAAACCAGATGTTAAGCTAAAAATTAATTTTAGGACAAAGGTCACAAATGTAAACATCCATTTTCCAAGTTTTTCATGCTATCCTTTTCTAAGAAATATTTCCATGTTGTGGTCAACCATTTGCCATTTTGTCTCATTTTCATGTTAAATTTCTTCCCAGATAAAGTCCCTTTCCCAGACTGAGTGGAAGACTACCCACAGGCTATGATTTAAGGGACTTCCAAGGCCTCATATGTGAATTTCCTCCCCAAACTCCCCAAACAGCTAGGCACTGCTTACTCCTCCCATCCCTGCCTTGAATTCCCACCACCAGTTAGTAACAGGTGAAACAACAGATTTGTGGATACATTTCAGAAAATACCAGATTAAGAGGTCCATATGTTATCTAGGAGTTCCCCTTACCTTCCCACTCCTCTTAGACTATTTGAGCAGATTTAATCAAAGTGTCCAATGAACCCTTTGAACCCTTACGGCAAGGATTCTTAATCTTTGTGGTCTGTCCTCCTTTGACAGGCTTATATCATGTCAGACATTCCAAAGGAGGGCATGACACAAAAGAATAAACAAGAGAGAAGCATCTGCATAAAACTTTAGGAAAATTAGAGATGAGAGTTCTTTGGTGATTGCTAAATAGAAAGGAATTTCCAAACCCTCCACCTGTAAATGCTAATGTATGAAGGAATCAAGACCCTCTCTAAAATGTAGAAAAGCAGAAATACCAAACATCACTTACTTATCCCAATTCAATAAAAATTACATTCAATAAAGATCTCTTAATGAAAAATTTTAAAAGTAATTCAAGATTAAATAATGTAATTCTAAAAAATTGTTAAGTTCAAATACAAACTATAGAAATACACATTTCATATATAGAATAGAAATTCATCTATAGAAAGAAAATTTCATCAAAGAAAATAACACTAATGAGCCACATAACAAAATGTATAGCATGTAACTAATGTAGCTCTTAGGAAAAAATAAATTTCTCTAAACATTTTCACT
>CM053587.1:251962569-251981942 GCA_028646515.1 Pseudochirops corinnae
AGGCTCCACGTGACCACATTCAGCCTATTAGGGAACAGAATATACTTTCAAATATCCAAGGGTCCTCAGAGTCATGTAGCCACTTTAGCAAAGGGCCTAGGGGCAGGGAAGATCTTCAGATTCCCATAACAACAGTTGAAGATTTAGAGCAGCAGTTCTCAACCTGTGTTTCACAACCCCTTTGGGGGTTGAAGGACCCTTTCACGGGGGTTGCCTAAGACCTTTGGAAAACACATATTTCCGATGGTCTTAGGAAATGAGACACTGCTCCTCTATCCATCTCCAGGTGGGTCTGTCCACATGCAGATACACCCACATACAAGTATTAAAGGGTCATGGCATTATGAAGGTTGAGAACCATTGATTTAGAGAAACTGAGAGGAAATAATAGCATAAAAAGTTCTTAAGTTTAGAATGAGCTGGAGGAAAATAGTATGAGTAGAGGAGAATATTCTGGATGGGAAAAAGAGGGAAGGCAGATTGAGCAGGTGAATATGGGCCAAGTTGTTCAGGAGTAGGAATTTCAATTTTATCAGTAAGTAGAGGACATTTTTGGGGTGGAGGGAAAAATAAAACCAACCTATGAAGATGATTCACCTGGCAGTGACATAGAGGAAAATAATAGATAAAATTCATATAGCACTTTATAGCTTTAATAGTTGCATTAGTGAAGAGGTTTGGGGTGCTGGGACCCCAAGAATGTCAAGGCAGAGTTGCATGGAATAAATTCACACATACACAAGCCTTCTTTCAGTCAAGTGGCAAGGTCTATTATAATGCCAATAGTTTAGGGAACTTGCAACCTGATGGAAAAGGGAAAATGAAAGGATGCAAATATGCTAAGTGAGGGTTGGGATTAGGGAGTAGTCAACATATGCAAGTAGTTTAGGTGCTGGGCTGACAGAATGTATGGCAAAACTCAGGGAGTCAACAGAGATAACTTTGTTAAGGGGAAACAGTAGCCTGGGAAACTGTGCTTGGGTCAGGCACCAGGGAACAGTCCTTGGGGCAGGCAACAGAGCAAGAGTTCTTGTTACAGGCACAGAGTTAACCCTATAATTACTCAGATAAAAGCTATCTCAGGTGTGCCTGCCCCAAGGAGAGAATTTTCTTATGGGGGGGAGGGAGGAGTGGGGGCCTGGGTTACTTAGTTATGACGTCAGGGCTTTGGGGGGTCCGCGTTCCACCACCCCATCGGTACTGGTGATAGTAGCAGTAGTGGTGGTGTCATAGCTGACATTTAGATAGCACTTTACAGTAGTAGTTGTCATCTTCGTCATAGTTTTCATCGTCAGTCATCATAGTCATAGTTGTAGTAGTTGATAATATAGAGTACTTTATGATTCACAAATAATTTTGCATTTATTACCTCACCAGAGCCTTTAAATAACTCTATAAGAAAAGTGGTATAAGTGGTATGTTGTAACTAATGCTAGGTTTGCAGTAAGAAAAAACAGTATTTTTTAAAATCTCACTCAGGAGGCAGATAGATGGTAGAGTGAATATGATGAGGTAAGGGAAACATAAAATGTTGAGGTATAGGGTTAGGGGTGCTCAAGACCCCAAAATACCAACATGCCGGGTCCTGACGAATGAATTTGACTCAAGTCTTCTCTCAGCCAAAGAAAAGCAAAGTTTATCAAAGATTCACCATATTGGGTAGTCTCTTAAAGATCCTAGGTATCTATGACTCTTGTACTGGACAAGTGGGCCAGAACCATCTGACACAGAGTGAGTCTGTGCTAGATCATTCTCTGGCCTTCCTCTTGGAGGCAAGATGGGTCTAATATACAGAAAGGTTGTGGGAGGAATCTAGGGGTGGTCTAGAGGAGGAGTTTGGGGAGGGTCTTCAGGAGGAATCAGATGAGGTCAGATTCCAGTAATGAGTGATTAAGGATGGGAAGTTGCTGGAGGCTACCTGGAGACTACAGACAATGGTGGGCTAGGCCAGGTCAAGGGTGGAACCGATTCCAGTATAGATATTTTGGGAGGATCAAGAGTGGGAAATTGCTAAGCTAGTAAGAAAAATTTGGGCAGAGCCACAATGAAAGGCTTATGGACTCAAGCAAATGCCTCATGTGGAAAGATTCAAGGACAGCTCAACAGGGTTCCCAGAGCCTGTACCTCATCAGATAGAGCCTTGAGCCTAAAATCAAGAAGACTTGTGTTCAATCTACATTCTACTTCTAGTATTCCAAATGGCTAGAGTAATTTTAAGCATTTTACAGACATTCTATAAGAACTGATGGGAATAGCAACTTAGATTTATTTATATAAACATAGTTTTCTTTGTAAAATATTTTTATCATGATCAAAGATTGAAGCATTCCCCTTCCCATTTCACACACGAGCAACTGAACTCTGAAAAAGTAACATGTGAAGAAGGGAAATTAGGACTTAAATGGAATGTGATCTTGGGAGAGGGGTTGGATACTTGCCTTTATTTAGGAAGAGAAGGAAAAAGACAGAAAGAGAGCACCCAGTGCTACTATCCAGGACATTACATTTTGCTTAGAGTTGGAAAGGGGAGATGTTAGCATTACCAGAGGCTGCTAGATGGCTAGTGGAATAGATAGCGTGGTGGAATTGGAGTCAAGAAAATCTGGATTCAGATCCAGCCTCCACTACTTACTTCCTGTATGACTGGACAAGTCACATAATTTTTCTGTGCCTCATTTTCTTCATTTGTAAAGTGGGAATAATAATAGCCCCTACTTTGAGGATCAAATATGATAATTTGCAAATACTCAAGCACTAGATAAACACCACTCAGCAGCAGCAGCAGCCATCTCCTCTCCCCTGATGTTAAAGCCTTATTATGATGTTTCCTTATCAAGACCTCATTTTTATCCTGTTTTCTAGAAACAGAAAGTTGAGCCAAATTAAACAACAAAGGGATATTATCCAAAGAAAAGATTGTACTCCTGAATGAGGGAAAAGACAAAGGGATTGGAAGGAGATCAGTATATTGGTGTGGTGAAGCTCTCTAACTCAATAAAAAGCTTTATTTTTCTCAGAGTAGATATAAACCTGGAGCATGTTTTCTGATAGCATAATAACAGACAGATCAACAGAACATTTTAAAACATTTTAATTTCTTTTACTATGAACTTAAGAAATAAAACAAGTATTTCCATAACACAGTAGAATAGAAAAAACTGCTAATCTATGATATACAACTTGCTATTCATTTTAAATATATAATAAAGTTGTTTTGTAAATTTATTTTTCTTAATTTTTTTCTTCTACTCCCACCCTAGAGATGGTTACCATTAGACACACATGCACCCATATGTATGTATGTATGTATGTATGTATGTATTTATGTATATATGTAAAACTATTCTATACTTCTATTTATCAGTTCTTTCTCTGGATGCAGATAGCATCTTCCTTCATATGTCCTTTGTAGCTAATTTGGGTATTTATAAGAGTCAAAATAACTTAGTCTCTCAGAGTTGTTCTTGAAACAATTTATAAAACATTTTTTTTAAAGCACTTACTATATTCTAAGGCACCAGAAAAGCTAATGTCAGGCCTTTGTGACTAGTCCCTAAAGACTGCTGAATTTCCCTTGAGTTGCACTCCTTCTCAGGGCTCTGAATGGGAATAGGTAGGCAACATCACAGGATGCCTGAGCAGGAGTACGTTGTGGGGACCCACAGATGAAGGGAAATTGACATAGAGTCAAAATTCCTCCCTCTCCTCTTATTTCTCAGCTTCCTACATGCAGGTACTGCTGACTGTAGGGAGGGCTGGAGCCCATTTGGATCTGGTGTAGCTGGGACTCTCCATCCATGCACTTTTGACAGTGATGAGGTGAAAGCTATTTTCGATGCACTTATATAGAATAGTTATCATTAGAACCAGGGTAACAGAAAAAGAATCTGCTTGCAGTTTACTGTATCCCTCCCTGTCAGCAGTGTTTCCTTTCCCGATGGAGAATCCATTCCCACCAAAGCCTTATGGGAAAACAGCTCTTACTTCATCCCCAGAATCTATCTTGGACCAAGGATCTTTTGAAACAGTCATCCCTTCTTTCTCATATTTCCAAGTGAAACGACTTCACTGCAAGTGCTTCCCTGGCAGCCCCACTCTCTTATTTTAGGAGATAGTTTTTAGACAATCTGTTCTAGCCAGAAGGCAGCTTGTGACAATAAGCAGCAAAGAAAGCTCAGATTCAAAGGAGTTTAGGAGCGATGAAACAAGACATTGTTGGCTGCTGCCCTGTTCAATCCAGCTGTTTCTCTTATACAATCCGTATTTCCTCTAATAGCTGACAGAGGGTTCTGCAGAGTTCTATGGTTCTCTCAGCCTAAAGCTGAGTTGTTGGGCTTTCTCTCATGTTGTGAATGGAGCTTCCATCATCTGTCAACCAGTACGCAATCACTTGAGTTTTCTCAGCCTTAAACAGTAAAAACCAAAAAGTACCAGACGCCTTTTTGTACTTTAAAATGTTCCACTCTAAGTATTTTCCAAAAAGAAAATTACTGGATCTGGGATCCCATGAGATATTGCTCAAGAAGAGCAGCCTTGGGTTTTTCTAACTCTAAATGTTTTAGAGAAAGCATCTTGCTTTGCAAGTCCCTTCCAAAAACTTTAGGGTCACATTATGGTTAGCAAAACAAAACAAGATGAAAAAAAGAACATCAAAAATTTTGATCAATCAACCTACAAGCATTTTTTTTATATATTTACATCTTTTATTTCTATATCCTGACATACGAGTCCAAGGGAACTCTCCCTTATAACATGGAAAAATACAAGATAGAAACACACACAATTTGGCAAAATTAGTACCTAAAAAACTACAGTATTCTTTAGAGTGTTTCAAAGCCAGAGCCACTCATGTCTCAAGGAAAATGGGTGACGTGGCTTCTCATATGTCTTTTTGGGGGGCTAATCTAGGTTATGACAAGTACAATAATAATTTTCAATGTTTTTGCTGTGGTATTTTTCACTAACATTATGAAGTCATTTTGTATACTGTTTGATCTTCCTACACCATTTTGCATCAGTTTACATGTCTTCTCATGCTTCTCTATATTCATTTTAGTTACTGTCTCTTAAAGCACAATAACATTGCATTATTATGTACCATAGCTTGTTTAGTCATTCTCCTAGAAGCAATCTAAAGTATCTCCTATGTACTAGGCACTATGCTAGTTTCTAGAGATGCAAAGACAGAAATAAAACATTCCCTGCCTTCAAGGAATTTATGTTCTGTAAGACACTATGTACATGTTTAAAAGCATACTTAAAACATATACAAAATACATACAACGTAATTTTTTAGGGGGTGAGGCCCTTATAAGGGAGAAGAACAGGAAAGTTTTCATGTAGAAGCTGGTCCTTTAACTAAGCTGGTCTTTTAACTCAACAATGTTGAATCTCTGAATATAGTTCTTTCACTATTGGCATGAAGTATAAATTGCTTTTCCACTTCTGGAAAGTCTTTTTTTCCACCTGATGGTCCAGTAAACTACCAACTAATGTTTACAAACTCTTCATTACCCATTCATTATCAACCAATCATTCTACTTTGCTGCTGGCTCTCTTCCTCTAGTTCCCAGTTCAGACTCACTCAGACCATCTTACTGGATACCTCATAGATTCAAGATCTAGAAGGAACATTAGAGGTCATATAGCTCTACCTTTATGTCTTACAGATGAAGACACCGAGACCTAGAAAAAAAGTTACTACTCCAGAATCTCAGATTGTAAGTAGCAGATATCAATCAGTAGGTCAATAAATACCTAATATGTTTCAGTCATTGTTTTAAGTACTGGAGACACAAAGAAAGCTAAACAAAAGCCCTTGCACTTAAGGAGTTCATAATCCAAAGAGTGAGACAACATGAAAATAATTATGTACAAACAAGTTATATATAGGATAAATAGGAAATAGTCAGCAGAGTGAAGGCACTGAAATTAAGAGAAATCAGGAAAGGCTTCCTAGAATGTGGAATTTTCACAAGATCTAAAGTAAGCTAAGGAAGACGGGAAGTGGAGATAAGGAGTTAGAGCATTCCAGGCTTGGGAAAATATCTAGAATCCAGAAATGGAGTGTCTTGTCTGAGGAGGAATTTAGGTTGTAAAAACACTGGAAGGGGCAGGGTCAGAGAGAAATGCCGTGAATGTTTTTGAATACAAAAAATATAGGATTTTATATTTGACTCTTCAGGGGATTGGGAGACATTGGAGTTTACTGAGGAGGGGGAAGAGAAAAGGAAGAGATAAAGGAGCAGGGGGAGGGGAAAGAGGAGGTAGAAGGAATAACATGGGTCATACCTACACTTTGGGAAGATCACTTTGACAACTAAGTAAAGGATGGACTGGAGTGGGTAGAGATCCTCTGACTTCCAATTCTATTCTCTTTCTTCTTTCTACTAAATGTCTTCCAAAGACATCGTGTGCCCTTCACCAGATTGTCTCCAAGCTCTCATTCCTTTCATTCCTTTCAGGGACAATTTAAGTTTTCAAGCTGTCTCAAATCATGTTACTTTTGGCACCACTCACTTCTAGACTCATTTATGATTCAGATTTTTCTTTGGAAATGCTTCTAGATTTAGCTAGCAAAGTATATTTGGGAGGGGTCAAGAGGACAGATTATTATGGAAGGGAAATCTGTGTCTCTTTTAGGAGCCTCTACCTACCTCTGTTACCAAACAATCCAAGTAATCCTTCCCTGAACAAAGATAGCCCCAAATCATAACCTGAATGTATTAGTTAGACAGCAGCTAGTCTGGGAGAAAAAAGATTGGGGGGCTTTTGTGAACTACATGGAAAAGATGAGTCATTAATGTGATGTGGTGGCCAAAAAAGCTAATATAATACCTAAATCTACCTCTTTGCTTCGATGAGAGACATAAATTCTGGAAATAAAGAGACTATGGTATCAAAGAATCAAAAATTTAGAGCTAAAAAAGACTTTAAAGGGGGTCTGATTTAGATATTCTTTTTTAAAAACTCTTTACAGATAAGGAAACTAAGGCACAGAGTGGTTAAGGTATGTTTTCATAGTCACACAGCCCAGACACAGCTACAGACATGGAAAGTGTCCTGATAGATTCTGCTCTGGTCTGGTGATATTTCAATCAATAAATAAACTGTCCTCAAAAAGCTTACATCTTAATGGAAGTGACATGCACATAAATATGCCAAGCAAGCTATATACAGGATGAATAGGATATAATTAATAAAAGGAAGGCACTGGAATTAAGAAGGATGGAAGAAGACTTCCTTTAGAAGATGGAATTGTAACTGGGACTTAAAGGAGGTCAGGCAGGTCAGTAGTTGGAGGAGAAAAGGAAGAGTGAACCTGGCATGGGGAACAAAAGAGAAAATGCCAAGAGCCAAAGAGGAGAGTCTTGTGCATGGAACAGCCAGGAGGCCAGTGTCACTGGATGAAAGAGTATATGTAAGGTATAAGAAAACCGGGAAGGTAGGAGGGGGCGAGGTTATAAAGGATTTTGAATGCTAAATAGAGCATTTTATATTTGATCCTGAAGGCAACAGGGAACCACTGGAGTTTATTGAGTGAAGGCAACATAATCAGACCTATGTTTTAGGAAAAACAGTTTAGTTGCTGAATGAAGTATTGTTTTCATTGTTGGGATGCCACCGATTAGAAAAAGAAAAATGTTGAGAGACTGGAGAGTATCCAGAGTAGGGCAATTAGAATGGTGAAAGGCATCAAGTCTATGTCATATGACCATTAATTGAAAGGAACTGGATACTAGCATGGTGGCGAGAAGACTCAGGAGGCACATAATAGTAGACTTCAAGTAAGTATAAATCTGTCCTGTGGAAGAGAAATTGGGTTTGCTATGCTTAAACTCAAAAGAAAGAAGTGGGAGAAATGGATGCAAGTTGTAAAGGGGTAGATTTAAGCTTAATGTAAAGAAAAAATTCCCTATTAAAGCTGCCACAGGGGAAACGGAAATGAGCTATCTTGAGAAGGAATGGATTGCCCTTATTTCAAGTCTTCAAGCAAAGGCTGGATGAACATTTATTAGGCACATTCTAATGGGGATGATTTTTAGGGGTATGGCTTCTGGGACCTCTCTCAACTCAAATTCTAGGATTCTATATTGTAGACCAACTACAAGTTCATCAACTTGCTGGAGCTGGTAGGGCAGCTAGACAGCACTGTGTATAGAGTGTTAGATTTGGAATCTAAGTTCAAATCCAGCCTAAAACACTTATGAGTTGTGCAACCTCGGTCAAATTTCTTAAAATATGTTTGCCTTAGTTTTCTCTTCTATAAAATGGGGATAATAATAGCACCTACATTTTAGGGCTGTTGTGAGAATAAATTGAAATAATTGCAAAGCATTTTGCAAACTTAAAAACTACCCATCATCACCAATATTGTTATTATTGTTGCAAAGATATAACATTCATATCCATTTATATTCACTTTCACAGGTCTTGCCCTTTCAGCAATGATCTTTTCTGTTCCATAAAAGATAACTCTCAAGATGAATTTCTCATGGCCAATGAGCCACAAAGCGCCCCCATTATTTCTCAAGTGGGAGAGTACTGAATAATAGCAATAACTCCTAGTGATAGTATGTTTTACAATTACAAAACACTCTCCCTACTACATCACTTTGTGGCTTAATTTGACCCAACGTGGGAAACTTTGTAAGGAAACCTACTTTTGAGTAAGTTGTACAAGTGTTATTTGCATTTTTTAAAACTGATCAGTTGTTTTTCAGTCTTTGATGCTTTGTGACCCCATTTGGGGTTTTCTTGGCAAAGATATGGCAGTGGTTTGCCATTTCCTTCTCCAGCTCATTTTACAGATAAGTAAACTGAGGCAAACAATTAAGTGACTTGTCCAGCATCACACAGCTAAATGTCTGAGGCCAGATTTTTTTTTTTAATGTGATCAAACTGAGTCTCAGAGAAACTCAATGATTTGCAAAAGTTCACCCAGCTAGTAAGCTTTTGAGGGGAGGCTTAAATTTGTCTTACGCCTCCAGATCTTGAGCTCTTTCTAGTATATCATACTTCAATTTTTTAGGCAGCTAAGTGTCATAGGCAAGGGAACTCTGGACTTGGAGTCAGAAAGACCTGAGTTCACAGCCTGTCTCAACTTCCCTTGGTCTCATCTGTAAAATGAGAATAATAACAGCATCCACCCAACAGGGCTACTGTGAGGATCTTCAGGTACTTAAAAATATTAGAAAATTTTAGGTGTGTGCCCCGCATGGTAATCTGACCACTAGATCAGACACACTCCAGGACCATAACTGAACCCAGAAGTTATATACGAACAAGTACCTTGGTGGCTATCACAGGAAGTCCATCAGAGGAAAACACTGGAGATGCTCTACAGCCCTTCCTACCATGCTGCCCTTCCCAGAACACGAAACCCCCTGAGTACCATCCGGCTACATTCTACAAGAAAGAAGCAAACCTCAACAGTGGTTCCAAATGACTAGTGTGGGGAACACAACAAGGCCCCTCCACTCCATTTAACCCTGGTTGCAATTTTCTCTTCATGTCTAGATTAGAGGCACACACCCATTTCTCCTAAATCGCATTTAATTTGTTTCTTGGAAATTTTACCATGTTCCAAGAGACCCATTTTCACAGTGCCAAGATCTCCTCTTGGCCTGATTTTTCAAGACTTAGCTTTTGTGAGGTGATGTCTATTTCACAGCTCACACAACATCGCTCACGAAAAAGGCAGATTGTCTGGATAAGTCACAATAGTTTCCTATTCCCTCAGAGAATGATTGCGGCCGATCAACCAGAAGGTTGAAGGGGCGGGAGGTGGGCGAAACGTACGTAGTGGAATACTTATACTCTAATTCGGCTGCCAGTTTTTTGAGTGTTGAACTACAGACAACCCATCTGGGCTGTGTTTGAATGCAGTTAAGCTCTGAGACCACACTAAAGTAAGTTCAATCCATTAATAGTATTTATTTCAATGTTACAAATTGCAAGCAGAGAAAAACAAAAGGGTGGAAGCAAAAGCCCTACAAGTTAAAATCAGCTAACCTCTTCTGAGAAGGCATTAGTAAAACATAGTGCCCCATTAATCAAAATGTCCTAAAATCAAATCCATACTAGAATTCCAAAGCCAACCCCAAAGCTCTCAGCTAAAACTCCTGCTACTCTTTTTGAAAGGTAGTCTGCATTCCTCCTAGAATTCTGGCAAGAGACCACTCAGGTTTCTCATTCCTAAGACATCCCTGGTCCATACATCACTCTCTTGACTTTGCTTCCCAGAACTTTCTTCAGATATTTTCCCATGGCTTTAATCTCCTGCCTTTGTGACTTTGTCCAGGTGGTCCCTCATACCTGGAATACCTTCAACTCCCTACTAGGAATATTCTTTTAAAGGTCAGCTCAAATTTTACCTCCTACACAAAACCTTTCTTGATTCCTCCAATTTATGACACTCCCCCTTCTCTCTAAATTACCTTGGAGGTACTTTGTTTATGTTTATACTTGCTCACTTGTCTGTACCCACCCAATTTCCCTAAAAAAATTAAGTTCTTTGACCACAGAGTTTACTTTGTTTTTGTCACTGGATCCTCATTTTGTCATTATGTATAAACACTTAATACATGCCTATCAAATTGAATTGTATTTTCCCCAAACCTAGTCCAGCATCATTAATAAGGAAGTAAGGCTCTATTACCTATTTGCTGAGCAGAGTTGCCAGGGAGGTGCTTTATAAGCGTTAAGATACACATTATAAATTTAAATTCAAATAATTAAATTTTTCACCTTTTTTTCCCCTACTTCCCAGCAAGCATTTTTCTCACAGGCATATAATGGTTAAAATTCAATCTGTACACCTAATGAATCTATATCATGGGTCCTTGCAATATTAAAGAAGTCACTCATACCTCTATTTCCCTTAATTAATTTAATCATTTCTCACACAGACATGGAGACGGCAAGAAACTGGGAACAGTGCATGATAAATGGCATTTACTTGGGACTGTATCACAGGATCATAGATCCAGAATTCACAGAGTACTCAGAGGCCATTTGGTCCAACCCCCTTCCTTCTACAAAGCTCACTGAGTCTCAGAGGCAAAAATGACATTTCCACTGTGGCACTGGTAGTGTTAAGGGTTGTTAAGGGGTCACCTGAACTTGTTTTGAGTTGCCATATTTTCCAGAAACACTGGACTCAGGGCATGCAAGAGGCCCTGAATGTGTTAAGGACAAAACTCCCCCTGAGCTGACATAATTTGTTGTCCAACACCCCAAGCTCAACTCCCTTTGTATCCTTGGGAGGCAAGACAGGTGTCAGTCAGTCTGTGCCAGGCTGGGAAAATGCTTGTGCAGCTGAGGTCCTCTGTAGATAATTGGACCCTCCTGTCTTCACAACCTGGAAGTTTCCAAGGGAAAAAAGTGCACCCTTTGCCATCACTTTGCTCCTCCCCTTCGGGAGGGTTACTCTCTATACCTTTTCCTTTATCTGCCATGCCCCTTCCGGTTTTCTCCTCCTCTTTTTGTTGTACTGTCATAAATATGCAAATTTCTGTGAACTCGAAACTCTTTGGGTTCCACATGCATGTTCATTTCTCTTGTAATAAACATATGTGGTTTTCACATATGTCTCATGATGTTGTGATTACCTACTGAAGGTAGTAGACACTCGATAGTGAGATTTGAACCTAGGTTATTTCACTTCAGAGTTAGTGTTCCTTCCCCTATAATCATGTGGTAATGTACAAGGGAATTGTAGATAGACAACTGAATATACAAGCAATTCTATAGTGCCTACTATGTGCCAGGCACTATGGTAAGTGCTTTCTATAAATACCTCATTTGATCCTCACAACAACCCAGAAGGTGGCTGCTTTTATGATCTCCATTTTACAGCTGAAACACCTGAAGTACAGATTAAGTGACTTGGTCAGGACCACACATCTAGTAAGGGGCAGAGTTCAGATTTGAACTCAGGTGTTCCTGATTCCAGGCCATCACTCTATCCACTAAGCCACCAGCCACCCCAAGACAAGAAACGAGGGATTTTTGTTGAGATGGATTGAGTGCTGAGTCATTTAATTTCTCCTTGAGTTTCCTTATAGGTAAAATGGGGTTAACTGATAGCACTTACCTCATATAGTTTCTGTGGGGATAAAAACGTGAGATAATGTAATAACGACAACAAGAATAAAGCATTTATAGGGTACTTGAAGTTTTGCAAAGAACTTCACAGACATCTCATTTAATCCTTACAATAACCCTGGAAGGGAGGTGCCATTAAAATGCTTTATAAATGCCAACTATTGTTGTATCTGCGAGGGATCAAACCCACGATGCTTGGCCTTTGTCATATTTCAGCAACTTTAGCTACCCTGCCTGTGTGACAGCACCAATTAGGGATAGCCTTAATAGAGGCAATATGCTTTAATGGACAAAGTGCTGGCTTTGGTTCCAGAAATTTGGGGTTCAAGTCTTGATTCTGCTATATATTAACTCTGTGATGTCCACTGACTATCTACTGAGTGTTTCATGAATTAAGTGGGAATAATAACATGTGCAATGCTTACCCCAAACGGTTGTTGTGAAGAAAACAATTTATAAACCTTACGGAGACAAACATGAGATATAATTACTCTTATACAGGGTAGTTGACTCAATAGGTCCCAAGAGGAGTTTGTACTCTGAACCTTGTGAGTCGGTTGCTGGCTAGCTTTGAGAGCTAGGCTCTTGAACCACCACATTGATAGAATTACAGTAATTTGTGCTCAAATCCATTGAGAGCTGATGAGATTGAAAAGTGAAGTAATACAGAGAGAAGAGGGCTCAGGAGACAATCTTGTGGGACACCTACAGTTAGAGGGAACATTCTGAATGAGGAACCAGCAAAAGAGATTGAGAGAGAGCTCTATCTGGTTAAACTAAGTCAGGCCATGTAACCTCTCTAGAATTCAATTTACTTAACTGTGAAATGTGGGAGTTGGATTAAATGATTTCTAACCCTTGAAAGATACAACTCTGTGGGTCCAGATTTTCACATATCAGGTATTCTTAAAGTGGGTACATTCAGTCAGTCAATAAACAGTAATTAAGCACCTACTTTGTGTCAGATAATACCCTATGCACTGAGAATATCTAGAACAGCAAAAGACTGTCCCTGTTTCTGAGGATCTAAGAATCTAATGGAGGAGACAATATATAAACCTCTATGTACAGATACTATATTCAGGATAAACTGGAAATAATTAACAGAGGGAAGGCACGACTGGAGAAGGTGAGATTTCAGCTGAAACTTGAAGGAAGTCATAGAAGCCAGGAGATGGAGAGGTAGAACATTCCAGGCATTGGGTCAACCAGTGAAAAATGCCCAGGGATGGGAAACAGAGAATCTTGTTCAAGATACAGCAAGGAGGCCAATGTCACCGAATTGCAGAGTACGTGAGGAGGTTTAAGTTATAAGGAGTCTAGAAAGGTGGTAGTGGAGATGGGTCATGAAGGGCTTTGAACGCCGAACAGAACATTTTATGTTGGATCCTGGAAGTGTTAGGGAGCCACTGGAGTTGAGTAGGTAGGTTACATGATCAGATTTGCATTGTAGAAAGATCACATGGACAGCAGAATAGCTTTCTTATCCCAGCTAAAATTTCACCTTCTACAGGTGATCCCTCTTCATTCTAGCGCCTTTCCTCTGCTAATTACTTATAACCTATCCTGCATATAGCTTGTTTGTACAGTTATTTTCACGTAATCTCTTCCATTAGATGATGAGCTCATTGAGAGCAGGGATAATCTCTTACATTTATTTGTACTCCCAGTGCTTAGTGGCTGACATATAGTAGGCACTTAATAAATGTTTATTGACTGACAATGTCTGAACAGTAGCAGTGGAGAGAAAGACTCATGGCAGACAGACCAACAAGCAGGTTATTGTAATAGTCCAGATGTGCGATGATGAGGGCCTGCACCAACATGATGGCAGTGTCAGAGGACAGAAAGGGATGGATGAAAGGGATGTCGTGAGAGTACAACCAAAACATCTTGGCAAGGTCTTCAGGTGGTGGTGGTGAGAGATAGTAAAGAATCGAGAAAGAACCGAGATTGCAAGCCTGAGGGACTGAGAGGATGATGTTGCACTACACAGTAAAAGGGAAGGCAGTAGGGGAGGGTGGGTTTTGGGGAAAGACAATGTGTTTGGCTTTGAATGTGTTGAGTTCAAGATGTCTACAGGATATCCCCTCTGAGACAACTGAAATTGAGATGTGAGACTCGAGGTCAGCAGAGAGGCTGGAGCAGGAAGGTAGATTTCTCTTTTTAGTCAATCCATAAGCATTCATTAAATGACTGCTATGTGCCAGGCATTGTGCCAAGCACTAGGGATACAAAGAAAGGCAAAAGACGGTCTCCGCCTTCAAATAGCTCCTAGTCTAATGGGAAAACAAGTCTTTCACCGTTGATCATCATTACAACATTATTACTATTGTGCACAATGATCTCCCAGTTCGCACTTCACTTTGCCTCCCTTCATAGAGGTCTTGCCATGTTTTGTTTTTCTGAAATCTCCCCAGCCTGGTCATTTCTTATAGCACAATAGTAACTTTGTACAAACAAGGCACGTACAGGATAGATTGACCCAACTGTCTTCTTGGTCAGTAAGCAAGAGGTAATTTATTGGGTGGATACCTCCCCTTCTCTGTTGTCCAAGACCAGCGGAAACCTTAAGCTCTGGCATCATACAAGTGATTTATTAGTTGTCTCCTTCCTCAAATTACCTTCTATTTACTTATGTGTGTAAATGTTGTCTTTCCTAAGAGAATATAAGATTTTTCATGAATGTTTTTTTTTTAACTTAGCATCCCAAGCACTTGGTTATCATTAATGCCTTGAACAAACTAAGGAATAAATACTTGTTAAATTGAATTATGGACTGACTGGCTGAGGTCTAAACATTTCCTGCATAGAAGCCAGCAAACAAAGGAGGATTAAGCAAATCAACAGCAAAATTATCAGTTCCAGATTTATGAATTCTACAGACTTGGCTTTATCCCTCAAGAAGTATATATTGTCAGACTTGGTCATTTGATAATACTGATAGGAGAAAGAAGGGGCCAAGGAATGAAGGTATCATCTGTCTAAGAGGAAAAAAGTACAAAAGGTTTAATTATCAATCAACCAATAAGCATTTATTAAATGCCTTCTATGTGCCAGGTATTGTGGTAAGCCCCAAGGATACAAAAATAAAAATGAAACAGTCTCTGCCTTCAAGGAGATTACTATCCATCAAAGGAGACAGTATATACAAACAAAAAGAAGATACAAAAACTGTATAAAATAAATACATAAATTCTTGGGAGAAAGCACTAGCTTCTGCAGGGAAAGGGAAAGGGATCAGAAATAGCCTCCTGCATGAGATGTCCAGTGATATAACAACTTTAATGGTTTTAAATCTTGGCTCTGCTTTTTACTAGGCAGTAAAGTCATTTATCCTCTGGGTCTCAGTTTCCTTGTCTGTAAAACAGAGGATTTGGGTTAGATGACCTCTAAGAGTCTTTTAAAAATTTTATATAACCATGATGCCAAGAGTAGTGGATAAGGAGCTAGATTCAGTGTCAGGAAGACCTGAGATCCAATTCTGCCTCTTGACACATACTAGTTATGGGATACTGGGCAATTCATTTAAACTTCTCAGGAATCCAAATGACTTGTTGAAACCCTAAGATCCAGACCAGCTGCTGGTCAATACTGGAGGAGGAACTTTCCTAACCAAGAGTTCTCTGTTCCAATGAAGTCAGAGATCTGGTTAAAAAAATCATAGAATTCTAATCTTGGAGGTGTCCTTATAGTTCTTCAAGATAATATTTGTAAAGTGCTTAACACAGTGCTCAGTATTTGGTAGGCAACTTCATACCATTTATATCCATCTTCTTTATAACATCCCTGACAAGTGGTCATCTAACCACTGCCTACACATTCCCAGTGAGAGAATGGTAGTCTCTCAGGGTTAGGGCAGAGCAGGATGGAGTGCCATATCCCTCACCAGGCTCTGTATATCAAGAAGGTGGAATCTAGGAGGTGGGAGAGGTGGACACTGAACAAACCAAATGAATTATATGCCTACTGTATTTAAGACAGTTCTAGGGAGAGGAAAGATGGAAAATTCCTTAAAGGTTGAGACTTGCCTAGAATTAACATGGCTAGGTTGAGGGAATGGGGTGATGGAAAGGGGCAAAAATGTCATTGAAGTGAACTGGGTTCACTACTGTGGGGATAGAATGAGATATCAGCTATATGCAGTAAAAAACTGTGACGCTCAGGGGTAAATATTCTGTAACCTTGTTATCTATGCATAGGTACACTTTAGCAGGATCAATGATCCAAATCTTCCCAAAAATTAGTCCAGGTTAGAGGTAAAATTGGAGTTCTTACATCTTTCTGGCCCTGGCTTCCAAAATACCTCATTTGGTAACGATGCAGAAAAGGGATAATACTCCATGACTTTTTCACACCATATAGCTATCACATGAGGTCAGTGTCACAGACTCAAGAAATACTGTGTAAGTATTTATAGAAATCTGAATGTCTGTGAAGAATCCTGAACCACAGATTAGATCTGTATTGATTTTTCTTTGATCTACTAGAAATTCATTGAGGATTCTTCATGGAAAATATTTTCTTCTTCTGAAAGGTCAACTGAATACATTTCTTGAAAATTAAAATTGCTTGAGCTATACAAGGGATAGGGTTAACATAAGACTAGAAGACTCACCTAGGTTTGAGTATATTCGGAAGCTCCCTATGCAAAGCTTCTTTAAGGTCATACATGGCTTCTTGTAAGTTCAAGCTAGAGCAACTTGTTAATCACAATTACAAGGGTGCCATCTAGGTAATCTTGCAGATTCTGTTTGGAATTGAACAAATAATTTTTATTTTTTGTTGTTCTTCAGGTGTGTCTAAATCTTCATGAGCTCATTTGGGATTTTCTTGGCAAAGAGACTAGAACTGTTTGCCATTTCTTTATCCAGCTAATTTACAGATAAGGAAACTGAGGCAAAATGGGTTAAGTGAGTTGGCCAGGGTCATGTAACTAGTAAGTGTCTGAGGTCAAATTTGAACTCAGGTCTTCCTGACTTCAGGCCTAGTGCTCTATCCACTGTGCCACCTAACTGGAACATGTTATGAGCCTCTCCAGAATCTCAATCAGAACTTTTGCTTTTTTGATATACTATTTTTCTTATTTGGTTTCCCTTGGATGAGAATGGAAACACAGGATCTTGGCTAATCCTCACATCATATCCTGATTTCACCTTACTGAGGGCCAGAGTGTTTCACATACTTTCTAAAACATTAGTACAATTACCATTCATTCTGAAAGACTTCATGATAATGATTTATAGACATTTCAAAAATGTAATTAAAATTAAGCTAAAAGTTGTACTTTTCATGAAAGTAAAGGGCTATGAAGTTTGCTGTTCTCGCCAAAGTCTACTGCAAGTAAATGTATTATACCTGCTCAGATTTTCCCTTCTTTCATTTCAATCCCAAATACGGATTTTGGTTCTCCCCAATGTAGAAGTCACTCCAAGGTAGGTATTTCCAGAGAGGCTATAATTCTTTCTGGGTAGGAAGTGACCACTAGATATGAGTAGAGTTCATAAACACAAGCATCTATCTGCCATATAAACAGAAAGCAGTTCCAGAAAGGAGCAGGAGAAAAATATGATGAAGAACAACAGTGAAGTTAACTCCAAATTACCAAATAGCTTTCTCTTAGTAAAGCCAGAAACCCACAAAAGGCAAAATGATCTCTTGTTGGAATTCAAAAAACAATACTCACGATAATGGCTATTCCATTCCCATTAAGTCATGGAGCATTTCTCAATTCCTGTGTACAAAAAATGGTATAGTATAGTGTGAAGTGATCACAGTACAGCATAATGCCTGAGGAGTGTTACCTACAGAAGGGGTTATTACAACTCATTGCCCAACCAAATCTGCCTCAGTGGACTCCCTAAGAAAGAGGACATTTACTTTTTTTTTTTTTTACCTTAGACTTTGCTTTTATTTAGCCTAACTAGACACAAACTTCATTAATTTTTCTAGTATCCGTTGGTATATCTTTTGGTTGACTTGGTTATTTTAACTATGAACATGTTCATTTTAAAAACAGTGTCAATAAGCACAAGTTACTTAAGCTTAGAACTTCTAGAAACTATTGTGTATTGAGCACTTTGAAAACAAGAGCTTAAATTTATATTATACTATAGTTAAAAGGAAGAAATTAACTTTAGAAAATTACTGACCAGAAATTCATTTTTGTCATACTTTTGATGTTTTACTTTATTTTGAGGTTTATCGTACCTACCTTTTGATTTGTAAGTTGACAAATTTGTAAAAATTTTTGGCCAAAAGCAATAAAATTCTCATCTATTAATTGTAGTGCTGCCTAATAGAACTAAGTGGACTAATCCTAAAGCACTCTACCCAATACATAAAAACAAAGATAAAATATTCTCATTATAGTGCCTTTACTTAAATAAATTTCTTTTTTAAGTATTAAAACAAGTTAGCCAAAAACACTTAAAAGAAGCACAAGAAAGTCTCTAGTATTTGGGGGAGTTTATTAGCTTACCACTTTCATTGATATTTTGACTCCCTGTCACTTTTCTACAATCCATTCTTCCCTGGAATTTATGTGGTCTTATCACAAAGATTAATGTTTTAAAAGGAAAAAAAAAGTTTCCATTTCATAGACAAGAAGTCATGAAAAACAATTTGGATCCTCCATATCCTGCATCTCTTCTAGCTGGGTTCTTTCATTTTGGTTTGGTTTAGCTTAGTTTTTTGCAACGGTTCTGCTAGGTAGTATTTGAATTATATAAAAACAACAAGAACAGCAAGAACAACACAGAAATTGTGAATAAGTATTAACTGAGCACCTGCTGTATACTTAGCATTGTACCAAGAGGATGCATGGGGTGTTCAGGGAAGAGCAGCACCTCTGGTGTGAGGGCTTGCTCAGTCCTTTTCAGGGATGCTCACCCAGATAGAGCCATTGGGCAGACTTTGCTGTTGTATGCCTGTAAACCCTAGATAGTCTCCCATCACCACGCTAGAAAACTGAACTGCTTCCATTTGAATTCTATTATGAAGATTTTGAAGATTACTTGGCAAGATTAGGTACCAATCACTGAGGTCCTCCCTTGATCTGAACTGCCAGGCATTCAAACTCTACTGTAGAGAACACAGCTTTAATGGGTTGGCCATATAGCCCAAATGCTGTAATAGTAATTGGTTTAGCAGGATACTTAGCACTTGGTACTAAGTGGATAGACAGTACTAAGTGCTAAGTGTGGAAGGTGCAAACTCTGTCCCATTGTTGAGAAGGCATGAACTCCCCTGTTGATGTAGAAGAA
>CM053587.1:251982442-251999830 GCA_028646515.1 Pseudochirops corinnae
TAATGGAATAAACAGAGTGTTCACTATATTTTGTAATCTGAACTCTAAAGGCTGTTCACAGTAGCATTCCTTTGGGAATCTGCTGGTGCATGGCATTACAAATGCCAAGCATATGTTTAAGCTAAAAGACTATTTTATGAAGAACTTATACAAGGCAAGTGCTCACCCAGTACAAGTGGTACAGAAACATTCTCAATGACTCTCTGAAAAACTTTAGTACCAATTGTGGGACATGGGAAACACTGCCACAGGACCACTCAGGATGACACGTCCACCTTAAGGGGCTGTACTTTATGAACAAAGCAGAATCACAGTAGTACAGAAGAAATGTGAGACACACAAATCTAGAGACATCTCCATCTCAAATGTTCCAATAGACTCTGTGAACTTGTCCTGTGGTAAAGCCTTCTTGAGCTCATCTCGGGCAGATAAGCCACAGTCAAACACACTTTACATTGATTCCAACATTATAATGTTCTTGTTTCTCTTTGAGTACAGAGGACAAAAATCAACAACATAGAAAAAATAGAATATATGGTCACTTCTCTAATGAGTTTACATTCTAGTTATGGAAAACAGGAAACATAAATAAAACAAGAGTGAACAATATAAAGAGTTAATATAATAAATTGTGAGTTATAGAACCTAAGTGCTAGGTTCAGCATTGAGGGAGATCACTGTAAACTGGATAAGCAAAGAAGGTTTCATGAAGAAAGTGAGACAGATTCAAAGCTATAATATCACATCTTAAGTAAGGGTGTACTTTCTAAATTTGTCTATATTTTTTTTTATAAGTGTATTAAGTATGTTATCATTAAAAGGTTGGTTGTTGAATTGGGAATGAATGAATGAATGAATGAATGTAAAAACATTTTAAAGTACTATGTGCTTATGTAGTGCCTGAACTATGCTAAGTGCTAGGGATAAGAATAGCCAAAAGCAAGAAAGTCTCTGCCTCAAGGAGTTTATATTCTAATGGAAGAGAATACATATAGGGTTGTGGTTGCTAGGAATGGTTGTTGTGGTCAGGGAAGTTATAGAGATAGTAAGTAGAGTCATAAGCGTATTTGATTGATGATATTGATTTGATTCCTGTACCCAGAGCTGGATGGGGAAAGCAGAAACAGAGGAGGGAGTGTGTATGACATCATGACATAAAGCAGGAGTGGGTTTGGGTCAGAGATACATATGAAAAGCTCTCACTAGTCTGAAGCCCAGGGCCCAAGGGCAGGGCTGAAGTGCCAGGTCAGAGGCTGAGAATAGAGCAAAGTGGCACTGATATAAAGATAGCCAGAGAGCAGTAAGCTGAGTCTGAATAAAGAATCACAGAATCACTGAATGTGAGAGTCTGAAGCTATCTCAGTGGTCATCTAGTCCTACCCATATATACAAAAGAAAACACCCCTATTGTAATATTGGGTTTGGGGCAGGGATAGATATGAAAACAATTAAGCTGGAACCCAGGGCCAAAGGGCAAGAGCTGGATAGAGGCAGAAGCCTCTACTTGAAAATATCCGTGGAAGGGGAACTTGCCACCTCTTACTGTAACCCATTCCACTTTTGGATGGCTCTTTTTATTCTTGACATAAAGCTTAAATTGACCTCTTTGGAACTTCAATGTTCTCCATTCTGGCTTCTGGGGCCAAACAAAACAATCTAATCCCTTCTCTACATGACAGACAGCTCTTCAAATGTTCAGAGAAAGCAATCATCCTCTCCTCCTATGCCTGGTCTCTTCTCCAACTTAAGAATACTCAACTCTTTCAAATGATCCTCATATTTCATGAACTCAAGGCCTTTCCCCATCCTGATTATTCTCCTATAGATGCTCTTCAGCTTACCAATGTCTTTAAACCATGAACCTAATATTGAACACAATATATCAGACAAGGTCTGAAGAGGGCACAGTACAGTGGGACTCTCACATGCCTGTTGCAAGAAACTATGCTTCTGTTAATGTGAGCCAATGTTGTATCAGTTTTGTGGCCATCTTATTGTTCTGCTAAATCACATTAAGCTTATAGCACACCCAGATAGATTTTACAAAAAGGATTGTCTAAGCTAGCCTTAGTCTACACTGATTGGACTTGGAGTCAGGAAGAGGTGAGTTTGAATTCTACCTCAGACATTTCCTAGCTGCGTGACCCTAAGCAAATCATTTAACCTTTTCTTGCTTCAGTTTCCTCATCTATAAAGTGAGGATAATCTATCTCCCAGGGTTAATGCAAGGATAAAATGAGATATTTTTTAAGTGTTTTGTAAACCTTAAAGTATTCTATAAATGTCAATGATTACTTTGCTGCTTCTACATCATCCTCATGAAGCTGATTTTTAATACCTTATGTTTATGTCCATTGGATTTCATTTTTTAAGACAAGATTCCACTTTGGTAACCTATTGTGATCTCTTTTGGTGTCCAGCTCTATCAATCAGTATATTGGATCTACCAATCAACTTCATATCATCTGCAAATTTGATAGATATACTATCTATGATATTATTCAAGTCAATGATAAAAATGTTATAAAGCACAAAGCCTAGCCCAGATCTCTGGAGTACTCCCCTAGAGCCCTCTTGCCAATTGACACTGAGTCATTTACAAATATTCTCTGAGTCTCACCATCAAACCAATTATAAATTCATCTTACTGTATTATCATCTAACCTTATCTCTTCACATTCTCTACAAGAATAATATGAGATATTTTACCAAAATTGTGCAAAACCTAGGCAAGCTTTCCATCTTTTCCACAAGATAATACTGAAAACTTTGCTAAAGTCAGAAGGACCTGAGTTAGAATACAGCCTCCAAAATGTAGTAGTAGTAGTATGGTCATAGCAAGTCACTTAACCTGTCTCAGTCTTGATATATTCATCTGTAAAGTAGAGATAAAACCTGTAGAACCTTGTAGTGCCAACACAATATTTACAACACTGATGGCCACTGTAAATATGTTGGCATAGTACTCAATCACAAAATATAATAGATTCTCCATATATAAGATAGAAGTAAAACATTTATTCAACACCAGAAAACCAGATCCCAAAACCAGTAAGTGGATTCCATCACGGTAGCAAAGAAATTAATAAGCTATAATGGCATAGAGAGTCATAGCATCTTTTAGCCTTCCCACAAAGCCACATTTACTCACAAACCTAACTGTCTCCCTGGTCGTGTCCTCTCCTCCCTCCAGTCTCTAACTGCTCTGACTCCCAGCTTCCTGTGGGGTCTGCTTCACCCTTCAGCAAACTCTTCCCACCACAGGCTTCATGTAATTACATTCAACTTATTAGTGGACAGGGTATATCTTCAAAGCAGGGAAGGTCTTTAAATTCCCTTAGGCAGGGGAGATCTTCAAATTACTGTTACCATTACAAACCTACTACATAGGAGCATTGTGAGGTTTAAATGATACAACATATGTAAGTGTTTTACAAACTTTAAAACTCTATAAATGTCAGTTATTGTTTTTCAGATGAAATCCTGTAAAGGTTTCACTGAACCACATACCACGCATAGCAAGAATGTCTGCCCATCATGGAATATAAAAGAAAAATATAGCCCAGTAAAAAAAACTAAATACAATAATGTACAATGTGAATTATTGGATTTTGACATTGAGGAAGAACTGATTTCCAATTTTGCATCTGGCATCTGTTAGCTATATGACCCTGAGCAAAGTACTTCAGTAGCTTGAGCCTAGATTTCTTCATCTATAAAATGGGAATGAGGCTACCATCGACCTTAAAGGTTTGTTATGAAGTCAAATGAGATATTAAGTGCTTAAATGTTTTTCAAATCTTAAAGCAGTATATAAATTCTAGCTATTCCAAACTGATTTATCTCCAGGTCAAGGTAAACAAAAAATTCAGCTTGTTAGAGATTTACTAAAAGAGGAACATTACCAAAGGAAAAGTAAAGTTAGTTTTTCATATTTACTAAGCCTCTGCTACCTACTAGAGTCTGTGCATGGTGCTGGAGAATACAAAGACAAAAATGAAACATTGACTATCCTCAAAGATCTTGAATTCCAAAGGAAAAACAACATGGACATACATAGGTTTGTGCAAAATATTTACGTCATAGCTACAAGGTAATTTCAGAGGGAGAGGTAGTGATGCCATAAGAAAGGTCTCATATAGGATGTGGAGCTTGAGCTTGAGCATTGACAGAAAGACTAATGATAGTTTGTTATTTCACTGGCTGTTTTTCTCCTGGCTTTTATACTTAGAATGTTGAGATTTCCTTCTTTTTACATTCTATTAAGGATTTGCTTCCATCTTGAAAGTAAAGCCTCTCTAAATTGGGTCCTCCACTTAATTTAGATATTCAGGTATACAGATAAGTTAATGGATATTTCAAGTATTGGATTGGGTGGATGTTTTAAGAGTTCTACAAGAACAACAATTGTGCCTTAAGAAATGATGAAATGGACTGTTTCAGAGGAAACTAGGAAGAGCCCGGAACTGATACAGAATGAAATGAGTAGAAATAGGGGAACAATTTATGCAATGATAACATTATGGAGGAAAAAAACAACTTTAAAGACTTTAGAACTACAGTCAGAGCAATGATAAACTATGAGTTCAGCAGCATGAAGATGAAACATAACACTCACCTCCTGACAAAGAAGTAACCAGTTTAAATTGTAGAAAGAGACGCTCATTTTAAGACATGGCTATGTGGGAATTTATTTTCCTAGACTATACAACTATATATTGAGGGCTTTAATCTGCTGTTTTATTTTGCTCAATGAAGGAGAGATAGTGGGAGGGACAGATTTTTTATTTTTATTTTCTTATTTTTGTTTTTTGGAGGAGAAATTGGGGTTAAGTGACTTGCCCAAGGTCCCATGGCTAGTAAGTGTTAAGTGTCTGAGGTTGAATTTGAACTCAGGTCCTCCTGACTCTAGGGCAGGTGCTCTATTCACTGCACCACCTACCTGCCCCAAGGGACAGATTTTTAAAGAAAAAAAGATAAGTACATGAAAATACCTATCAGTAGTCTTGTAGACATCACATTTTGAGAAACTACACTAAAAAACAAGTCTACCCAACATATTAATATTGTATATGTTAATATTAATTATAATGTTTCATAAAAATGTGTTATCATCTTATTTTAATTTAAGATGCTTTCTATTTTCACAAAATATTCTTCACTAAAAACAAAAGAAAATTTATATAAAACTCCAGGTTTTGCTATAAAATATTTTGGATTTTAAATCCATCATTATATTATAATAAGTTTTTAGTTTATTCAATTGAATTGAATTGAACTCCTCTTGGGGAAAAAAAAGGAATTTTTAAAAGGCCAAGAGAAGGTTAGAAGTTACATTAGTCAGAGGACTGAATTTGCAGTACAAATGGAGTTTGTGGCTCCATGTAGGATGAGTGAAACAGTAAATCAAACTTTTTATTCATTTCACTTCTCAGAAGCAGGAAATTCATGGAGGATAGAAAAGGCCCCTCCAAATAAAGTGAATATGTTGCCATCCTTGCCACATAGTGTCCTCATACTCCACCTCCATGCTCACCTGACCCACTTCTCTCAGGGGAACAACAGAACATGGGGTTACCCATCCACCTGCTTTTCCCCTAAAGGGATTAATTCTGTCAATGTTTTTTGTCGATAGTATTTCACAGCATCACAGAAGTAGGAAAAGTTTAGACAGCCCTGTTCCTAATAAAAAAGCTATTACTTGACCTGATAGACTTGCTTTTCATTTAAGACTTAAAGAGTTCTTTCTCCTATCTAAACATCTCAATAGGGACACTGAAGGAAAATATTATTAGAAGTAATGTACATAATAAATAAATAATTCTAAGAAATGTTACATAAAAGGGAAAGTTGGTGGCTAAGGAAGAAATTACAGCTCAGATTTCTGATTTTGAGTTATGAGTTATGCTTGGTGCACAAAATCTCCAATTTGGCTGTACAGGAGAAGGAATATGTTTTTTTTATTGTCCCACTGTGACTAAAACCAGCATTATTTGGCAACAGTTCTCCAAACTCAATGTCACAACACCATTACTGTTAAACAAAGAGCATGGTCAAGGCCAAGATGCCTCAAGACTAGTATTTCTCCTGGTAGTTTGCAATTTTCACTTCTAATCCTCGCCAAAACCCAAAGTACAGACAGATGAAAATCAATCTAAATAAAAACAACCTTAGAAATGGTTCAGGGTTCCATGTGAAGAATGAATGACTGATGACTTGGGCAGGGTTTTATTTTATCTGAACTAGATCCTTGATATGGTGGCTAGCAAAAGTTTTATTATGAGTGAAAACACACAAGGCTAAGGCATCTAGAATTATGGCTTATATCACTGAGTGACAGGCATGATCCATTTGGATACAAATGCACCTTCAGAGCAACCAGGGAATCATCTGCTTCACAAAATATCGTAGAAGTGAATAGGCAGACGCTTTGATTTATCAAATCTTGCAGATGTCTAAGGTCTGATCACTTCCAATCTGTGTAATACCTTAATGTCAGGAGAAATTGTCTCCCCAGAAGGACTCTGCACTGCTGTGGTTTTATGTGTCTGGGCTCTTTTCTGATATGGACAGGATGGAGCACATAAAAGCATTTAATAATAGACATATTTTTGCCAAAGAACAAACCCTACTTTCTGCCTCCACAGGATGTTGGTGCTCTCCACAGACCTTGGGTTGATTACCCTCTATGGGAAGTGGTGGTCAAGTCCAATTAACTAATTTACTTCTAACAAGTGTTTAATTAGGGCCCTTGCCCATATGCCCTTTTGAAGAGTCTTCACAATGAATGCACTTTTTAGATGACCTATTAATCTGGTTCTCTGACGTAAGGTATTTGATTATGTAGAAAAGAAACAACCAGATGGTCTCTTGACTAAGAGTTATTAATTTTACTCTTTGAAGCTTTGTAGTGTGAGATATTCTGAAAAATAAAAACCTATGTGAGTAGACTGGCCCGTAAATTGTTCATTGGTGTATTTCTTTGTTTCTTTTCATTAGATTTAGAACTCATCTAGCCCAAAATTTTCATCATCTGGATGAGAAAACTAATGTCAAGAGTGAGGAAGTATTTTGTCTAATAACAGGCTAATAGGTAGCAAAGCCAGGATTTGAAATCAGGTTCTGTGACTCCAAACTCTACATAAAGTGGAATTGCCAATGAAATCAACATAGAATGTCATCCAATAGAATTTTACTGTTCCATTTTCAACTCTTTCTCAGAAATTTAATATAAAAAATGTGCTGTGTGTGACAATGGGTTCTGGGATTTTACCACTAATAATGCAGGTAGTGTGATATGGTGGAAATAGCACTGCAGGTCTCCGGTTTAATCAGGAATACATGATTTGAAGTCTTGCCTCAGACACATACTAGTTGTATGACCCTAGGCAAGTCACCTAACATCTTTCAGCTACAGTTTCTTCAGCTGTAATTGAGAGAGCTGGACTCAATGGCTCCTAAGACCTCTTTAGTTCTAAATCAATAATCATATGATCCATTTCATTTATTTTAAATGTTAAACATTTAATAATAACAAATGTTTAAACATTTTAAAATATTTAACACTCTTGTCTCCTCCCATCAAACTTACAATGTGAAGTTAAAAAGACTTATAAAACCTCAAGAATTAAAAAAAAAAAACTTTTCACATATTCAAACGCAGAATGATGTGTATGAGGATTTCACATATTTTTGTTAAAAATCCTAATCACAGAAGAAAAAAGGGGTCAAATGTGAAAGATGTGGAAGTAAAATTGAAAATAGTTGGCACTTGAATGAATATGGGAATGAGAAAGATTGAAGATTTAAGGATGATTCTGAATTTGTAAACCTAGGTGACAGAAGAAAAGTGGTATCCTCAGCAGACAGGTATTTAGAGGAGGAGTGGCTTTGGGGGAAAATATCATACATTCTGTTATGGATTTGATGAGTTTAATGGGGCAGCTAATTTGAAATGTACAACAGGCAATTGGTAATGGAGGACTGGAGTTAAGGAACTGGTTATATAGATTTTGGGTCATCTGCATAGGAATGATAATTTAACCAATGGTGATAAGGTCACCAAGATAAAGAAACTGGAGAAAAAGAAGAGGACCAGGACATTCAGGGTAAGGAGTCATGCAAAGGATTCAACAAAGGAGAATGAGGAGTAGTCAAATAGGTAAGGGGAGGAACACGAGAAAGCATTATTAAAATAAACCTCGAGAGGATATAGTATATGGGAGAAAAAGTTTAAAAAGTCAGATGCTACAGCTTTTGATCAAGGAGGATATGGACAGAATTTTTTTTTTAAAGCATAAGATTTTAAAATGTCTTATTTGTTCATTAAATAAAGCGAATCCTGCAAGAAGAAATATTGCTAGAAAATTCTAGTTGCTTCATGCAATGATTTATGCTACATTTCATGCTGGCCTCCCTCTAATTAATCCAAATTAAATGTAATTAATCCAAATTACTGTACTGGAAAAATTAATCCAAATTACCGTACTGGAAAAAAAACCTGCTACTACAAAAAATGAAAATAAAAATCTTAATCACAGAGTAAGACATCTTAAATTGGAATGCATTCATTGTTTCTGAGTTGCAAATAAGAATTTGGATTTTCACTTTTTATCCGAAGATTCCATGAATTTTGAGAGTTTAACCTGATGCTTCTGATTTAGAAGGATGTGCAAACATCCTTTCCAGGTTTTATGTGATTTTGTTTAAGTAGCTAAAATATTGATGGCATGATGGTCTTCCTCGCTTGTGATTAAAAGAAAAACTACACAAAAATTGAATATTTTAGAGTAATTCAGATTCACTTAATCTTACATTCAGAAGGAACCTCTACCTGAAAAGAAAGTGGAATCCATTATCTCCTAAGATCCTATCCCATTTGTGGATAGCCTAATCATTAGGAAGTTCTCCCAATATCTAGCCAATATCTTCCTCTCTACCATCCAACTACTACTATAAATTTTCTCTGGGAATAAGCTGAACAAATCTAATCCTTCTTCTATGTGGCAGCCCTTCAAATACTTGAATTCTTATGACTTCAAAGTTAGCTAATAATTTAAAAATGCTATTCATATCAGAAGGGTCATACTGGATAGAGGGCTGGACCTGGAGTCAGGTCCTGAGTTCAAATGTGATCTCAAATACTCCCTAGCTGTGTGACTCTGGGCAAGTCACTTGAATCTGTTTGTCTCAGTTTCCCCATCTATAAAGTGAACTAGAGAAGGAAATGGCAAACCACTCCCATATCTTTGCCAAGAAAACCCCAAGTGGCATCATGAAGATTCAGACAATGCTAGAAGGACTGAACAACAACAAATTCTTATCAGATGTCATCTCAGTTTAGAGAAGAATAAAAATGTTATAGAAGAACAAAACACAATGTTGCTAATAATTAGTTCTATAGTCTTGGGCAAGTTATTAACATTTCTGATTGTCCACATCTTTATCAATTAAATAGGGCAGATTAAAGCAGATATTCTCTCAGTTCCCTATAAGCTATAAAATTGTGATCCATTCTATACTTCTAAAAACTGGGAAGATTAAGATGTAGTAACTGAAACTTTAATTTAGTTAGTTAGTTTATCTCTCTCTACTCCACTCCCCATCCTTAAGAGTTATAGCACGAGAGAAATTGTGAAGTTAAACTTTGATTTTTATCCAGAGGTAGGTTACTACTAACAAAGGTCCTAAAAATTTGGAGTGCAGTAAAAATTTGTGAAATTATATACTGATATTAAAAAGCATATATTACAACAAATCATTCAAACAATATCAAGGAATATTCAGTTGGTGCAGAGCAATGTCCTACGTATTGAAAGGTGACACAAAGTTTAACTAAAATATGGTCCCTGCCCTCATGGAGTCTTTCCTTTAGTAAAAGAATAAAATTTATATGTAGATCAGTATAATACATCTGCTAAGTGCATCAGAGAGGCATATGTATTTTGTGATATCTGAAAGGTTAAGGATCATTGCTATAAACAAAGGCTTCATAGAGAAGATAGCATATAAGTTGGATTTTAAAATAAATTAGAAACTTACCAAGCAAAGATGGGGAGTGAAACAGGAATAGGGTCCAGCATGAGCAAATGCAAGAAAGCATAGGGTGGTTCTTGGGACAGAGAAGAGTCAGTTTGGTGGTTATATAAAATATATGCTTATTAGTAATATGAAGGAATCTGGGACATGTAAAATTGTATCATATAGATTCATAGCTCTAGAAATCAAAAAGACTTCAAGACACTTTTTAGTCCAAATTTCTCATTTCACAGATGAGGGAACTGAGGTCCAAGGAGGCTTAGTGACTTGCCCAAGGTCACATAGGCAGTAATGCTCAGAGGTGTTGTTTGAAGACAGGTCATCTGACTCCAGAGCCAATGATCTTTCATATCATTCCAATTCAGATTGTAGAGAGTTTTAATTCCAGGAAAAATAGTATCAAATGAGGGTCTTATGTTCAGAAAAATATATGAAGGCTATAGATAATATACTCTAGAGTCTATACAGCGGTTCTCAACCTGTGGGTCACAACCCCTTTGGGGGTCAAATGATCCTTTCACAGGGGTTGCCTAAGACCATCAGAAAACACATATTTACAATGGTCTTAGGAACTGAGACACCGCTCCTCTATCCATCTCCAGGTGGGTCTGCCCACATGCAGATATGTCCACATACAAGTACTAAAGGGTTGCGGCATTAAGAAGGTTGAGAACCACTAGACTCTCTAGAGAAATATATGATCTTAATTTCAATAATGTAAAAAAAAAAAACAACAACAAACAAACCAACAACAAAACTCATATTTAAATGCCCAGTATTTTAGGTGATATAATAAACTTAAAATAATTTCTCAATTACACTGCATAAAAAGCATAAAGCAGATAATCCAATATATTGCTATTTTTCTCTTGAATGTATTATATATACATATGTTTTTACAGAGAGGGAGATGGAGAAGAAGAGCACATTATCACTCTTTTTATCTCATTTCATCTTGCTCTAAAAATCTAGGGTACACAAGAGGTAGAAGCCTTGGAGCAAGGATTCTGGAGGGCTTTTGATTAATGAGGGATGAATGTTCTGTGAGAAGCAGTGGACAATATTAGATTGAAATCTGGACTCAAAGACAGAAGATGGAGGTACAAGATCTATTTCAGACGCTCACTGACTGTAAGACTCAGGGCAAGACATTTCATGTCTCAGTGATTAAGTGAAGTGTAATTTAGGAAACTCTCAACTGTAAATTACCATGACAGGCTAACTTGCATTCTAGACGGAGGCCTCTATGAGTGAAACCAGAGGTCCAATTGTAGTCCTCTACCTTGGTGCCCAAAAGAATGATAAAGACTAGAGATATAATAGATAAATTGGTGTTTGTTTTTTTTTTAATTCTCATCAGAAACTCCCTATACTGGTGAAATCAAAGGTCTGAATCAAATATATAACATCTCTTTGCACACACCAGCCTATGTGGAGACTGAAGTGGGTGTGGGAGTGGGGAAAAGAGGGTAGACCATCAATATATACATATATTTGTGTGTATGTATATGTAAGTATATGCATATATATATACACATACGTATGTATATATGCATGTGCATGTATGTACACACAAATATATGTGTGTTTGCAAAATATATATCTCTCTCTATATATAGATATATATTTACCCTTATATATAATTGCCCAAAGATTTAAAATATTTTAACAACAACCAGTATAGTGAGCAAGCTTCATGTGAGTAACTGGAGATTGAGTATAATAATCTCATGGGAAAATTTTAAGTTAAATAGCAACATATTTAAGCAGGAAAAAAAATGTTCCTCCATCATTAATCCACCTGGAAGTGGCTCAGAATAAATTTCTAGTAAACAAAAGCCTTTGGAGGAATATGTTGAGGCAAAGGTGATGAATAACAACAGTTCCTTATGATATACAAAAATAGCTTTTCACAGGTGTTTCCAGGTATATGAACGCTTAACTGTACTTGAAAAGACCTTGATAATTATAGTCCAAGAGACTAGGGGCTCCCTACCCTGGACTGCGGCTTGGAAGGAAGCTCTAGCTCCTTTTCTTCTATCTAACAAAGCAAGCCAAAATCTCCTTCCCCCCCAAACTCCCATAACACCAAACAAGTCAGGAACTTCCAGGTCATGGGACTAACAGGACAAAGGATGAAAAATTTTCTCTGATATTCCCCAAATCTCAAAACTCCCTGAAATAAGAATTATCCTCAAGAGGTAAAATAGAGTTGTCCTCCGAGGGCAAGACACAAAAAAATTCTAATGAGGTAACAACCTGACATCAAAATCAAAGAAAGATAATCCCCAATCCCAAATGTACTCATTCAGCACCCCAACCCCCCCAAATCCCTAGGTTTGTGCTTTAAGATACACTAAGGGGGCGGCTAGGTGGCTCAGTGAATAGAGCACTGGCCCTGGAGTCAGGAGAACCTGAGTTCAAATTCAGCCTCAGCCACTTGACACACTTACTAGCTGCGTGACTTTGGACAAGTCACTTAACCCCAATTGCCCTCCAAAAAGAAAAAAAGCAACAAAAAAAAAATGATCCTCTAAGAAAGTTTTTTATTCCTCTTGTATCTGGAGGCCCATCTGTGCTCACCCTCACCCCACCATTATTTGGCAATAAGCAGAACTCAACTTTGGCCATGATAAAGAGAAAGAGCCCTTGGTTTAGAACAATGTCACACTGAACCACTGCTGTATAGAGAACTGAAGGTTAGAATGAAATGAGGGAGGGTGACAATTTGGCAGTGGGAGGAGGTGCTGCAGCTGGCCTGAAGGAAAGGTGACTGGCATCAAGCTGGTGCCAGTTCTGTCCTTCCACAAATTACTTGGGGTTGGGAACTGAGGCCATTGAAAAGGGAATTTCCCAATGTGAGAAGTGGATGAGACAGTTCTGAATGACTGTTCTGCACCCATTATATACTACTGAAAGGAACATTTTTTTTTTTTCCAAAAAGGAAAGTAACTCAAGATGAAACCCAACATGTTCTGCAAACCTGAACCTAATTGTCAATGAAAAAAAAGATCAACATTTGATGAAAGAGAGACATTTAAAGATTTTTTTCACTTAATAGTATTTTTTTCCAATTACATGTAAAGATAGTTTTCTTTTTTGTTTGTTTGTTTTGGAGGGGGAAGGCAGGGCAGTTGGGGTTAAGTGACTTGCCCAAGGTCACACAGCTAGTAAGTGTCAAGTATTTGAGGTCATATTTGAACCCAGACCCTCCTGACTCCAGGGCCGGCCCTTTATTCATTGTGCAACTTAGTTTTCCCAAGATAGTTTCCAATATTCATTTTTATAAGATTTTGAGTTCCAAATTTTTTACCCTTCTCTCTTCCCAAGACAGCAAGCAATCTGATATAGGTTATCTGTGTACAATCACAGTAAACATATTTGCACACTATTCATTTTGAAACAAAATCAGAACAAAAGGGAAAAACCACAAGAAAAAAAAAACAAACAGTGAAAATTGTCCAGGCCAGCCAGACTCGGGGATTCCAGGAGTCCCAAAGTACCTACTGTAGCCCCGCAGTTGTGCCCGGTCGCCCCAACGACTCTGCAGCTACTGTCAGTCGCCCCAACGACTCTTTGGAGGAGAACTCTGGATATGGACGGAATAGTCTGACACACCTCAGTGGAGTGGCCAAGCGTCTTTATTGTCTTACAAATCTCCTCTTGCTGCTGCACCCCTCAGCCTTGTTCACCTGTTCTTTTTATTCCCTTTCCATCTGTCCTTTTGTCAGGTGTCCCAGCAACAGGATCCTCATAGACAGGGAGTGCTCCTCCATTGATGGTGCATGCTCAATGCCCCCATGTTTGATGTGCAGTCATCGAGGCAGAGTACACACCTGGATGCCTCTTACCCGCCTCAGGTTTTCCTTGTTAGCAAGGACACACTGACTGACGTCAGACATCTAGGTAGGCAAATAACTCTAAGGGGCCCTTACAGAAAATAATTTGCTTCAATCTACATTCAGGCTCCATAGTTCCTTCTTGAGATATGGATACTATTTTCTGTTATGAATCTTTTGGAACTGTCTAGAATTCCATTGTTGAGAAGAGGTAAGGTATCATAGTTGATAACTACACAATGTCGATATTAGTGTGTGGGCAATGTTCTCCTGGTTCTGTTCACTTCACTCATCATCAGTTCATGTAAGTCCTTCCAGTTTTTTTTTTCTGAAATCTATCTGCTCATCATTTATTATGACACAATAGTATCCCATTACATTCATATATCACAACTTGTTCAGCCATTCCCCAATTGATGGGCATTCCCAACTCTTTAACATCACAAAAAGAACTGCCATAAATATTTTTGTACTTTGGATACTTTCCCCTTTTATACAATCTCTTTGGGATACAGACTTAGTAGTGGTACTATTGGATCAAAAGGTATGCAGTGTTACAGCCTTTTGGACATAGTTCTAACTTTCTCTCCAGAATGGTTGGATCAGTTCTCAACTCTACCAAAAATACATCAATGTTCCAGTTTTTCCACATCTTCACTAACATTTATCATTTTCCTTTTCTATCATATTAATCAATCTGATAGATAAGAGGTGCTACCTCAGAGTTGTTTTAATTTGCATTTTTTCAATCAATAGTGATTTAGAGCATTTTTCATATGATTATAGATAGCTTTAATTATTCTGTCTGTAAACTGCTTGTTCATATCCTTTGATCATTTTTCAATTGGGGAATGACTTGTATTCTTATAAATTCTACTCAGTTCTCTATATATTTTAGAAATGATGGTTTTATCAGAAATACTTGCTATAAAAACTGTTTCCCAGCTTTCTGATTTCCTTCTAATCTTAGTTGCATTGGTTTTGTTTGTGCAATATCTTTTCAATTTAATGTAATAAAAATGATCTGTTTTGCATTTCATAATGTTCTCCATGTTTGTTTGGTCATAAATTCTTCCTTTCTCCATAGATCTGACAGATAAATTATTCCTTGCTCTATTAATTTGCTTATAATATCACTCTTTATGTCTAAATCATGTACCAATTTTGACCTTATCTTGGTATATAGTAAAATGTTAGTCTATGCCTAATTTCTGCCATATTATTTTCCAGTTTTCCCAGCAGTTTGTGCTTAATAGTGAGTTTTTATCCCAGAAGCTGGAATCTTTGGGTCTATCAAACCATAGATTACTACAGTCATTTACTACTGTGTGTTGTGAACCTAAACTATTCCACTGATCCACCACTCTTTTGCTTAGCCAGTATGAAATAGTTTTGATGATTGATGCTTAATGATACAGTTTTAGATCTGGTACAGGCCACCTTCCTTTGCTTTTATTCATTAATTCTCTTGATATTCTTGACCTTTTATTCTCCCAGATGAATTTTGTTATTATATTTCCAGCTCAAGAAAATAATTTTTGGTAGTTTGGTTGGCCTGGCCCTGAATCAGTAAATTAATTTATGTAGAATTGCTATTTTTATTATATTAGCTTGGCCTACCCATGATCAATTGATATGTTTCCATTTGTTTGTATCTGACTTTATTTGTGTGAAAAGTGTCTTGTTATAGTGTTCATATAGTTCCTGGGTTTGTCTTTGCAGGTAAATTCCTCAATGATTTATATAGTCTACAGTTATTTGAAATGGAATTCTCTTTCTATCTCTTGCTACTGTGTTATGTTGTTAATATATAGTAATGTTGATTATTTATGTGGGTTTATTTTATATCTTGCAACTTTTTTAAAGTTGTTAATTACTTCAAGTTGTTTTTTAGCTGATTCTCTAAGATGTGCTAAGTATGCCATCATATCATCTCTAAAGAGTGATAGTTTTGTTTCTTTATTGCCTTTTTTCATTCCTTCCATTTCTTTTTCTTCTCTTATTGCTAAAGCTAACATTTATAGTACAATATTGAATAATAGTGGTGATAAAGAACATCCTTATTTCATCCCTGATCCTATTGGGAAAACATCTCACTTATCTCCATTCCATATAATGTTTGCTGATGATTTGAGATAGATAACTACTTAACATTTTAAGGAAAACTCCATTTATTCCCATGTTCTCCAGTGTTTTTACTAGGAATGGGTATTGTATTTTGTCAAAACACTTTTTCTGCATCTATTAAGATAATCATATAATTTCTGTTTGCTTTGTCTTTGATATATTTACTTATGCTGATAGCTTTTCTAATACTGAACCAGTCCTGCATTCCTTGTAAAAATTCCATTGGGCCTAGTGTATTATTGTCATGATAAATTGCTGTAATCTCTTTGCTGATATTTTATTTAAATTTTTTGCATCAATATTCATTAGGGAAATTGGTCTACAATTTCTTTTTTCTTTCTGTTTTGGCTCTTCTTGGTTTAGGTATCAGCACCATATTATTGTCATAAAAGGAATTTTGTAAGATTCCTTCTAAAATTATTTTTCCAAATAGTTTATATAGTATTGGATTTAACTGTTCTTTAAATGTTTGGTAGAATTCACTTGTAAATCCATCTGCCCTTGGAGATTTTTTTCCTTAGGGAACTCATTGATTGCTTGTTCAATTTCTTTTTTTCTGAAATGGAGTTAAGTATTTTATTTCCTCTTCTGTTAATCTAGGCAGTTTATATTTTTCTAAATATTCATCCATTTCACTTAGATTGTCAAATTTGTTGGCATACAGTTGGGCAAAATAGCTCCTAATTAGTGCTTCGATTTCCTCTTCATTGGTGGTGAATTTACTCTTTTCATTTTTGGTGCTGGTGACTTGCTTTTCTTCTTTTTAATCAAATTATCCAGAAGCTTATCTATTTTACTGTTGTTGTTTTTTTTTTTTTCATAAAACTAGCTCTTCATTTTATTTAATAGTTCAATAGTTTTCTTTCAATTTTTTTAATCTCTACTTTTATTTTCAGAATTTCTAATTTGGTGTTCAATTGGAGATTTTTAATTTGTACTTTTTCTAGCTTTTTTAGTTGCATGTCCAATTCATTGATCTGCTCTTTCTCAATTTTATCCATGTAAGCTTTCAGAGATACAAAATTTCTCCTGAGAACTTCTTTGGCTGCATCCCATAAATTTTGGTATGCTATCTCACTATCATCTTTCTCTTTGATGAAATTATCGATTGTTTCTATGATTGGTTGTTTGAACCACTCATTATCTGGGATTACGTTATCTAGTTTCCAATTAATTTTTAGTTTACCTTTCCATGGCCCTTTACTGCATGTAATTTTTATTACAACACGATCTGGGAAAAGATGCATGTAACGATACTAGGATTTGAAGATCTTCCACGCCCCTTGAGCTTGCTGATGTAGCAGGAAGGGGTGGAGCAAGAGAACGCCGGAGCCAAGCTAGTCTCTGTGCGGTGCGGACTGGAAGCGGCGTCAGAGGCAGAGGC
>CM053587.1:252000330-252071864 GCA_028646515.1 Pseudochirops corinnae
GACTTTAGTGGGAAGTATCTTTGTGTGCGTTTTGGAGTTCTAGGATTGGTTTAGAGTCCTATTTTATGGGTATTTTGGGGTGGCTATGTGAGAGCTGCGATATGTTGCTGCTGCTATGCTGCCATCTTGGCTCCGCCCCCTGGCTAACCCCTCTTCTTGTTCAAGTGCTCCCAATTCCATCAGGTCTCCTCCGACAGATCGCCTCCTATGTTACCCCCCACTCCTTCACTTATTTTCAATCTCTTTCTCTCCACTGACTCATTCCCTACTGCCACATCTCCCTCATCGTGGAAAAAACCTTCACTTGATCCTTCGATCCCTGCTAACTATTGCCCTCTCTCTCTTTGGTCCTTTGTAGGTAAACTCCTTTGAAAAGGCTGTCTACAGTAAGGATCTCCACTTTCCCTCCCCTTCATTCCACCAAAACTTCTCTCTCTCTGTTACTAATGATCTCTCAGTTGCCAAATAAAGTGCCCTTTTCTCAATCCTTGCCCTCTCTGCAGCCTTTGACATTGCTGATCACTCCTCCCTGATATTTTCTTCTCTCTATGTTTCAGTTCACCACTCCCACCTGGTTTTCCTCTCATCTGACCATGCTTCTGTCTCCTTTGCTGGATCCTCCTGTAGATCATGCTCTGTAACTGTAGGTGGACTGCATGGATATGTCCTGGACTCTCTTCTCTTCTCCCTCTATACTACTTCACTTGATGATTTTATCAGCTCACATGGACAGAATCAATATCTCTATGCCAATGATTCTTAAATCTACCTATCTATAATCTCTCCACTGACCTCCAGTCTCATGTTTCCAACTACCTTTTAGACATCTTGAACTGGACAGCAGACAATGTTAAACTGAATATGTCCAAAAGAGAACTCATAGTTTTTCCCCCTAAACCTCCCCTCCACTCTTCAACTCCCTCTTACTTTAGAGCCCTTCAGACTCACATCCTAGGAATCATCCTGGATTCCTCACTCTCTTTCACTGCCCCCCCAATCCAATTGGTTGCCAAGGCCCATCAATCTTACCTTTGCAACATCTCTCTGATATGCTCCCTTCTCTCCTCTCATATTGCCACAACTCTAGTACAAGCCCTCATCACCTTATACCTGGATTACTGCAGGAGCTTGATGGTGAATCTGCCTGCTCCAAGTCTCTCTCTTCTCTAATCCATCCTCCATTTCTAGCTACTAAAGTGATTTTCCTAAAGCACAGGTCTGTTGGCACTCGAAGTGCTACATAACATGGGCCCTCCCTCCTTATAACTTGCGTCCTGACAGGTACTCTGATCTAGTGACGCTGGCCTCCTCGTTGTTCCACAAACAAGACACTCCATTCCTCGTCTCTGGGCATTCTCTGTGGTTGGGCCCCAAACCCTCTCTCTTCTGTTCTGACTACAGACCTCCCTGACTCCCTTTAAATTCCAGGGGCCATTAGGTGCACAGCGAATAGAGCATGGGCCCAGGAGTCAGGAGGACCAGAGATCAAATCTGGCCTCAGACTCTTGACACTAGCTGTGTGACCTTGGGCAAGTCATTTAACCCCAATTGCCCTGCCTTCCCCCCTCAAAACATGGATATATAATATATATAATACAATATAATATTATATTGTACATATTATATCAGATATAACATGTATAATATAATATATTGTATTATATATAATATGTATAATATAATATATTGTATTATATATATAATATGTATAATATAATATATAATATAATTAAAATAATTATATATATATATATATATATATATATATAAATTCCAGCTAAATTCCACTTTCTACAGGAAGCCTTCCTTAATTTCTATTAACTACAGTGCCTTCCCTCTGTCAATTTCCTTTTTATCCTGTATATAGCTTGCTTTGCATGTTGTCTCTCCCACTAGATTGTAAACTCCTTGAAGGCAAGGACTCTGTTGCCTCTTTTTTGCATCCCCAGTGCTTGGTACAGCATCTGGCACATAGTAGCACTTCATAAATATTGCCTGATTGATTTCCTGGGAAATTTAATATTTCTTCATCTTTCTTGTGTCTACTCCAGTGCTGCATTGCTTGTGCTTATTACATATTGAATTAAAACAGAAGACTTTTTTGCCTTTAATGAAAAATTCATGTTGGAGCTTAGCACAGGATCTTTCAGTAGTTATTCTTTAAAGAGACTTTTTTTTGAGAGAGAGAGAGTGAATGTTAAATTTAGTAACAATAAACACACAGATTTCAGAACTTTGTTCTAGGCAGGCAAAACTGGAAGCATATACACACGTATCAAGTAATGTGAAAACTGTAATCTTCAATAGATTGTTAATTCAGTGGATTCTTGCTCTCTAAAATGTTGGAGTATTCATTATTTGGACCATATAACTGAATTCCTATACTGCCTTAGGCTGTTAACTGTCCATGAGTGTATATATTATTTTCCCACCTAGATTATAAGTACTTTCTTTGGCTGTACCTTGTCAATTTTGCCTTAAAATTTTTATGAGTGAGGTACTTTGCTCATAATAGGAGCTCAACAAATTTATTGATTGTTAAGTGCAATTAATCACATTACTGGGAAAAGAAGGACTCTTTTTCAAAGAGCAAAAGAATAAGGATCAAATTTAAGCAATAAAATAGGGAACTGTTCAGCCTTCCTTGAGCATTTTTCTTTTAGTACAATGGAAATAGTAACAAAGTTTGAGGTCCTAGGTTCAAATCAAATATTTAAAGCACTTTGAAAACCATGCAACACTATATACATATTAGCTAGTATAATTATAATTGTTATCCCAGCTCAACTGCTTCCTACCTACATGACTTTGGTCAAATTATTTCAATTTTCTGTGCTTTGGTTTCCTTAACTATAAAATAAAGGGGCTGGGTTACTTATTCTCTAGAAATGCTTCCAGCTCTAAATTTATAATATATAATTCCTCTAAAACAGGACAAGAGCATCTTACATTTTTACAGAAAAAAAAATTTACAAACCCACTGCTTAAATAATGAAACCACTGATGGCACAGCCATGAACTGTGTCATTGCCAGTATCAACAGGTTCAAGTTTATGTGCTAGAAGGTTACTGGCACATTTGCCTTTCACACAACATAATACCGAGCTGCATCAAGGACTGTGAGAAAATGTCCCATGTCTACAGTAATCAAAGTTGAGTCTTGAAAAATAGAAGTTCCAGACAATCACAGATGTACCCGACTCAAAAAATAACTGTGAAGAGGCAGTTCAGTGGCTTTGAATGTTGACTTTAAAAATATATATATTTAGCCAAGTTTTTGTGCAGAGTGAATCACATATTTTGTATTGGATTATAATAGGTGCAATATGAGTTTATTTCACTTCTTGGACATATACCATGGCCCTTTTAAGAGACACAAAAAAGAGTTTCGTGCCAAATATCCATTCTCTGGGAAACTAGTCAGTGGTTAGTTATCTGAATAACGGGGCTTTTAAACCAGTTGTCTAGGTCATTATTAGTTAAAGCGGGGTCAATCAAATATTATATATGTTTCAATGGCAAGATAGCAGGTTTGATGAAACAAATGTAAGGCTGGGACACTACATCTATGATTTAAAGATGCAAAACAAACCTTTTTGTCATCAGATTATGGTTGATAAAACAATAATTGATAATAGGATCTTAATGTCAAACCCATATCTTCTAATCTTTGTATCCTCCTTATCCAATAAATGAATAGAAATATATGTGTCATTGTTATTATTGTTCCATTGTTTCATTCATGTCTGACTCTTCATGACCCCATTTGGGGTTTTCTTGGCAAAGATACTAGAATAGTTTGCCATCTCCTTCTCCAGCTCACTTTGTAGATGAGAAACTGAGGCAAACAGAGTTAAGTGACTTACCCAGGGTCACACAGCTAATAATTATCTGAGGCAAGATTTGCATCTAGGAAGATGAGTCTTCTTGACTTCAGACCCGTAGTTCTATCCACTGTGCCACCTAGCTGATATGTGTGTATGTGTATGCGTATGCATGTATAGGTATGTGTGTGTAGACACAGATGTGTATATGTGTGTATGTAACCATGCACACACATGTTTTCTCAGTAATGAATACCTTCAGGTTAGGGCAGATGACAAGAAGGCTTAATTATACATAGGGTGGGGTTTTCAGGGCATTGTCCCAAGATGTCAAAATGGAGGTTTCCTCATAGCTCATACGAATATAGCTGGAAGGAACGCTGGTCACCTCGTCCATTTTACAGCTGATAACACTGAGGCCCAGAGAAGGAAGGGGGGAACCCCAACCCTTACTAGGTGCCTTCTATGTGCCAGGCACTGTGCTAAAGGCTTTACAAACATCTCATCTAATCTTTACAACAAGCCTTGGAGGTAGTTGTTATTATTATCCTCATTTTACAGGTGGTGAAACTGAGGCAGACAAAGGTTTAAGTGATTTACTCAGGGTCACACAGCTAGGAAGTGTCTGCGGCTAGGTTTGAACTCAGGTCTTCCTGACTCCAGGTGTAGCACTCTATCCACCCAGCTGACATATACAAAATGCTCAGACGAGTGGTGGATTTAAGAACCAAATCCAAACCTTCTTGCCTACAAATGCCGTGTTCTTTCTTTCCACTATAAGATGCTACCTTGCTTCCGGCCAACTGAGTCTGAGCACTCTGGGGTCCTCTAGGGGCCCTTGCTACAAGCACCATGAGGGTGCCATGTCCCCCTGCAAAATGCACTACTCCCAATTCCCACTATCACACTCCATGTCTGCCACTGTTCCCCTGCTCTGTCTTTTCCCTCCACCCAGGGTGCTGCCCAGTGCAACTATACCAGACCAGGATGGACTGTCCTCTGTCACTCCACTCTTTACTTTCCATAAAATTTTAAAGCCACTAAAATGCACCATCAAGTCAGAATATCTTTTACAACCCAGCACATGCACACATACACACATCCCCTAGACAAGCAAAAATAATTTGACAGGCATGTTTGAGAACAGTAGTAATTTTAACCCACTAAATCTTAATAATACTCCTGGAGTTCTGGAACACTTAGGATCATAATTTTTAGAGCTGGAATAGATCTTAGATCATTTTGTCAAACCCCGTTATTTTTATAGACAAGAACTTGAGGCCTAGAAAGGTGAATGAGCTATCCAGGGTCACATATGCAGCTAACAAAATAGAGCTCAAATCCAAGTTCATGTCCTCTTACTCCAAATCCATTGTTCCATAATGCCTTAAGAAATCTTAACTGATTTCTATACAATATGGTTGTAAACACCAGGCTCCCACTCCTACCTTCTTTGTGGCTCATGAGACAAGAGTTCAACCAGCAATCACATCTCTCCTCTTCCTTTGAAGAGTAAAAGACTTTAGGAAAATCAAAAGCAGCTCATCAGAAAGAGGTCTGGGATCCCGAATGTACTAAGTCATGTTAAGAGCAGTGTTTTGAAGAAGGAGACAAAGGGAGATTAACAGTTGGGGCGTAGGTGCTTATTCTAGTTTATTGTGAAGAATAAAAGAATGTACCAAATGATGTCCATAATTTCATGTCATCCCATGCCAAGTGTGATATTTCAAATCCAGTTAAAGTATTCATATTTCACTGTTGTGGTACTTCACCCCAATCCCACTCCAGCAGTAATTTGGCTACTTCCCTCTGCTTGAGTAGATTGTATTCCTGATTTAATATGCCCTCTCCCTACAAAAAAAAATCTTAGAAACATAAATTTAGAGCTAGAAGTAATCTCAGAAGTCATCAAATTCACCCACCTTATTTCACCGTTGATGAAACTGAATTCTAGAGAAATTGAATTGTTTGAATCCTCAGAGATCAGAAGCAACCATGATTTGAATCCAGGTTACAAACCCAGTAGTCTTCCCACTGTTCCATGCTGGGGGTCAACCTTCTGGTGAGCTTCTCTAGGGAGCTAGTGGCTCAGTGCATAGTGTGCTGGGCCTGAAGTCAGGAAGTCCTGAATCCAAATCCAATCTCCGATAGTTATATGACCCTACAGCAAGTCACTTAACCTCTGTTTGCCTCAGTTTCCCCAACTGTAAAATGGGGATAATAATAGCACCCACCTCCCAGGATTGTTGTGAGGATCAAATGAGATATTTGCTTAAAAACAAAAAGAATTTATTTAACACAATGTCTGGCCTAGAGTGGATGCAGAAATGAGTGCTTATTCCCTTTTCCTCATCACTAGGCTCAGACTTGAGACATTTTTCAGCTTGGAAGGAGATGCCAGCAGTGGTTCAGTGCTGATAGATCCTTTAGAATCTATCGACAAACATTTATTAAGTGCCTGCTATATGCTGGACATTGTGTTGGGCACTGAGGATATGAAAACAAAGAAAAAAAGACAGGCAGTTCATATCCTCAAAGAGTTGACATTCTAACTGAGACAAAATCCTGGGCCATGTTCTCATAACTTGTTGAGGCTCAGGGACAAGAATGTTTTTGTCTTTGTCTTTGTATCTTCTGGGCCTATTAAAATGTCTAGTGCATAGTAGGTGCTTAATAAATCCTTGTCAATTGAGTGAACAATGAATAAATTATCTGACAGATGAGAATTTCTTTTTCTGTGATGGTCACTATTCCTACAATTGTTTCAACCTCTAGTGAAGCCTTGGGAATTTGGTGGATCATTTTCATGTCTTTGAACTATGCCAAATTTCAGGGAAAAAAAAGTTTCGGTTGTGGAAAAAAATTAAATTCTAAGATCTTCTGCTAACTGGTAATCCTCTGGCCCTTCATGTGAGTCACTCCTCCGTGGAAGCATTTTTGGGGTTTGTTGGGGTGGGGGGACAGGCACAGAGAGTTAAGCAAAAATATACAAATTAAAGGCCTGTGAACTTTCTAAAAGCCAAACCTCAATTAGGAAACCCATTTTAATTTAGAGTCATCTCCCTTAATTACTACTTTGAATAGAATTGTCTTGCCTCCCACAATAAGGTATTCAAGTCCCTTTCATTTAGTATTTTTCTTCTGCCCTACCTTCCCTTACTTAACTTGACTGATTTGTGTGTAGTAAAGGTGTGTTGACAGTAATAAATCCATAGTAATGAAAGGGAAACTATTAGCCCCTTTTTACAGATAAGGAAACTCTGAGATATCAAGTGGGATCATTCAAACCACTAAGTATCTGAGGCTGAATTTGAACTCAGATCTTGCTATCTTAGTCCTCTTCCCACTGTATTACCTAGTTGCCTAGAAAAGGAAATGGAGACAGTAAAAGGTGAAGTGACTTTCCCAATTCACATAGCTAGTAAATGACAGATCTAAGTCCTCTGAATCTAAAGGCTACTCCCTTTTCACTTGAACAGCACCACATGTCTTCTCACTCCTGGGACTGGTTTGTTTCTTTCTGTCTTTGTGTCTCCAGCACCTAAGCACAAAGCCTGGCGCAGACTAGGCTTGTTAAATAGAATTTAATTCTCAGGATTCTAGATATAGACCTGAAAGAGACTCTGAAACTCCTCTAATCCAACATTTTCATTTTTTTTTTTACAGTTTAGGAAACTGAGATTCCAAGAGATTGAGTGATTTACTCAAGGTTACACAGGTATGAAACATCCCACAATCTGATTTTTTACCTCAGAGCTCCTTCAGGTTAAGGTAGTAATCTGTTTTCAGAAGGTTTCTCCTAGGGTTTTCATGATCATAATAGCCAAGTCTTAAAATAAGGCTCATTCATGAATTGTCACTTCTGTCATTTTGCTAAAAAGTTCATTGACACAATTGGACTAAGGACCAGAGGTCCCTGATTTTACCAATCTGCTTCTCTTGGTATTCATGAAACATACTACCAACTCTTGCTAAGGAGTTTCCAATCTCAGCTACTTTGAGAACTTGTCCAATTTCAACTCCAGTTGTTAAATTACCATTTTTAGAAGGTCAATTGTCACCCAATAGATGAAAGCCCAAATTTTATGAAAACAAATTAAACAGTTGCTTTTAAGGTGATAGGTTTTTCTAAAATTCTTGGTTCTTTCACTAAAATCTATTCAAACCAATTTCTTGATTCCAGCTCAAGATAATAGTCAGTCCCAAAATCCCAGTGGCTGCTAATCTACAGAAGCTGTTTATTCCTTTGAAGTTTCCTCCTCCTCAGAAATGGCAGTGTTTTAGCCAAGTTGGGTTTTGGGAAAACTGTCTGAGGCAGTTCCCTTCCCAGGTTTAGCCCTCTGTGTATGGCAACTATATCCCTGGCTTGAATTTCAAGGGAAACACCAAGATGCTCAGGTCCAAGATGGGATGGGAATATATTTTCAACTCAGAGTAGAAGAGTAGAAGGCTGTAAGAGTGCATGTCTGCATGCATGTGTGTGTGTGTGTGTGTGTGTGTGTGTGTGTGTGTGTGTATGTGTGTGTGTGTGTGTGGGTATGGGTGTGGGTGTGGGTGTGTGTGGGTTTGGGTGTGTGGTATGTGTATTGTATGTGTATATCTTTATGGAGTAAATCTCTGTGATGTAACTTGAAACAGTTAAGTTAGACTTGGCATGTTTTAAACAATTACGTTTACCAGAACTAGAAATAACTCCATTGCAGAAACAGTAATGATTCTACAAAGATCACTCTCTCTGTCATTATTTTCCCATGTAATCTTAGCTAATTTGATACAATGATGAAATGATCCTAGAAACGAGGTCTAATAAAAAAAAAAGAGTGTAATGCCAAGTTGTCTATAGGCTTCAATGAAAACATAGCACATGAAATTGGTTATGTGCATTACCCACAGTTCCCATTACTATATTCAGCCATCTCGCCTTACGATGTCCTAATATTTCTCTTAAATAGGGTCATGGACCATTAATTTCCTGGCCTTGAACTCTCTTATTATTAAAAGTGTTTCTTAGCAACTTTTAGACATTGAAGTTCATCCAAATAAGAAAAGCCAAAAGGTCTGTTGGTCTGTTTCACTCTTATTGTAAAAACGATTGATCTCCTGTGCTGGAATATTTTTCATTTGCCTTCTTGGAATTATATTGTCTTGCCTGGATTAGAAAAAGAGGAAAATGTGAATGTTTCCTTGGCTCCCATTATTCAAGTAACAAAATCACAAACATATATAGTGATCATCTAGCATTGTAGCCTCAATGCTGTTCATACATAAAGATGTTTTCTATCCTAGGGTTACTACCTATCATTGAAAATGTCAAAACATATCCTACATTCACCTTCACAACCAAGGCTATGCACCACTCAAAAGCTGGTGAGTGGCTATGGCAAGCTCGTTTGTTCTTTGCTGCTTTGTTTCTTGGCCCTCTGGTCACAAAGACTACTGAGGCAGTTTCATCTTTGACTGCCATGTGTTGGTTTCTTTCTACTTGTTGGTTTCTCAGAATTGAGAAATAGCCTAGGCAAAATTGACCTGAAACTTTGATTCATTATAATGCTTGTTGATAAAATCACAGTTAGCCTGTGGCAAAATTTGTTTGTGAGTTTCCATGTAAGGATGAGCAATTTTTACACAATTTCAAATCAATAAGTAGGCACTGAGCAACTACCAAAAGCCCCCAATTGTGCTGAAAACAGTCCGAAGTACAAACCATCCAAGACTCAATCCCTGCCCTTGGAGAGTTGACAATCTAGCTAAAAAGAAAACATTCTCATAAATAAAAACAAAATGATTAGAAGAAAAGATTGCATTAAATTCAGTTAAAGTGCCCCCACAGAAATTGTGTTTTTTATTTGATCGATGGGATAATTGAAGTATAAGAATTAAACAAACAACAGACAAAGAGGGAAGACAAAGTTTGACTAATTTCGCTTCTTGTTTTGTGTTCTAACCTGTAGATAATAAATTCTCACTTTTGCTTCATGTAGTTAATTTCTTATCTTCAAACAGGGGCTGAAAAAGAATGTTGCCTTTCTTAAAATCCTTGCTTCCTCTGTCATGTATATAATATTAAAATCTTTCAGAACTAAGGAATATGCTTGAGTTTCTCATAAGGACATAAGATTTGGAGTATAAATGCTCCACTCCAAAACAAGCATTTAATAAGCACCTACCATAGAAAAGGTACTGTTCTAGGTACTAGGAAAAGACAAAGAGAAAACTGATTCCTTCCCTCAAGGAACTTACATTCTACTGGGGGAGAAAATGGAATAAACAAAGCAGTACATAATTTCTGAGGGCAATTGACCTTTAAAAAATAGCTTGGGAATTCAAATGAAATCTAATTGAAGAATTGCGTGGGGGAGGTCCCTTTGGGGAGCGGGGGTTGGAGAGGAAGGACACATTTAAATAGTCCATTAGTAACAGTATAAAGTTGTGGCCCAACATTAATTCATCCTTACACTCTCTTCCTTAGCTCTTGGATTAGACTTTTTACCTCTAGGGATTCAATATAAAAAAGTCACTGATGAGTTGGCACTGTACTACTCAAATTGTGAACTGTGAATATGCAAAGTCAGTCAGTTTTACCTTATTGGTGTGGATGAGGTTTATCTGTGATTCACTTTGTAAATGATGCTGATGAAATTGGGAAAATAGAGTAGATTCTAAGAGTCAGTCTCCTCCCATCCTCAGTCCCCCAGAAGGGGTTGCTAATAATAATGATAGCACAAATACATAGCTATAGTAATTATCTGGCTCTGGAAGAAATTTTCTCAACAGGTTTGTTTAAAGGTGGTTTGATCACCTGAGAAAGAACTACTGCAACGGTGTGTAACCTGCAGCCTCAAGGCCACATGTGGCCCTCTAGGTCCTCAAGTGTGGCCCTTCAACTGAATCCAAACTTCACAGAACAAATCTCCTTAACAAAAGGACTTATTCTATAAAACTTGGACTCAGCCTAAAGGTCTCATTCAAGGACCTAGAAGGTCACCTGTGGCCTCAAGACCACAGGTTCCCCACCCCTATACTAGGGTTTTTCTTCCCTCTCTTCCTTCTAACATGGGTTGAGCTAGTTTTTCCACTGACAAAGGTTTCTCCAGGACTTGACTGGCACAGGAAGAGAAAGCTCAAACTGCAACCTCCCTTGTTACAGCCTCCTGGTCAACTAAGGGCATATAAAGGACCATCCATGTTTTGTCGGGCCCTTCAAACTTGTCAGAGGTCCACTTGAGTCACCATACCCTGCCCTGTGACCAGAGCTTCCATAATGAGACTTGGGAGTATCTGGAAGCTAAGTAGTCCTGTTGACCATCCTTTCTATGTTTGGATGAAGTAAACTTCCTTTGATTAACTAGTTGAGCAAGCTATGGGTGTCTCATGTTGTTTCACGATCAAACTTTAGCTGGAAACTGGCCTAAGTTGGGCCCACCCACTATACCACCTAATCATAGGAGCACAGGAATCAGGGAAGCAGTATGGTTGTTGTTGTGAATAGAATGCACAACTTGGAGGCAATTCCACTTTGGACAGTTGCTATCTGAATAAACCACAGTAAGTCAGTCCTTCTCTTTACCCTAATTTCATTATGTGTAATAGCATCCACCTCATATGACAAATTATTCTTGGTAATGTACTTTCCCAAACTTAAAAATGATTCAAATGATAGCTATTATTGTTATTATCAGAGCTGAAAAGGATCCTGGAGACCTGGTACACCTCCCACTTTTTGCACAGATGAGGTCAGGCTTCCAAAAGTTCCATGTTTGAGTTATCTAAAGCAGGTGTGTGTGTTATCTGAATCTGTGGTGAGGGCAGGGGGAGAATTTTACTCTTCATCAGGAATGGAAACGACCAAGGGACCTTAAAAGCAAAAGTCAGTGAAGTGCTAATTCTTTTATCTATTTAAAGTCCATCAACTGTATATCCATGCTTGCAGGACTAAGCTTTGTTCAGAAAAATTCATCAGCAAGAAGTTAGCTTCGGCAACTCATGAAGATACAGAGGGGTAAAGGTCAACACTGCAGGAGGGAGTGCACACAGAGCTGCATGACTAACATAAGGACCATCACCAGGAAAGCAGCCTACCTACTGCAAACTTCAGTGACAGTAATGAGGGAGGAAAAAAACCCAAACACTTAATGTCAAACCTACTCTATGCCGGGCACACAGACTAAGTAAATTCTTAATAAATATCTCATTTACTCCTTACAATAATCCTATGAAGTAGGTGCTATTATTTTTTCCTTTTTACAGCTGAGGAAACTGAAGCAGAGAATAAGTGACTTGCCCAGGGTCACACAGCTGGTAACTGTGTGAGGTTACATTTGAACTCAGGTCCTCCCAACTATAGGCCCAGCACTCAAAGGCTAAATCTTAGGGAACTGCAAGCTGCTTGGAAACATTTTCTAGAAGGCCAATCTCCTGGACTTCACCATGGTCTCCAGTGACTCCTCTTCCATTCTGAAGCAGCTCTGAAACTTACACGTCCTCAGAACCCCAAGCTCTGGAACTCCTCCCTCCCTGTTATTGGAGGGGATGGAGTATGGACACCCAAAGCTTCTCCCAGATCCTTCATTTAATGAGGGGCCCATTGCAGCCATCTCATGATCTCCAGCTGGGTTGCAGGTCTTCCTTATGTATTGTTTTTAGTGGCTTTTCTATGAGTTGTCTTCTCCATCTTCCCCATTCCCTGCCACGCCCCTTAGATTGTGAGCTCTTTCAGGATAGGTACTATCTTTTGTCTTTCTTTGTATCCCCAGGTGCTTAGCACAATGCCTAGGATGTAACAGGTGCTTAAAAATTTTCATTCACTGCAGGACTCAAAAACCATAGGATAAAAGTATAAGAAAGGACTCTAGTGTTTGGCTAACCCACCCCTTATTTTAGAGATGAGGACACAAAATCAAAGAAGTTAAATGACTTGCCCACAGAAGCATGACAAACTAGGCTCAGTGGATGGAGAGCCAGGCCTGCAGTCAGAAAAATTCTTCTTCCTGAGTTCAAGTCTGGGCTCAGACACTTACTAGTTATATGTGTCTGGGCAGGCCACTTAACCCTGCTTATGTCAGTTTCCTCATCTGTAAAATGAGCTGGAGAATAAAAAGGCCGACCACTCCAGTATCTCTGCCAAGAAAATCCCAAATGGGGTCATTAAGAGTTGGACACAATTAAAAACAACTGAACAACAACAAGAACAACAATCTAGGTTTCTTTACTCCAAATTCAATGCATTTTACTATCATGAAAGGCAGCATCATATATTGAAATGCTGCAATTTTGCTACAGTGACATAAGGCCAAGATTCATGATGTTTTGGGTTCTGTTCTGGTTTAAATTACACATCCTTTCCAAAAATAATCACAGAGTGAAGCTTTTCTGAGTTGTGTTTTTCAAATTGGGCTAGATTGAAGAAAACTATGAAGAACGGGAAGTTAAAGATATTCTGAAAAAGTAACTTTACCTTTCAATATCTTATATTCCTTATGTGTATGACCCTGGTGATAACATCTGCCACCTATATATATATATCTGTTGGCTGTGGCTTTCTATGTGTCGTGGAAGAGTTTTGGACCTGAAATCAGGAAGACCTCACCTCAGACATATATTAGCTGTGTCACCTTGGGCAAGTCACTTCATGTCTCTGAGCCTGTTTCCTCATTTGTAAAAAGGAGATAATTCAAAAGCACCTGCCTCACAGATCTGTTTTGAAGATCAAATAATATAAAGTATTTTACAAACTTTAAAGTGCCACAGAAATGCCAATCATCATTAACTTTCGTTGTAAAGGGTTTTGACATCTTTAAGGTATATAAAAAGTATATAAAGTCATGATGGCCTTTCCCAAAATATATTCTCTTGATCTACTACAATGAAGGATACAAAAAAAATCAATAAAGTTAATCTTTAAAAAAACCAGCCATAGGTACAAAAATATTTATTGCAGCTCTCTTTGTGGTGGCAAAAAACTGGAAATTAAGGGGACGCCCATCAATTGGGGAATGGCTAAACAAGCCGTGGTATATGAATGGAATGGAATACTATTGTGCTATAAGAAGTGGGAAGGAGATAGACTTCATATTTACCTGAAGAGGCTTATCCAAATTGATGCTGAGTGAGAAGAGCAGAACCAGGAAAAATTTGTACACAATGACAGACACATTGTATGTGTGATGACCAATTTTGATAAACTGGGCTCTTCTCAGCAATGCACAGTTATAAGACAACTCTACAAGTCTTGGGATGGAAGGAGATATCTACATTCAGAGAAAGATCTAGAAAGAAGAGAGTTTATGGAGACTGAAGCAATCTGCATGCTATTGTTCTTTTCCACGTTTGGTTTTGTTTCTTTTTTCCCATTGTTCACCCCCTTGGTTACAACCCTTCAATACAATCAGAATAATGTCCACAATGTGAAAGTATTTGCAGATCTTATACTTGATTGCATGCCTCCATGGGCCATGGTGGGGAGGGGCTAAAGGGAGGGGAGAAAATTTGAAACTCAAGGGGTTGTGGAACTGAATCTTGAAAACTAAAACTAAATAAACAAATCAATTTTCAAAATTTAAAAAAATTAAAAAAAAAACTGGACCCAAATAGAATACTACAGTACTCGTCCTGCTACATAATCAGTTCCATGTTGTGTAAATTCAGGAATGCCCACTAAGTTGAATCTGCCTTGAACATTGACAGCTTGGGTTTTACCTGAAAGAGCACAGAACAAATTATTCAGGTAATAACAAACCCAAAGATTGATGGAGAGCAGATGTGGGGAGAGGAAGAAGAAAAAACCTGAGTGAAGTATTCCATCCTCATCTCTGCAAAGGCAGTACCAAATTCTGGACTTGCCATAAACATGTACTCAGCCTTCAAGTACACTCCCTTTTGTCCTGTGGCTTTATTCTAAATCATCTGAGGCTCTCAGGGAAGCATGGGGCTATTTTGTGGTCTCTCCTTCCCATCCCTAATAGCCTTTTAAAAAAATAAAGTTTTTTGAGAAGTGTTTGGATTGGCACACAAGTTTCATTTTTTATTTGAATTGAAGGTAAATCAAAAAAAGAATAATAATTTTATTTCTGGAAATTTCCAGACCCAAACATCTGAAATGCAACCCTAACATGAATGCCACCAGTAGGAAGTTATAGGTTTGTTTTCCTTTCAACCAAACAGCTAGCAGGCAAGTAGTAAGGAAATACATTAAGACAAGCCCTGACAGCATCAGACTCAATTGACACAGAGCAACTAGTGTCTGCTTTCTAATTTGAGAAATTATATTTAATAATTAGCATCAATTTTTGATGGTGGTCCCCTGAATTATCGAAATTTCCTAATTAGGGAGTAGCAGGTTTAATAACAAAGGACCTCATGCGAAGAGCATAATTATAGTGGAGCTCGGCTGATACGGAGCAGTTTGGCAGAGGGTGGCTGGCATGCCATTCACTGTCTGCTGCTAGTTCATAAAACAAATCAGTTCAAAGCTGAAAGATGAAATAGAGAGAGTTTTCAAAAGTTCAGCCATATTTCTTTTTCTTTTTTTAAAGATGTTAAATTAAGTGTGAAGAAAGATATTTAGTGCTCCGCTTTGTAGTAGTGTGGGTGCATGAATTCATCATTTGCTTTGGAACCTGTTCATTATTGATTCATACTTCACCTTTCAATGAATCAGCAAGCATTTATTAAGTACTAATTACGTTCTAGGCACTGTGCTATGTTCTGGGAGTACAAGGACAAAAAGAAAAGTCTCTGCCCTCAAAGAGCTTATGTTCTAATCTAGACAGCACTCACAGAAGGCAGGAATGACGTAGGAAGTAAAATTCATAGGGAAAAGAACAAAAGAGGAAGGGAATGAGGGAGGGAGGAAGAGCAGAGGGAGGAAGGAAGGATGTAGGAAGAAAGGGAGGAAGGAAACACTTATTAAGTGCTTATTATGTGCCAGGTACCATGCCAAATATTATCTCATTTGTCCTTACAACAACCCTGGAAGATAGGTGCTCTTAATATTCCCATTTTAGGTTAAGTGACTTACACAGAGTCACACAGCTAGTAAGTATCTGAGGTCACATTTGAATTCAAGTTTTACTGACTCCGGGCCCAGTGCTCTATCCACTGCGTACCTAGCTACCATGTAGAAAGTGTCCCAAAAGTCTTAATGCAATTTTAAGCTATACACAAAGCATATATAAAACAGGTACATGGTAATCTTGTGGGGAAGGCATTACTAGTCAGGAAAGACCAGTAAAGTCTTCATGGTGACACTTGAGCAGAGTCCATCTTGAAGAAAAGCTGTGATTCCCAGAGGCAGAAGTAGGGGGAGACTGTATACCAGGCATGCGGGACAGTCAGTGAAAAGGCACAATCAGGAGATAAACTGTTATGTGGGAGGAATAGCATGAAGAGAAGTCAGACTGGTCTATGGAGCACCTGGATAGAAGTAGTATATTATAAAGTGGGAAAAGTAGGATGGGGTCAGGTTGTGGAAAGGTCAAAAAGGCTCCTCTAGATCCTAGAAGTAATAGGGAGCCACTACAGTTTATTAAGCTGGTGGTGACACAGTCCCACTTGAGCTTTAGGAAAAGTGCTTTCTATGATGGTAATACAGAGAATGGACTGAAGGTGAGAGAGACTGAAGACAAGGAGACCCTTCAGAACTATACTGAAAGAGATAAAAGGCAAAGAGCAATCTCTACTAGCATGAGGTCCGTGTGAACAAAGAGATAAAGTAGTGACAGCAACTGATTTGATATGTGGGGTGAATGAGAAGATGAGAATAATGATGTGATTGGAAAGCAGGAAGAATGGTAGTGAAGAATGACTTGAAAAAAAGAGGAAAGTTTAGAAGAGGTATGAATTTGAGGTAGGGGCAGTAATGGTTTACTTTGATATGTTGGGTTTGAAGTACTTATGGGGACATCTTGTTTGAAATGTCATGTTTTGTCGCTGTACAGTCATTTCAGTCATGTCCTATGCTTTGTGACCCTATTTGGGGTTTTCTTAGCAAAGATTCTGGAGTGGTTTGTCATTTCCTTCTCCAACTCATTTTCCAAAAAAGGAAGCTGAGGCAAACATGGTTAAGTGACTTGTCCAGGGTCACACAGCTAGTATCTGAGGCTGGATTTAAAATCAGGAAGATGGAGTGTGAAGATAGAGGAGTAAAAGCACAAACTTGGCATGGGCTCTGCCTCCAAACAATCCCAGTACCAGTAAAAAATGACTCTAAACAAATTTTAAAGCTACAGAACCCACAAAGTGACAGAGAGAAACAAATCTCCTGCTGGAGACAGCCTGGCAAGCCAACAGGAAAGGTCTACCACAGCACACTGGAAGCCAAGTGCAGTTTCACAGGAGCCCCATGATTCCAGCCCCAGGGTGGCCCCAAGCAGCCGTGGTCAGAACAGCTTCAGGAGAGTGAATAACCAGCAGCTGTGGTATCTTCCAGACTTCTCAACCCATAAACTCCAAAGATAAAGTAAAAGGTCAGTGTGGAACTCTGATGGAACGGGAAGGGGTCTGAAGACCATGCTCTGGCCCCAGCCCCTGGGGAAGAGAAGAGGTAGAGGCCCTACAGCTGTGCCATATGGCTGCCTCAGGAGCTCCTGTCCTGCATATAGTAGGGGGACCAAGCAATCATTCAGAGGGTAATCACTCTTACTTTAACCTGCTTGGATCTGGATCACGGTCTTGAGTGGTGGTCCTGGGGTGACCAGTGAGCCAGAGCTTGTGGGGGCTGTAGCAATGGCACTCTCCTAATAGCTCCGGCAGCTGCAAAAACCCCAGCAAATTGGAACAAAGCTCTCTCTATTCTGGACGCAGAGTTCTACCATGGCAAAGAGGTCAAAAGTCAAGTAACTGGCTAGCAATATGAGCAAGCATAGGAAGTGCAATCAGACCATACAATCCTTATTTGGGGACAAAAATGATCAAGGAATGGAGCAGGAGGAAGACAGTGAAGTCAGAACCCATGCATCAAAAGCCTCCAAGAAAAATATGAACTGGTTATAGGCCATGGAGGACCTCAAGAAGAATTTGAAAATCAAGTAAGAGAAGTGGAGGAAAAATTGGGAAGAGAAATTGGGATGCAAGAAAATCAAGAAAAGCAAGTGAACAGCCTACTAAAGGAGCTCCAAAAATACACTGAAGAAAAGCTTAAAAAATAGATTAACTCGGGGCAGAGTCAAGATGGCGGCATAGAAACAGGAGAACTCCGCTCCCACCAACACCACCTCAAATACCTATAAAATACGACTCTAAACAACTTTTAGATCTCCAGAACTCATAAAATGACAGAGAAACCAGACTCCCACTGAAGGATAGTTGAAGGGAATACATATGTATATATGTATACATACTTATATATGTATGTATAGAAGGGTGCATGTGTATATAAATATATATGTGAGTGTGGGCACATGTATGTTCATGTATACATAAAGAGAGGACACAGGATGAGTTAAATATGAAGGAATTATATCTAAAAAATAAAATTAAGAGGTGAGAGAGGAATTTATTGGGATAAGGAGAAAGGGAGAGATAGAATAGGGAAAATTATCTCACATAAAAGAAGCAAAAGAAAACTGTTACAATGGAGGTGAAGAGCAGGAAGGTGAAAGAGAATGGGACAACTTTACTCTCATTGAATTTGGTTTAAGGAGGGAATAACATACACACTCAATTGGGTATCTTACCCTGCAGGAAAATAAAGGGGTAGGGAAAAAGAGGGGAGATGATAGAAGGGAGGGCAGATTGGGGAGAGGGTAGTTAGAAGCAAACATTTTTGAAAAGGGGTAAGGTCAAAGGAAAAAATAGAATAAGTGGGGGGTGGGATAGGATGGAGGAAAATATGGTTAGTCTTTCACAATATAACAATTACAGAAATGAATGGGTAACTACACATGTACAACCTATTTTGAATTGCTTGTCTTCCCAGTGGGGGCAGGTGAGGAGGTAAGAAGAGAAAAAATCTGGAACTCAAAGTTTTAAAAACACATGTTTAAAAAAAAAAAAAACATTTGTTTTTTACATGCAACTGGGAAATAATATATATAGGCACTGGGTTATAGAAATCCATCTTTCCCTACTAGAAAGTTGGGGGAGGGTAATGGTGGAGGATATAAGAGAGAACAGATTGGGGGAAGGGATATTCAGTAGGCTTGCTATTTTGGGGTGCGGGATAGAGGAAAGATGGAAAGAAAAATTATAACTCAAAATTTTGTGGAAATGAATGTTGAAAACTAAAAATTAATTAATTAGTTAAAAAAATAAAATCAGGAAGATGAGTCTTCCTGACTTCAGGCCTGATGCTCTATCCACTGTGCTACCTTGTTGCCCAAAATGCAATAGGTGATGCTTAGGAGAAATCAGGGCTGGATATACAGATCTGGCTGTCATCTGTATGGAGAAGATTGTCATAGAATCACAGAATTTGAGAACTGGAAGATAGCTCTGTGGCTAATACAACCCATCCTCAAATCAAATTTCCAGGATAATAAAACTGACAAATGGGCTCCCAGTCTGTCTGAAAACCTCCAAGATGAAGCCCACCACCCCTCAAGGTAGCCCATTCTTCTTTTGGGCAGATATAATTTTACAGTATTTTTTTCTCTTTTTTCCCTTTGATATGAATCCTAACTTGATCTCTTTGGAACTTCCACTCATTCTTCCTGACTTTGTCCCTTGGAACAAAATGGCACAAGCTTAATTCCTCCTCCATCTGACAGCCATTCAGATACTTGGGGATGGCTATTACATTATAGCCAAGTCTTCCCTTCTCCAGGCTAACCTTGCTCAGTTCCTTCAACCAAACTTCACTAGACATGGACTCAAGGGTTGTCACCATCTTGGTTGCCCTCTTTGGGACACTTTCCAGCTTATCAACATCCTTCTTAAAGTGGTGCCCAGAACTGAACACAGTGTTTCAAAAGAGATTGGAGGATTTCAGAGTATACTCTGGTTATCACCTCCCCAGTCCTAGAAGCTCTTAACGTGGCACAAGATTGGAATAGTTCTTTTGGCCACTGAATCGCATGGAATCAAATTGAATCTGCAATCCACAAAAACCCTGAGCCTTTCTGGAATGACTGTTGCCTATCCAAGGATCTTTCCCATTTAATAATTGAGGAGCTGTGTGTGTGTGTGTGTGTGTGTGTGTGTGTGTGTGTGCATACAAACGTGCACATATGCTCAAGTGTAACATTTACTACTGAATTTCATCTTAATAGTTTCAGCCCAATGCTCTTTCCTGCCAAGATTATTTTAGGTCCTGACTATCATGCACTGTTAGTTATCTTTTCCAACTCTGCATCAGCTGCAAAGTTGAGGATTATAACATCAATGCCTTTTTTCAGTCATTAATAACAATGCTAAGCAACACAAGGCCAAGTGTGGATCCCAGGGACCATTAGAGACATCCTACCATAGTGACTTTAAACTAGTAACCAGCACTTTTAAGTCTGCCTATCCAATCATTTTGGAATCCATCTTATATTAACGGTTAATCAATATCTCTCCATCTTCTATGCAACTGATAAATATTCAGAGCATCAGCCTTATCTCCTTATTAATTAAACTCGTGGGAGCTGATAAGTTCAGAGTACGAAATATTAGAAAAAAGAGAAAAGGTCCCAAGGCAGAAGCTTGGGGTATACCCCCAGTTGAGGAACATAATATGCATGAGGATCTATCAGATAAGATCAAGAAAGAACAGGTAGGAGAAAAATCACAAGAAACAGTGTCACAAAAACTGAGAGAGAGAATATTGAGGAAGAAAGTGGTACATATCATCAAATGCTTCAAAGAGGGCAAGAAGGATAAAGATTAAGAAATATTATTAGACTTGATGATGAAGAGAACATTGGCAACTTTGGAGTGAGCAGTTTCAGTTGAGTGATGAGGTCAGAAGCCAGATTGCAGAAGGTTACCCTGCAAATGGAAACTTGAAGGGACAATATGATCAGTCTTGTACTGTAGTCATAGGTCACCAGTGCTTGTGGGGAGGATGGGTTGGTGGTTGAGAGGGCAGCTAACAGAGAATGGTATACATATGTGTATGCATGTATTTTATATATATATATTATATACACATATATGCATACCTCTGTCATATAGTTATACATACCTGTATAAGATCTTTGAGAGCCTTTAAGAATAGTTTGATCTTTGCTTTCTTTATCTGTAGCAACTAGCATAGTATCTGCCACATACTGTACTAGGCACTTAATAAATGAATATTGGTTTATTAAACAGAAAAAAACTTTGTCAGTGAAAAAACACCAATAAGGGACTTTAGAAAGAGCTATCAATCTGTCGACCTTTTATATTTTAAATCAGATCTTCTGTTAAATGCACAAGTTGCAATATTGTATGTGTTCCATTTTAAAACAGAATACACTCTTCAGTTTTCTTATTTTTTAAGGACTGATCTAGAGGTCTAAACTCAACTAAGCCAGAAAAATAACCTTTTTTTCACCTACCATGCTTAAAAACAAATTTGAAAATTTCATACCATCTTTCTTTTCCCCAAGGTTGGCTCTTTGTTTGAAGAAATAAGAGTTAGAGGGAGTACAGGGTGAAATTTCTTTTTACATTGGAAAAGTGTTTCAGAAGTATATTTCAACTTACCCATGTATTAAGCACTGGTGATTAACTAATGAGTTACCAAATGATAGCCCAAATCCCTTGTAACATGTACTTGCATCTCTTGGCACATGTCAGAGTGCTCACAAAGTGCAATCCTTAGTATGGTTCAGACAAGTATTTCATCTAATTCTGTCACATCAGAGAGTTCAGTCACAAAGTTTCCTCAATAATAACAAGCTACAGGAGATAGTCTTGTCTGTTAAGATTACAAACCTAGCTTCTGTTGGGAAAACCTATAATTCTCTGAAACTTCCCTATTCTTAAAAGCTTCCTTTTTATTAGCTTGGGTCACCTTTGATTAATGAGAAAAATCAGAAAAACAGTTTTTAAAGAGTTAAGAATGTGACTTTTTTTACAAGTGAATGAAAGATTGCTATATGATACACCTAACCTGAATTCAAACATGTATTCAAACAAAGTTATATTTTGTAGCCATAGATTAAATGAAATTAACAAAATGAGATTTTATAAAGTACACTGAAACCTTAAAGTGCCCACATTTTGTATATATACCAGTTATGCATGTTTGTACACAAGCTGTAGGTCCCTAGAGAGGTAGTAAGGAATAATAGAAATAGAACTGGTCTTGGCATGAAGAATTCAACTGGGTTGAACTTCTCAGCTAAAGTTAAAAGCTGAGCGACCATTACTTTAAGTTCTCACAGTTTCAACTACTTCCTTGTCTGAGGATGAGGATCAAAACAACTATGGCACAGTGATAATGGCACAGATAATGAATGTCAAGTGTTTTATAAATCCAAGAGTATTATCTAAATGTCAGCTATTAGTAAATTAAAATCTTTCATCTTTATATTTCCTCTAGAGAAAATACAATGTGAGAGGCCGAATGACATAGTGGATACAGAGTCAGCCTCCAAATCTGGAAGACCCAGGTTCCACTATAACTCTTATACATACGGTACTGGTAGTGAATAATCCTAGGTAAGTCAATTAACCTTTCACTGGCTTAGGTAACTACATAAAAGTAAAGTCAAACCCAGCAATACCAGTCCTACAGTCGTATCCCAAAGAGATCACAGAAGTGGGAAGAAGACGCATATGTACAAAAATATTTATAGCAGCTCTTTTTGTGATGGCAAAGAATTGGAAAGCAAGGGGATGTCCATCAACTGGGGAATGGCTGAACAAGTTGTGGTCTAAGAGTGTAATGGAATACTATTGTGCTATAAGAAATGTGGAGCAGATGGATTTCATAATAACCTGGAGAGACTTATATAAACTGATGTTGAGTGGGAAGAGCAGAACCAGGAGAAACTTGTACACAATTATATACACATTATGTGTGATGACTAACCTTAATAGACTGGACTCTTTTCAGGTACGTAAGGTTATAAGACAACTCCAAAAGACTCACGATGGAAAGAGATGTCCACATGCAGAGAAAGAGCTACAGAGCCTGAATGCAGATTGAAGCAAACTACTTGCTCTCTTTCTTTTTCTTGATTTGTTTTGTTTCCTCTTTCCCATTGTTCATTCTATTGGTTATAATCCTTCTTCACAACCTTTACAACCTTAATGTGAAGGTATTTGTAGATCCTATATTTGACTGCATGCCACCATGGGCAGCAGGGAAGGAGGGAAATATGAAACTCAAAGGATTGTGGAACTGAATGTTGTAAACTAAAAGTAAATAAACAAATTAATTTAAAAAATAAAAATAAAACAACTGGAGGAAAGGAAGAAAAAAGTAGAATTAAAGTGTAGCTACAAATCCTCATTGGTAGAAGCAATTCCTCTCTAGGAGTTCCCCACATCAAGGGAAACGTTGTTGCTATTCAGACCTGTCCAACTCTTTGTGAACCCATTCATTTTACAGGTAAGGAAACTAAGGCAAACAGGGCCAAGGTCACACAGCTAGTATGTTTCTGAGGCCAGATTTGAACACAGAAAGATGGGTGTTTCTGACTCCGGGTACTGCATTGTGCCACCTAGCTGCCCATATAAGAAACATAGATGAAGCTAAAAAAAAAAATTCCTTAAGGAACTGTACACATAAGAGCTTAATGCTGAATTTGGAGGTTGTTAAAGCAACTTTCATGTAATATATTAGAATATTGTCTTAATGGTGTGGTAGGAAGAAAAACCTCACTGGATATGGAGTAAGAGGACAAAAATTTGGATTCCAGCATTGACACTCAATTCCAGGGTGACCTTGGGCATGTAACAACCTCTCTGGGTCTCAGTTTCATCTAGAAAATGAAATTTGGACTAAACAGCTTCTAAGGCTGCTTCCAGTTCCACAGGCAGGATCCTAGGCATTATTTCCTTTGAGAACAGACAGGGGCAGAGCTGAACAATGCTTGTGAGGAATTATTAGGTATCATGGTGGAGTGGAAAGCACACTGAATTGGACTTAGAATGGTCTCAGCTTAAATGTTAGATCTGATGCTTAATAATGGAGTAAACCTAACCTAGTTAAGTCATTGAAATCCCTAAGTTTCCTCATTTCTAAAATGTAGGCGTTACTACTTATAACACCTAATTCATAGGGTTGTTGTGAAGTATTTTATAAGCTTTAAAGTGCTTTATAAGTATGGGTCCTTACAGTGACATTGGTAGAAGAAAGGGTGGAGCCATAAGATGATTCCTTGAAACAAGTGGCAGAGAGTGGAGAACCACTGAGAAGTATAACGGGAGCTCCTAGGCAGGAGCTTCTAGGAGTGAAAGGGAGAATGATACGAGTCAGCATTTATATAGCACTTTAAGGCTCACAAAGCATTTTCTCATTTTATCCTCACAACAACTCTGTGATGCAGGTGCTATTATTATCCCCATTTTACAGTTAAGAAAAGAGAGGCAGACAGATTATGCTTCTTTCTCAGGGTCATGAAGTTGGTAAGTATCTTAGGTGGAATTTTAACTCAGATCTTCCTGATTCCAGGACCACTGTTCTACCCACTGTGCCACCTAGCTGACACAAGTCCTCTAGACCAGGGTTTCTAGCCTTGCAGAAAGGCATGTGGTGAGAGTATTTGTTCACCTATTTCAATGACATCTGACTCTTTGTGATCCCATCTGGCATTTTCTTGGCAAAGATCCTGGAATGGTTTGTCATATCTTTCTCCAGCTCATTTTACAGAGGACAAGCCTGAGGCTAACAGGGTGAAGTAACTTGCTCAGGGTCACACTGCTAGTAAATGTTTGAAGCCAGATTTGACCTCAGGAAAATGAGTCTTCCTGACTGTGGACAAGGCACTCTATCTGCTGCACCACCAAGCTGCTTCATGAAAGCATGACTGGGAGTAAAGAAGCAAAAGACACATTTTGCAAGAAGGAAAGTCTAGATTTGATGTCAGTAAAAGTTTGGTTTTTTTTTTTTACTAATTAACATTGTACCAAAGCAGACTGAGCTCCTGGAACAGAGGTCTTCAAGCCAAAGCTGGATGACCACTCGTGGATGACCAAAGGTGACCAATGATAGCACTGGGTGATGTCTTGACTTCTAAGTGAATTGGATGTGAGTCAGAGTTGTACAAAAGTCATCGGCTTCATTCTCTCCTTCAGAGTCATCAAAGTCCAGTAGCAAGACAAAACTCATTAGGTGTAACAGAGGTGATTCCTTCTCTGGTATAGGTTGAACTAGGTGGCCTCTAAGGTCCACTAGTTCTGAGATTCTTTGATTTATGAACTTGTTTAATTCCTTCTTCAAAGGTTTATATCATCCAACTTTATACCTTCATAGGCTAAGTGCTAAGTTTGTACTCCCATCAGTGAAAAGTATTAGTTTTCTATTTACATGAATGATTTGGCTTCATGATGCAAGGAGTGACCCCTAATACTATTGCTTTGAGATCTCAGAGGACAAAGTTGACATTAACCATCTTCTGATATTGTAGGTAATTCTGTCCTTTCAATGTTATAGTCTGTCAGCTCCTTCTTAAAATTTCAGTAGTTTTTTCCTATGTGGACAGAAAAACTCTTATGGTCCCTCATAGCTCGATTTCTCCCAGTTCACATGGTTACCATCCTAGTTCAGGACTTCATTGCTTCTCCCCTAGACTACTGGAACAGCCTCTTACTTGGCCCATCACCTCATATTTTCTCTTCAATTCATCTACCATCTTGCTGCCAAAGTGATAATCCTCTCTGATCATGTCACTCCCTAGTTCAAGAAGTTCCAGTGATTCCCTATTGCCTCTAAGATAAAATAAAACCATCTCTATCAAAGCCCTTCACAGTTCAGCTCCAGATTACCTTTGTAGACTTATACAGTCCTCCTCTTCAAGATTCAGCCAAACTAGACTTCTTGCTCTTCTTCACCCCCAACATTCCATCCCTCATCTCACAATATCTGCAGAGACTGTTACCCTCATCAACTCTGGAATCCTCTCCTTGACCTCCCACTCTCATAAGTTCTAATTTCCTTTGAACTCAACCTAAGCATGTTGTTTGTTCTTCATTTCCAAAGGTGACTAGTGATATCACTGGGTGATGTTTTGACTTGCAAATGAATTGGATTTAAGTGAGTCAAAGTTGCACATCATTCTCTCTTCCAAAGTCATCAAAGTCCAGCAGCAAGACAAAAGTCATTCTGATGGCAACAGCCAGGGTTGCAGTGGATGACTTTGGCATCTTTGACTTCTGATCAAGTTGGAAGTCTTCACATGGTTGGAGTGACATCCTGCTAAGTGACCAACAGGTTTGAAGCCTGTTAATCACCCTCAACCTGCTTTAGCCCATTTACGGAGACTATTTACTGGGGTATGACCACTGGGCATATTACAGCAATCAAATACTATTTCATTTATTACTTGGCCCAAGCATGGACTTCTATAAAAGGCCTTTTGTGATTCAAGGCCCTCACACTGTGTGTGTGTATCTATGTATATGTTCTTCCTTTAATACAGTGGTTCTCAACCTTCCTAATGCCACAACCCTTTAATACTTGTATGTGGGCGTATCTGCATGTGGGCGTATCCGCCTGGAGATGGATAGAGGAGCCGTGTCTTGGTTCCTAAGACCATAGGAAATATGTGTTTTCCGATGGTCTTAGGTGACCCCTGTGACCCCTGTGAAAGGGTCATTCGACTCCCAAAGGGGTCACAACCCACAGGTTGAGAACTGCTGCTTTAATAGAATGCTCCATGAGAGCTAGTTAGAACTGTTTTCATTTGTCTTGATACATCTAACTCCATGGCAAATGCTTAAGAAATTCTCATTTCATCTGATTATCTAATTTTTAACCTTCAGGTTTTGCATAACACCCCAGTGACAAGAACCCAAATCAATATTTTCAGTGGTGTGATGAATATTTTCTTGTTGCATAAGAACCTCACTAAATAAGTGGGTACTGTGCTAGGTACTCCAATGTGTCCAGGGGATTCTTTTCTTCTAACGAAGATACTAATTATTGGTAATACTTTCTATATCTTACAGTTCACAAGGCACTCTCACATATACGATCCCACTTGCTCTCCTCTGCTTTGCCTGCTCTTTGGACCCCAGAACCCCACCAAGAGTAGAAAAATTGAGCTGGAGTAATCACACACCATCCTGACTGCACGAGACCACATAGTTGAGATTGAGCATGAAGTTTCTTCCAGATGTCTCTCATAAAACATGCAGAGTCCATGTGTCCAATTACTTTATATGTGCCTCAAAAACAAAAACTCCAGCTACAAAGAGTAACATGGGAAATTTTATTCATAAAACTGGCTCTTGTGAGGCCCCTCACACTGATTCGGTCTTCTCAATACCATGGACTAAAAGCACCTCTTTTCCAAGTCTACTAGCAATATCTGTCTATTCAGAAGAGCTAAGTTTGCCTACATGATAGTTAGCAAATATGAGAAAAGACAATTTCTATGTAATCTCCTTATAATCTGAATCACAGAATCAATATAGTAGCTACAGCTAAGAAAAATCTAGGCATTTCTATTCCTGTGTGGATCGGAAGATCATAGCTAAAGAACTTAATGTGATCTTAAAGGATAATTCAACTTGCAGTTGATTGAGGCCCATAGAGAACAGTGGAGCAGCTAGATAATGTAGTGAACAGTGCCTGGCCTAGAGTTAGGAAGACTGGTCATCCCAAGTTCAAATCTCACTTCAGACACTTATTAGCTGTGTGAGCCTGGACAAGTCACTTGACACCGCTCGCCTTAGTTCTACATCTGCAAAAATGAGCTGGATGAGGAAATGGCAAACCACTCTGGAATCTTGGCCAAGAAAATCCCAAATGGGGTCACTAAGAATTGGACATTATGAAAAAAATGGACTCAACAAGGAAATACGTGACATGGTTAAGTACCAAGTTTTAATAACTTCCATCTGATTTTTGCTGAATTTTAGATGATACAGTAATGATTGTTAACTGAGATGAATATTCAAGAAGCCTAGCAAAGGTAAATTATTTTGTGAATATGACTTATTTTAGAGGAAAACTACTATACCAAAAGCAACATAGTGAGTATGATCGACCCTCTTCGGCTAGGTAGTATAGTGAATAGATTACTGAACCTGGGAGTCAGAAGACCTGAGATCAACACCTGTCTCAGATACTTAACTATTTAAGCGACTGGGAAAGTCATTCCACTGTTCAGCCTGTTCCCTTATCTGTAAAATGGAGGTAACAGTTTCTGCTTTTCAGGGTTGTTGTGAGGATGTACTTTGCAAACTTCAAAGCTATATAAATGCTTGGGATGGTTATTATTTTTCCTTCAGTGTACTTATGTGTATATGTTCACTATTTAACATAAATATTTAGTTTTATCTATTTACATACACAGGTATGCTCTCTTGTTGATATAGAAAATTTTGAAAGAACTTTAAAAACGTACCCTTGGGATCATTTTAGATAATAGGATAAGGATACGGATTGAACCTGTGATTTCATTGGTATAGGAAACTACCAAGTGAAGAACCTTTCTCTTTTAATGCAGATTTTTACCTTCTGTGCAACTCAAAGTGTAAGAGATTTGCCTAGCACACTGAGAGACTGAGTAATTTCCTCTGGGTTGGTCTGTATGTCAGTTTGTGTTAGGGGTGGGAGCTGAAGCCAAGCCTTCCTAGCTCAGTGGCCACTCACTTATCTTCTACAAAGTACCTCATAATCCTGGTGGAAGATTCCTAAGCACGCAGGACTCAGGTGTAAAAAATCGTGATTCTATGCTAGTCTTCTCATTAACCAAAAACATAACTACTTTGGACAAGAAATCCTTTTATCAAGATTTTAGAAAGTTTCTATTCAAGCCCCATTGAGCCATATTATATTATTTTAATTGGAAAAAAACAACTAGTTCCACGTATTGCTTTCTCACATCTTGATGTTCATCTCCAAAAATTTTACTGAAAAAGAAAAAAAAAAAGCTCCCACATGGTATTTTTGAAGTGATTTAATGCATAAAAGAACATCCCAAAAACAGAACAATTATTGGTCTCATTAACAATGAAGCATTGCAAGTATATGGGGTGTTTCCTCCCCTACCACTAAACAGGAACATATGCCAAATAAATGTGGAGGTGAAGACCTTGGGATTTGATGAGTATCCCAAAGTTTTATACAACATTCATATATGGCTTATCTCACAGCAATAATATTCTGTGATGCTTCAAGATGGATATTATATTTATTCTTATTGGGAAGGTGTTATTTCAGAGTTATTTGATGTATAACAGAAACAACAACAATGACAACGAAGACCCCACAGTGAGTAGTTTGTAATTTCTAAAGAGGTAGTTTTGCCAATACAAAGGTGAGGGCTGGGGAGAGAACAGTGGTGACCTTCTTTAGGTTTTCCTCAATATTTGCAAATGTTCCATTTATGTTCTGGTCTTCTACTTTGGGTTAGGATGGGAGGGGGCTATTATTTCTAAAATCTGAAGCACAGAAAACAGAAATCCACAACCAACTGAGCATTCAATTACCTTATGAATAATAGCTCAGGGAATCTCCTGATAGATTCTCTCTGAGTCCCAGGTTTCAAATGACACATTCAGCTTCCCCAAAACATGCTAGCATTTGTGACCTGACCAGCAGTGTCCACAATTAGATAGCCATTGTCCCCAAATTTCACGGGTGGCCTGAGGATAACTTAAAAGGCCTGCTATGGTGACTCAAGTCAACCTTATAAAAGTACCTCATGACGGGCCTGAGATTACTTCTATAAAGAAAAAAAAAAAGAAAGAAAAAGTATTTTTCCACCCCCCACCTGTCTTTATCTGTGAAGTTTCATGTCCAGAAATTGCAGCTAGTGAATATAGTTTCCTATGCTCCAACTGTGTTTCACAAAGGAGTCATAATAGACCTAAAACTTAAAGGGAAATTCCATAAGGGGAGAAATAACTCTGGGTTTTTTGACTGTGATTGCCAGATGCCTGTATGCTATTTAATGGGTGGGTCAGGAGGATTAGGCACACGTTGAAAATCCTTGACACTGGTTACTGGACAACATACTAGCTGATCCTAGCCTTCTGATGAGAAATAAGACCGCAGACACTTCAAGGGGAAACAAAACATAGAAAAAATGTTCAAAAACTAGGGGAAGGGGAAAAAAAGCATTGGCTAGAGGATGCATATAGAAACCACTAGAAATGAAATGACAGAACATTAAGCAGGTATACTTTGTTACACGTAAGAAAGCATAAATATACAGTAAATAAGTAGATATTCGACTCAGCATAATATGTACACATCTGAACGTCCATGAAACGAGGCAGTAAATCCTGGAGCGTATCATCAGCTTAAAGCGGCTCTACTATACAAGTGTTTCAAGGTAACAGATGCTGAGAACAACACAGGTTAACACTAAGTAGATATTCGTACACATTTACCTCTGGAAAATGCACAAGATGCAAAACAAAGGTCATAAATGAAATAGCACTTCTACCTCCGAGTATCTTCTTTCACATAAATATGCACAAGTCCATTGTCTGTCTATGTGTGTGTTGGTGCCCTGCAGCCCACTGCCCACAGGACTTCCACGCTGCCTGGCACCTGGGCTCTTGCCCTCACAGACACTGAACGAATAATGTCTTCCTCTGGCTTCTTCTGCACCTGCTCTCACTGATGCACCCTCAGTGCGCTCCTGTCTCCGCAGGCTCCCGCTTAAAGTTAAAGTATAAATAACACCCCCACCCTTCCCCACTTCTCCAAACTCGTGGGTTTCTCTCACTTGCACAGGTTACTTTGCAACCAATACTGTCAAAGCAGCACGAAGGCGGTGCCTGGGTGCGCGCAGGAGCCAAGCAGAGAGAGAGCGGCTTCGTGCACTTCTGCAGAACAGAACTAAACAAAACAAAAACCCACCAAAAAAAGGAAGAAACATAAAGAAAAGAAAAAATGTCCTTTCTTATTGGTTTGCTCTGTCTGTAGCAAGGAAGACGCTGTGCTGCTCCTGTGCTCTTTCTATTAACTTCCTTTTCTTCTTCTTGTTCCTCTTGTCCTTCGTCTTTGGAGTCCTCTTCCCTAGAAGAGATGGGAGGGATGGGGGTGGGGGAGAGAGATGATGAAAGGATAAAGTTAGAGAAGGCTTTTTCAGCCAAAAAGGATCCAAACAATTTAGAATTTTGCACAAAGCCCATCTGGAAAGCATCACCTATGGGGGAAAAACAGCTGGGGAGAGAAAGCTGTTCACATTAGACAGTGTAATAATAATTTGCTAAATTGGATGTCCTGCCTAGATTAGATGGATTTGTCTTCTTGCTCGAGGGAGATAATAACATAAAAATTTCTCATTGGCCCTCTTGGTTTTGAAAATATCTTTATGCCTTACATACACAGTCTCTATTTAGCTGATTTTTTTTTTTAATGTCAGACCTATGATTTAATTGATGGAGGGAAGTCCCAGGGAGAAAATTCTCTCCACCAGTTCAGATTGGTACCTACTCTGCAAATTATCGTTAGAGAGTTGTCTGACATATTGAGAAGTTAAGTAGTACCTTACCTAGGGATACACAACCTTTATGTGGCAGAGGCAGGAGGAAGTGCAATCTGTCTGACTCCCAGCTCAGTAAAATGTATTTAACTCCCCCCACTCTCTTTTAAACCAACTTTAGTGTTAGAGTTCTTCAGCCACCATTTTACTGTTGGTCCGTATTTCAACAGATGAAAGGTAACAAGCCAATACCTTAGAAGTTCACAACACCTGCTTCCTTCTCCCTCCCTCAAATACAAACAGAAAATGGACAGGCACACAGGGCATTTCTGAGGAGGAGGAGGAGGATGGCAGCTAATGGTTACATAGTGCTTTAAGATCTGCAGTGCACTTTACCTATAGCCTTTTATTTGACCCCTCACATCTCTGTGAGATAGTTACCATTATTCAGATAATGCTGATGTAGAAAAGGAGGCTGAAAGGTTAAATGGCTTGCCCTAGGTCGTACCACAGTTGAAATTTAACAAAAGGGTAAACTGGGGCCATGCTCTGAGCAGGATGTTAATGGGGCATTCTGCCTGCCAATAAATTAGTCAATGCCTTGCCACCATCTATGCCAAAAGCCCTGAGCGAAGGGGACAGTTCTCCTTCTACAGGTTTTAGGTAGGAAGTGCAAAACAAAGACAGAACAGGGTGGATGACATCACAAGACTGAAGGCTATGTAATTGGCTACAAAGCCAAGGTGCAGGAAACAATCTGATAGACTGGGGGTTTGTTAATAACCTAGCAAGGACATTCCCTTCTTCTTTCGTTAGACTAAGAAGTGCTCATTATTTGAATGCATGTGTGAGACAGTGGCCTACGCTTCTGAACAGCAAACCAGACATCCCTGAAGGATAGGCTGGTGATGTAAAGATATCAGGCCTGACTCCCTTGCATTCACCCCCCCCCCCCTCAAGGTCATTTAAATTCCTTGAGGCAAGAACAGATCAGTGATTAGCAACTGAATTAGAGATGGATTTCTTAACCCATTACAAGCTAGCTGAATTCTGACAGAAGTTCAGAGACATGACTTAACGAATCACAAGACAAAGGCAATTAATTGTAACTAGGATCAATAAATTAATGATACAGGATCAATTCAAATCTTCTTAGTTACACAGTAGTAGTAGGAGTTGGAGTAGTAATAATAATAGTTAACAGTTATGTAGTGCTTTCACGTTTGCAAAGCACTTTACATATGAAATTTCATGTAATCCTCACAACCCTTGAGATAGGTGCTATAATTACTCCCATTTTACAGATGAGGAAACTGAGGCAGTTTGGTAACTAGTCTGTTGTCACACGGCTAATATAGGTATCTGATTCAGGATTAGACTTTAGCTCTTCATGATTTAAGGTCCAAAACTATTCAGCTGGCTTGATTATGCATCCGACTTTATTCTCAATATGACCTACTAACACGGAATATTCAGTATTTTCATAACTGTGCCTGAGACTCCATGTAGGAAAAATGTTAAGTGTTCTAGTTTCAAATCTGGCACAAGTTTTCTGGGTTACTCTGGAAAGTGACTTTATACACAATCCAAAGAGAATTCAGTATTGTGATCTTGAATAGCAAAATGTAAATGTACTTTTATTTTAAATGCCCAAATACTTCAGCTTCTTTAACACAAGAGAGATTTACAAGGCAAAAATATCACCAAGAGAGCAGTAAATAGTTAACCAGTTTTGAGAGAGCCACCAGCTACCTGCGTACTTGGAATTACGGGGTAAAGAAGGAGAAACGTTCCCTCTGAATAAGGCACGGCATGAAGCTAAGCAGCTGCTCTGGTAATCTATTACTTAACGGTATTTGTTGACTGAGTTACAGGAATTAGGCTCTTGGCCAAGATGAAATGACCTTGAATAAAAAAGGATGAAGTTCAATAACTCTGGGTCCTGGAGTCTTGGAACAAATTCCATTTACAGACAACAAGAAGAAAATAGTTCCAGGGCCATCTCTGACTGAGTGACAGTTGTGAAAGGCAGTATCAAAATCTAACTGGTGTGTATACTTTAACGCAAGCAAACAGGATCAATCTTTAAGGATGCAATGGAGAATTAGTTCCTCTTTGGCTATACAAGGGATTAACAATGCCAATTTTTCTTCACTTCCAAAACATTTAAGCTACATGGATCTAAAGAATTCAGGGAATCATGTCTTCTAGTCATATTCACAGCTTAGCTCCCTCCCACAACACCTAAACAAATATCCTCCAACCTAAAGAAATTAACATGAACATTTGTGGTCATCACGGTCACAATGAGTTGAGTCAAATATATCTTCTTTTTCTTCCATATCCCACTCAAGAAACTCAGTACCACACCAACATGATCTTGAAGGCTAGAATGCTGGACCGAAGCTAGTAATACTATTTGATAGGGATTAAGTGTAATTTCTTACTAGGATTTAAAAAAAAAAAAAATCATAGGCAAAGAACAGGAGAGAGATGACTATTAGCTCAACTGAAAAAGATCTGAGGGTTTCGGTGAGTGGGGGGCAGCAGTATGATATAACTGCCAAAAAACTGATATAAACTTAGGCTGGTTTATAAGAAGTTTAATAATAGTTATTGTAGTTAGCATTTCTGTAGTGCCTACCATGTGCCAGGCACTGGGCTAAGAGTTTCTTCATAAATGTCACCTCATTTGATCACAACAACCCTCAGAAGTAGGTGTTATTGTTATTCCCATTTTACAGAAGAGGAAACTGAGGAAAACAGAAGTTAAGTGACTCAGGTCACACAGCTAATGTCTGTAGCTAGATCTGAACTCAGGTCTTACTGACTCCAAGTCCAACACTCTATCCACTGTGAGAAAAGGAAGGGAAAGGAAGGAAGGTGGGAAGGTGGGAAAGAAAGAGGGAAGGAAGGAAGGAAGGGAAAGAAAGAAAAAAGGAAGGAAGGAAGGAAAGAAGGAAGGAAAGGAGTACTAGACTAGGAAGCTGATAGTTCTACTTTGCTCCACACCTTGATTAGATCACATTCTAGAGTACTATGATCAATAGGGTATATTTTGGGAGACGTTGCTACCCAGAAAGAGTACCCAGAGGAAGGTAACTATGATAATGAGCCTTGAAATCCTGAGACTTGAGAATCAGTTGTAGGAATTGGCAATGGGAAATACTTAGCCTAAAAAGAAATATTTAATAAGCACATAAAAACCAGCTTCAATATTTAAAGGTCTTTCACATAAAAGAAGGATTTGATTTCTTGTCCTTGGCCCTGGAGGACAGAACCAAGAGTAATGAGTTAGGGATAGAGTGAGGGTCAGGTGGAATTTGGAGGGTTTACAAAAGAGGCAAATTTAGTTTAATATAAATGTAGCCTCTCCTTTCCCTGCCCCTCCCCTTTCTTTAAGGTGTCCAATTAGCTACTTTTGGTTCTGGATATTTTGTAGATAAAAATCCTCTCCAAACCATGGGTCACAACTTTATGTATTATATTTTTAAATACTCAATCATATACTACACAATTCTTAAAACAAACTTTAAAAAACAAATAGAAATCTAAGCAACATTCCCTCTCATGTACTTTAAGCTTACTTTCATACAAATACATATGTATCATATAAATACAGATACTCAGGGGGTGGAGTGGCCCTTTATAAGGATCATGGGAACACGTGACTATAGTACCTAACATGTATTAAGTAGCATGCATTATCAGAACACATGGAAGGGCAAGCTGTTCTTCTGTAGCCAAAAACTAACTATGTCTTCTACTGATATCACCATGTTATTTTCTGTTGGTCCTGCTTATGAAGACAGGGCCAGGGGCTGCTCTGTATGGCTTTCCCACCTAGGTTTTGTTTTCTGTTCTTTTAAGTTGGTGGTCAAGACTCGCTCTTTCAGGGTTACATAATACCTTGTACAACACTCCTTAGGGATGCTCTGTCATGGTTATAACTGACTAGTTGCATTCACCATACTCTGGGGCTGGTTGGCAAGCACTGTGGTCAAAGGGTCTATTTCATTTGGCTGTGTCCACCTGCTTCTTTTGTTTCTTCCTGGGCCTGAGCTACACTCTTTGGATGAGGTTCTCTTCATAGCCACCCAGAACTCTGTCCTTCATTTATCAGAGATGCTAGACTTAGTAAATTCTTCCCTAATAGGAGTGATTGCACATCAACAGCATTCTCTAATCAACCTTCTCAGCTAACACCAGTAAAGTTCACTTCAGCCCTTAGACTCAGGATTTTTAGCCAATTGGTATGAAGCTCTCTGTGGTCTTCTCATTCAGGCTTCCTACAGCCAATGGCTGTGAAGATCTCTGCTTCTCAGCCAGGTTGCACAAGGAAAATGCAGACACTTTTAAGTGAGATTAGTTTTGCCTTTGGGCCTTTTCTTGGATACTTCTGTTAACTACTTTTTTTTTTTTTAAAGAACCCTGCTGTTTGATTCTTCTTGACCCTCTCCAGTTCTTAAACCTTTTAAGTGAACTTCATTACCCTCCCCCTGGGGATCCCAGGATGACTTATTGACAGGAAATCAATTTTAGGATTTCTCATGCCCTCTAGCTGAGTCTAATCTCCTTAGGGTTCTACTTTCCCAAACAGAAGAGGAATTAAGTCCTTGAAGAGAAGACAACATAAGCACAGTCCCTTCATTTCCCCTGGCTGTCTCCCCATTCCCAGAACTTTCTCCTTCCTGATTTGTGCCTATTGGATTCGCTAGCTTTCCCCAAGTTTTAGTTAAAATCTCACCATCTACAAGAAGCTTTTCTTAATCCTAATTTCCTAATCCTCCTTAACCCCAGTGCTTTCTTTCCCCTTTGACTATTTCCAATTTATCTTGTGTGTTTATTGTTTGTACATAGATAACTGTTTCCATGACATGTTGTCTCCCACAAAAGGCTGGGAGCTTCCTTAGGGCAGATACTGTTTTGACCTTTTCTTTTGTATCTCTAGGGTTTAACAGTGTCTGATATAAAGGAGGCTCTTGATATATGTCTGTTGACTGACTTGGCTGATGAAAAATGGGATAAAAAAATAAACAAATAGCAAAAAACCCCAAACAACAATTCAAACCTCATTCCAAGAGCCCTCTGTTGTGTAGAGCAAACATCAGAGAATTCCAAAGATTGATTCTGTGAAAATAGTTAATTATTATATTGAATAGAGACTTCTGAGAGACACTGTGACCTTTCTTCCAATTTCCCCAGCAATACAAAGGTAAGTCTCTTTCAGATCTCTCCACATAAGCAAAAACTTCCTTAAAAATTAGAACTGTCCAACATAATGGAATCATGAATCTGAGAGTTGGAAATGACTGCACTGGGTTATCTAGCCCAACTTATGTTGTTCAGTCATTTCAGGTGTCTGTGACCCCATCTGGGGTTTTCTTGCCAAAGATACTGGAGGGGTTTGCCATTTCATTCTCCAGTTCATTTTACAGATGAAGAAACTGAGGCAGACAGGGTTAACAGAGACCTGCCCAGAATCACACTGCTTGTGTCTGAGGTAGGATTTGAACTCAGGAAGATGAATCTTCCTGACTCCAGGTCTGTCACTCTATCCACTGTATCACCTAACAGTCCTTGTCCAACTATGCACAAAACAAATTCCCAGGATCACATATCCAATAAGTGATTGTCCAACTTCTGTTTGAAGACCTTCTAGCAGGTGGAATTCACTACCTCTTAAAGCAGACTTTTGCCACTGTCCAAATATTAGGAAAATCTTCCTGATACCAAGCCTAAACTGGCTTCTTTGAAACTTTTATCCATTGTTCCTGGTTCTGTCCTTTGAGGTCAAACATAAAATGTCTAATCACTTTTCTCCCACCTTCTCACCCCTTCATATGCTTGAAGATAGCTATTCCCCCTGAGAATTCTTCCTACTTAAATATCCCCAGTTCCTTCAACCAATGAGGATTAGACATGGACTCAAGATGCTTCATTACATGTATAGCCCTCCTTTGGATACCTACAAGTTTATCAATGTTCTTCTTGAACACTGGTGCCTAGAACCAAACACAATACTCCACATAAGGTCTGACACTGGCAAAATATAGTGAGATTATCACCTCTCTATTCCTGGCAGCTCTAAGACTCATCATCATCATGGTGAAGTTGACAGTAATAAATAATAAGTAGCATTGCAGCACTTAGAAGTACTTTACATATCTTACTTCATTTGATTCTAATGACCCTGTGAGAGTTAGTGCTATTACTTTCCTTGTTTGTAGATATGAGGAAATGGAAGTTGAGAGAGGTTAAGTAACTTCCCTGGAGTCACACAGCTAGTCTGTGTCTGAGACAGGATTTGAATTTCAGTTTTCAAGACTCTTAAGTCCAAATACCCTTTCCATTGTGTGCCCTGGCTTACCCTGAAATCAAATGTGCTGCTTAAGAGGTAAAGATCTATGCTCATTAGAAATCTTTGAATAGAGACTAAAAACCACTTGTCAGGTGAATTGTATTTTGACTCAGGGACAGGTTGAACTGGATGATTCCCATGAACCTTTCTAATGTAGAGGTACTGTCATTCTAAGATCTCTAAGTAACTTAACTTGGTGAGAAATATGGCTAACAAATTCAATATGTATAAATTGGAAATTTTGAAAAGCATGGGCTGCAGACAACCTAAGTTTTTCTCTTGTAAGCAGTAAGGGTATAGTAGCTTGTATTCAATAAGCCTATATTAAATGCCTATTATGGGTCAACTAATATGCGAGGTGGGAGACATAAAAAGACAAAAATATCTTTAAGGAGCTTACATTCTAATAGCACCCTAATAAGCAGGAGACCCAAGATCTAGGACCACTCTAACTATATGTGTGACCTTGGACAAGTCACTTTACATCTATGGTCCTCAATTTATTAGCTTAGAAAATGAAGGAACTAAGTTTGATGGCCTGCCAAGGTCCCATCCACCTCTACATGATCTAGGTCTGTCTTATTTCTAGAATAAGATAGACAGTGGCTAAAGGGTCATCACCCTCAGTTCACATCTCAGTGAATCCTAGTCTAATGATCCCTAAAGTTCTGTTCAGTCAATAAAGAAGAAAATCTAGGTTCTAAAAAGATAAGTGATTTTTCCTGTTTTCGTGATTCATTCTCACTTGGCACAAATGGAATGTAGGCCAAGGAGAAGGTTTTCTACTAATGTCAAATGCTCTTAGTTTATTGGGCAGCTAATAAAAGCCTAGGAACATGGGAAGTTCAGATGAGTTATACAATACAGAATACAAAGGAGTCAATTTGAAAATGAATGGGCCAGATGCAATATTGAGAATGTGCATTAATTCCTTTAGGGCACCATAAAAAGCCTTCAGTCTGTTCTTTGGAAGAGATTGTTTATTAGCACTCCATTAACCAGAAAGAGTTAAAGCATATCTAACACGGAGAAATTTACTCTCTTCTTTGGATCGAATCAGAACTGGTTATTTCCTATTTAGCATTAAAAAAACATAATTTTTAAACAGAGGAAAAATGTTTTTACTTCATGGTCACAAACCAGTTTCATAAAGAGTCACAAACTTTGTCAGTTAACCCTAATCTAATTCTGTGCTTCATAATTTGAGATAAATGAACTATTGCCCAGAATAAATACAATGGCTACAAAAAAAGAAAAAAAAATAACATTTCTTCTTTATATGACACTACATTAAAATAATGAGAACATGATTGTGTTCCCATATTAAATTATAAGGGTCCTTGGAGTTAACTTCTGCTTTTCATTAAAGTCTGGCATTAATGTCACAAATGGCATTTTGCCATCTTTAAATCTAGTTAATCCTACCCAATGAAACCCCAGCCTAACCGATCATTAATCAGAGCAGCCTTAAAGTTACAACTATTTAGTAACACTATATCTAATGACGAGACACACCTAATAAGGTCAGAGAGATGAAATACTTAACACGAAATGGCATATTTAAGAGAAAATGGTTTCAATTACAAGAGTTTTACCAAGTTTTCCTTAGTTCTGTATTTTATTCTACAGGGGAAAAGAGCCCAAGTTAAAAAAGAATAACCTCACTGGCTTACTCACTTCATTAGATAAGAGTTTTTAGTAATGAATTTATGAAGCTAGGAACGTCTTTGAATAGCACATTGGAGATGAAGATGTGAAAAATAAATGATAATATCATTAGGTGAAAAGATTTATTCTACCAATATCAAGCTCTTTATCTGGAATCTTTAGTTTATTGTTGTCATTCTACAAAAATAAATCTTTTCAGTTTCCTGCAAAGGTAGAAGAAAGTTTACTTATAACTAGCAATACCTCTGAATCATAATATTTAAAACTACCTGAAAAGAGGGGTCAGAGTTCAATCATTTGCTCAGTCTTTATTATTTTGATATAATTTCTTTCTCATCAGAATATCAGATTGTCTAAGGACTTGTGATAAATACAACATTATATAAGAAGGAAGCTAATTCCATATTTCCTTCCAGCTATTCACATCACAGCAGATACCTGCATTAGGTAGTTAATAAAAACACAGTGTATTAACTTGCACCCAAGATTGTTTCCATAGGAAAAGGGAATCAAATCTCTTTACAAGTAGGATAATTCCTATAATTTGTGTGGTGCTTGTTTCAACTATTAGTAGAGAACCTGGAGAGCAATTTGTAACTCTGAGTCTTCCCAAGAGAGTTCATTTCAAATGCACTACCCTTTATTTAGAATCATTTCTCATAGATTTACTACCAACACCAAGAGTTAAGATGGCTATGCAGGATTTGACTTGCGTTAGGCCACAATTAAGGGACCATATTTTGTGGTCCTTGGAAGGTTGTTCCTACTTCCCTAAAGATACTGAGAAGAAAGTAAAAATAACTGCAGACCAAATGTATAAAAATGCTTACATATTCTTCTTCCCCCAGGCAATATCAAGATTTGCATATACTCAAACCAGGAGAATACTACACAGTTAGCAGCAACATTGTGTGATGACCGACTCTGATAGACTTAACTCTTCTCAGCCATACAAGGATCTAAGACAATTCCAAAAAGACTCATGATAGAAAATGCTATCCACATCCAGAAAAAGAACTATGGAGTCCAAATGTAGATTCAAGCATACTATTTTCACTCTCTCTTTTTTTCCTCTCTTTTTTCTTGTGGTTTTTCCCTTTAGTTCTAATTCCTCTTTACAACATGACTAATGTGGAAATATGTTTAATACATATATAACCTATATCAGATTGCATGCTGACTTGGGAAGGGGGGAGTGAAGGAAGGGAGAGAAAATTTAAAACTCAAAATCTTAGGGAAGTGAATGTTGAAAACCAAAAACAAAGAAATAAAATTTTAAAAAAGTAAAAATAAAAATCTTCAATAATGTAAAAAAAAAGATTTGCATATACTTGAAATTCAAGAGGGGAAATGGGGAAACTAAACTTTAACAAAACAATAAAAATAAGCAAGACTAATATTTATTTGAGTCTTCCCTTTATGATACACTAAAGACATATGGTAGTAGTAATATTTAAATATCAAAGTTGATTCCATGTAGTCTACATAAAATCTATTGTGTTCAGAGAGACTCACCAGACATTGTGAAAAAAATAACTTCAAGTGTTTCTACTTATCTTGAATGTTTCAGAATCACCTGGTATGAATAGCAGTAAAAGTCTAGCTTGATGGCTCATTGGGCCATACTATTTTTTGCCAAGAAAAAAGATGGTAGTCTTATTAATTTGTTTTCTTGCTTCTCTGTCAAACTAGATAAACATCCCTGAACAACATGCCGCCTGAGTGTCAGGATATAAACACCTCATATCAAATATTCTCAAGTTTATGACTTCTCTGGTACAGAATCATACATAAACTTATTCTTTATATATATAAACTCAGTTGCCACACGGGCATTTCTAAAGCCCAGATTTGACCATATCACTCTTCCCTGGATAAAGAGCCTTAGTTTCTCCATATTACCCCAAGGATAAATTACAAAATTTCTGTTTTACATTTATAGTCCTTCCCAGTCTGGTTCTAACACAACTTTTCAGGCTGAATCCATATTATAACCCCACCCCATACACATCACCACCACACACATATTTCACACACAAACTATCTTACTTGCATTGCCTATACATGACACCCCATCTCCTGCCTTGCTGGACAGGCTTTCCCACTTCCTTGGAACAATGCGTTCTAATCTCTCTCTCCCTACTCCTTGGAATGCCTAAGTTCTTTATAGATTTAGTTCAAGGAGCATCTCCTAAAAGAAAGCTTTCCTTTTTCTTCTGCTTATTAGTGCCCCCTCCCATGCATACATACACACACGTATATCATTCATATATATATATGAACATGCACATATACACACAGAGAGACAGAGAGAAACAGGGAGATATGAAAAGAGGGCCATGAGAGAGGAGAGAGAGAAAAGGAGAGAAGGGGAAAGGGGGCAAAAGGGGAGGAGAAGAGGAGAGAAGGAGAGAGAGAGAAAGAGACCAATTTATTATCTGTGTACAGTTTCCCTCCACTAGAACGTAAGCTCCGTGAGAGAAATGATTTTTCACTGCTTTGTGCCCTCACCACCTGTCACACCTTCAAATTCTAAGAAGAATTCAAATAGAAGGAACAGAATCATGAGGATTAAGGAGGAAGGGCCTAGGGGGAAGGATTCAAGGATAAGGAAATTGACAATGTAAGTAGAACAAAGGAAAATAATACAAAATAGTGAAACTGATAAGAAGATAAAGCTAAAGTGACAGGGAAAAAACTGGGGCTTCTCAAGGGGATGGAAAGTGGAAAAATGTTACACAAGGAAAAAGGCAACTGAGCAATTAGAGTTAAAACAAACAAGATGAGGTTCCCCTAAAATAGAGGGAACTGTGTGTGTTTTAATTACACAGCTGAAAGTCAGTCAGTGGAGGGAAAGACAGAAGTGATTTCATCCTCTAAATATAATATCTACTAATTAGAAAGAACAAGGAAATAGATGAGGAGTTCAGAAAAGAGACTACAAGTCTGGTACAAAAGTATGGAAGTTGTGATGGGGAAATCTGATCCTTTTTTTTTCCAGGTCACAAGCATTTATGATTAAAATTGGTAAGTCCCAAAAGTTAATATCTTCTTGATATCCTTAAATGACAATTTCATCATTCAAAAGATAGATGAAACAATAAAGGGATATATAACACCATTGCAATATTCACAGCACCCACAATGGCTATGAATATGCTCGTGTAGTTGTGAATCAGAAAATGCAGAAGACTATCCACATGGAGGACAGAACCAAAGCATTTATTCAAATACCACAAAGCCAAATCCCCAAACTAGAAAGTCAAATTCATCATAGTAATCACAAAGCTGGTACACATAATCAACACAGCAAACACCAACATTCCCAAGCCTTTGCAAACCTTCCCTCTGTCAGGCCTTCAAAACAAAACAGACTCCCTCAAGTAAGAATGCCCCTCTCTCACTCACGCTAGCCACTCAGCCTCCCTGCTGCTTGCTCCCAGCAGTTCTGGCTCTCTCTCAGCTTGTGCTCAGCTTTTTATTCTCCTCATTAGCTCCTCCCTGTTCCACCCCTTCCTGTTGCATCAGCAAGTTCCTCCCACTGTGGGTTTCACAAGTTCTGTTTCTTAACAAAGACTTGATTTAATCAAGGGCAAGGCTCAACTGAAATAAGGTGATAAGTACTTGTTTTCTTGCCAGGACAAGGGAAGATCTTCAAATCCCCATTATCATTACAAGATAGTAAATACTGGCTCTTATTCTCATGCAAAGATAGAAACTGGTAGCTGGAATGAAAATGATAGGAACATTTAGGTGGCAGAAATAACTACTCTAGCCTAAAGTTTATGAAAGAGAAGAAGAAAGCTCATCAATGTCTGACATATGACATTGGGAAAACAGGTTTCAGAAAATTCAATGGACTGATGACTAGGATTTCATGTACTAAAATTTTACAAAGGAATTTATTCTAGGAGGGATGGGAAATTCTTAGGAATGAAATTCTGAAGATTGAAAGGGACACAGTTCCAATGAAAGAGAAAAACAAGGACTGAAAAGATCATTGTGAATGCACAGATTATTCACCCACAAACACATTAAAAAAGTAAAAGGAACTATACAAAAGAGGGAAGCAATCGAAAGGCAACACAGGATCCATATCATAGTGTAGTATGGTCCCGTTAAAATAGGGTCAAGCATTCCAAACTGAACCTGGTGAGGAGAGCGTAAGAAAAGAAATTTTTTTCTCTTTTTTTTTTTTTTGCCTTAAAGTTAAAGGGAGAGGAACTACTAAGGTTATACTCCTAAAAAAAAGATTTTTTTTTAAAAAGAGGAAAAGGATTCATAAGTATAAAAATAATTGTAGCCACTGTTTTTAGAGTGGCAAACAAATGGAAACCAAGGGGATGCCTATCAGTTAGGGACTGGTCAAAAAAATTATGGTGCATGACTGTAAAGGAATATTATAGTCCTATAAGAGATGATGAAAGAGATGTTTCTGGAAAAGCCTGGGAAGACTTGCATTAACTAACGCAGAGTAAGGTGAGAAGAACCAGGAGAATTATTTACACAATAAGAAAACTATAAAGCCAATTTTGAAAGATTGGAAAACACTGAACGATGTAATGGTCAACTGTGATTCCAGAGGACCAAAGATGCTATCTATCTACTTCCTGACAAAAGAGTGATAGACTCATGATACAGAATGAGACTCATTTTTCGAATGGTCAGTGTGGGAATTTGTTTTGATTTACTATGTATATTTGTTACAAGGGTTCTAATTTTTTTAATGGGGTGTGGGAAGATGAGAAAGAGAGAAAATAAATGTTTATTAAAAGAAGGAAATAGGTATTTGCAGGAGTGGAACAACTGATAAATTCTAACAGAAATAAGGCAGATTCTTATGCTCAATTCTTATATAGCTTCTTTTTCATTTTCAGGTAAAGATAATAACCATTGCACTGGAAATGACACAACAAAAATGACTTAACGGGGAGTTAGTATCCAAGACAAGTAAGGAAATAAAGTTCATCAAGTTGCCTTTGATGAATTCGGATACTTAATTAGATGAACTAGAACCCTGGGGATTGAAAAAATGGCACATATGATTGCTTAGTTCCCTACCCCCTTCAGTTACATGCAAAAGATGGTGGAAAACTGGAGAAGTGGTACAGGATTAGAGAAGGGTATGTAGTATTTGGATTTTTTTAAGGGAAGAGAACAAGGTCTTCAAACTATAGGCCACTGTGAATTTGAGTTGGATTCCTAGGGAAATTCTAGAATGAATTTTTGAAGAGCTGGTTAGTGAATTTCTGGAAAAGGAAGCAGTGATTACAACAAGCCAGTATGACTTCATCAATCATATGTCATGACAGACTAACTTCACCTTTTGTTTTGTTTTGTTTTGTTCTACAGTTTCTAAACTAGTAGATCTATGGATGGTACAACATTTACCTAGATTTTTGAGAAACTTTTAATAATTTAACTTATATCATTCTTGTAAAACTGCAGACTAAGATGAATAAAACAATTTGACTCAGATCGTGTTGAATAACCAAACCAAGACATAGAAATGGTTCTGTATCAATCTGACAGTATTATCTCCAGTGGACCGCTTACTTCTGCCTGTCTCTGTGATGTTTAACATTTATATCAATATCTTAGATAAAGCCATAAATATCTTACTAATAAAATTTGGATGTATATAAAATGTACAGGGATGGCTATTACATGAGATGACAGAATTGGAATTCAAAAAGGTCTTGAAAGGCTAGAGCATTCAGCTGAATCTTGTTGCTCTTAATGGTGTCTGACTCTTCTGACCCCAATTGGGGTTTTCTTGGCAAAGATACTGGAGTGGTTTGCCATTTCCTTCTCTAGTTAATTTTTCTGATAAAGAAACTGGGGCAAACAGAGTTAAGTCACTTGCCCAGGGTCACACAGCTAATAAGTGTATTTTTTTTAAAAAGTTATTAGAAAAGTTTGTCAACAGCTACTTTTACTTTTTAGAAATTTTCAGTATTTCAATTTTCAAACAAATTTTGAAATCTAGAGCAGAACAAACTTTGTTTTATGTTTCACAACAAGGAAATTAAATGGTAATATATACTGATTTACCTGGTCTTTCTATAAAACCCTTTTCTCTTTTTTAGTTACAAATTCTGAACCTGTCATTATAAACTCTACCAAAAGGAGAGAAAAATTACAGAAGCAAAAATAAGCTCTTTCTCAAACCAAAAACAAAAATAATTTTTAAAAAGTAAACTACTAAAAATCTGCACAACAAAGAGAAACTTTCCTTTTCAATCTTTATAACTCTTTAGTTTTCTAAGCTATTTGTTGTTGATAAAGCAAAACTGACAGTATTAAGAAACAAAATCTCAGAATACAATTTTGAAAATTAATTTTGTGAAACGTTATTATATCTATAACACAATTGTTCCAAAATGCACTGCATTCTGAATTTTAAATGATTTCAACACATTACTATTCTTAATCAGGAAGTACTGATCACTGTAATGAATTCTAAGAATTTTTTACTATGTATGTAGGGGGGGAGGGGAACACCCACAAAAGTCTTTGATAGTTTAAAATTGTGGGGTACGTGGTATTTGCCTATATGTACATATTTTAAACTTGAGTTAGCTGCAACAACTTTGAATTTATGATATGACAAGCTTATTTTTATTAAAAGCACAATCCTTAAAAATATTTAGGAAGCTGTATCTGTAATTATTAATAAAGTAAATGTGTCTCCCTCATAAATTGAGGTATCTTTCAGGCATGCCAGGATACAATCTAGTAAATTACATTCTCCACCCTACTTAACTCCGATATTATAGTGTCTAATTGGACACATTGGTGTCACATTGGAACTCAGGTCTTCCTGACTCCCGGCCCAGCACTCTCTCCACTGAGCCACCCAACTGCTCCATCTGAATCTAATAACATGGAATTCAATAGGGAAAAATATAAAGGCTTTCAAGAAATCAATATTATAAGAATAGCGAGAGGAAGGTATCATTAGATGGGAATTTGTCTTCAAATTATCAGGGTGAGAGCTCAATAAGTTAGCAATGTGACGTAGCCACCAGTACAGCTAACAGCATCTTGGCCTACAGTAAGAAAGATAGAGTTTTCAGGAATACATGAAAGTTCCGTACTTGTCATTATCAGACTCCATCTGGAGAACCAAGCTCAGTTCTCAGTGTCACAATTCAAGAACAACATTGATAACCTGGAAACTATCCAGAGAAAGAAAATCAGATCATGAGACCTACAGGAATTAATGATATTTTGATTGAAGAGAAGGCTAGGGACATGACAGTTGGTTTTTGAGTAACTGAACAGCTACCAAATGGAAGATGGCTTAGAATTGTTCTGTTTGTTCCAAAATAGCAGAACAAGAAGCAATGGGCAGAACATGCAAGAGGTAAATTGAGGCTTGATGTAAAAAAAAAATCCTAACAATTAGAACCGTGGAGATATGGAATGCACTGCCTCATGAGGGTACAGGTTCTTCCCTCTCTCAAAGTCTGTACATAGAGGCTGGAAAAACACTCATTTGGTAATGATAATTAATAATAATCATAATAATGAGATTATATTTTATAGAACCCTAATTTAAGTGGAATTAGTTTTTCCAGAGAAATCTGCAGGATAGCAGGGATAACAATGAATTTGACATCAAAACACTTAGGTCCAAGTCTTGGTGCTTCTAATGAAGTGACCTTTCAGAGGAATTTAACCTTCTTCACCTCAGCTTACCCACCAGAAAAATGTTGTCTGTAATATCTACCTCATAGGATTATTTTGAGGACTAAATTAGATTTTGCATCATTGAGAAGGTCCTCTCCAGCTCTTAATTTATATTCCACCTCAGAGAATTCCTAACTCTCTACAAAGCTCAGTTCAAGTTCCATCTCCCACAGGAAGTCTGTTCTGGTTCCTTCTAAATAATAGTGTCCGACAAGATTACTTTGTGTATACTTTGTACAAGTTTTTTATTTCACACACACATATGTGTGTGTGTCTATATATATATATATATATATATATATATATATATATAATTATATATGTGCATAGATATATGTGTATATGTACACACATAAAATGTGTATAGTTATGCATGTTATTTCTTCCAATAGAATTTAAGTTCCTTGATGACACAGACAAGTACAAGGCACCTGATAAATTCTTGTTGAATTTGATTCTATGGTTGATAAAGTGTTTTGTAAACTGTAAAGCATTCTATTAAGGCAGGCTTGTAGTCCTATTCTTCTTGATCCTGGTACTGAGCTGATTAATTGCCTTTGCTGTTGCATTTTAAGATAACTGTCTAATAATCCTCAGTACTTATTTTTCTGCTGTTTTTCAATTCCTTCTTGGGGGAAAATAAATCTGTCAAACCACACAAATGATTAAGATGTACATAACACACCAAAGGGAGACAATGGCAATTTATGCTTGTTCCACCTTCAAAGAAGGTTAGAAATTATTTCAGTTCAATAAGAATTTATCACAAAGCTGTCTAAGTATCTATGTAGTAGGTATTGCCCTGGGCATTGGGGAAACAAAAACAAAAATCAAACTCATTGCCATCAAGGAGTTTACTAAAGGGAAACAGAAAAAGAGAGAAATCAGTATTAGACAGATAGATAGATAGATAGATAGATAGATAGATAGATAGATAGATAGATAGATGGATATAATTTAAGTATGAAATGTTTGGGGGGAAGAAATGTGGGGGAACACAAATGAAAGGATCAGGATAAACCTCAGGTATAAGATGATACCAACGTTGAGTCTTGGAAAGAGTTCTGGAATCCAAGCAAGAAGATTACAGACAAAAGAGGTAGCTGCCGATAGAAATGGTATTAAGGTAGAAAGAAGCTACAGTTCCATGTACTTGAAACAGCAAGACGGCCAGTTTGACTAGAATCTACAGAGATTCAAAGGGATAAAAAGAAATCTGACTGAAAAGACAGGTTGGAGTCAGACTGTGAAAAGCTTGAAAGTTTCAAAAGAGTTGTTTATATTTTATCCAAGGGGCAATAGGAAGCTGGTGAACTTTCTAAAATATAGAGGTCCTATAAGTCTGGAACAGGGGTTGGGAACTTGCAGCCTCGAGGCCACATGTGGCCCTCAAGGTCCTCAAGGGTGGCCCTTTGACCGAATCCAGACTTCACAGGACAAATCCCTTTAGGAAAAGGATTTGTTCTGTAATACTTGAACTCAATCAAAAGGCTGTACCCAAGGGCTTAGAAGACCACATGTAACCTCAAGGACACAGACTTTCCAGTTTTAGAGCATACATAAATTTGGTAGCTGTGTGAATGATGGATAGGCAAGGAAGAAATTGTGATTAGGAAAACTATTTCAATAGTTGAGTTGGTACTTGTAAGTTGTGAACAGGAAATATGTTCAAAATAGTAATAATTTCTGAGAAATTTATCAGAGGTCATTCAGTCTATTACACATAGAATTTTTTGCTAAGAATTTTATCTGTTGCCTTTTGTCCTAGCTTAGTTTTTCAATGGTTTCATGGGGTTTTTTAAATGTTATTTTGTGAAAATAGAAGCATATTCAGCTATAAGAAATATTTGATCCCTCTGAGAGATAATCCGATCTTCAATCTGATATTTCAAGGTATTTTCAACATGTGGGATTAGAGATGTAGGTCAGGCTTCTCATCATCATATGTCTTTTAGAGCCAGTCTTGACTCAATGACAACAAAGCAGACATCTTCATTACAGAAAGATACCCCAAATTCTGTCAACTTACTCAAAGTAATGCTTAATAAAACCTTTGTTGTTATAGTAACACACAGAGCGGGACCAGTCCTCAGGATAACTTTTACTTTAGAGTTTGACCTTGAAAAAGTATGAGAAAAATAATTTTATTTTATAGGAATATTACTGCAGAGCTGGATGGGATCTTATAAACCAGCAGTTTTCAACCTGTGGGTTGCAACCCCTTTGGGGGTCGAATGACCCTTTCACAGGGGTCACAGGGGTCGCCTAAGACCATGGGAAAACTGAGACACCTCCGCTATCTGTCTCCAGGCTGGTCTACCCACATGCAGATATATCCACATAGGAATATTAAAGGGTTGAGGCATTAGGAAGGTTGAGAACCATTGTTATAAACCATGTAATCCAACCTCCTCATTTTATAGGTACAGACAATGAGGACCAAGGAGGTTAAATGATTTGCCTACCTATATCCATGTAATAAATATCAGAGGCAGGATATGAACATAGGTACTCTGACTCCAAAACCAGTCAGGCAACTTCTAGGAAAATCATAACAATAGAAATTAAAACTAACTTTTATCATCCTAAAGAAAGTTTGTCATAGGTGGGAACAGGGGGTCATAAATAGAGTAGGCCGTCTTTTGAAATACTCTGGTCCCTTTGGTAGTTGGGAAGAAAATAATCAAAAGCTAAGACTTCTGCATAATCTTTTTTTTTTTTTTTAGGAAAAAGAATCCACTGTTCTACCACAGGGGGGCGATGATTCACTTTGAAAAACTGGAGGAATAAGTTTAAAAATAAGCATAAAAGCACTATCAGATTCCTTTGTAGCTTCCATTGTGTATTTAAGGCTACCTGAGAACCGTTCCCGATGTCAGGATGGCAAAGGAAAAGCTCAATTTAGACATGATTTCCCTTCATTACCCAGAATGTGTTTCTCACCCTTTCTTCTACCTCCCAAACCCAACTAAACTTTACAACATGCATTAAAAGTTATGCCAAGTTTTAATTTCAACCTTACTTTCCTACTCCTACTGTGAGTCCCAAGTCCTACATTCATAGCTGTCTAATCAATATTTGGGTGGGGGGAGGGGCAGGACTTTAGTTAAAATATAGGTAAAGACTGGCATGGTCTTTCTTGACAAGCATTAGCTATCTGGATGACCAAATTTGTAAACCTTGGACAAAAACAGAGAAAAAGAAAAATGTGGGAAGGAAACCAGTTTGACGTTGTTCCCATTTAATTCACAATGCTCACATGGAACATTCCTGCCTTAAAAAAAAAAAAAAAGGAAAAGTATCAGAGTATTTTCAAAGGCAATAATAAAATTAATTAAAAGATATATATGTATATGTATATATATATATATATACACACACATACACACACACACACACTTGTGTATATACTCACATATACATGGAGAGAAAGAAATAAAAATGCATGACATATACAGAAATAGTACGTAAATCATAAATGTCATAGATACAAATATTGTTTGGAGAAAAGATGTAACTACCCTCAAGAAGGCATTTGCATTTCAAGTATCTGCCACTGGATTAAAAAATTAAAATCACTGAATTTTAGAAGTGAAATAGATCTTGGGGATCTAGTTTAATTTTCTCTTTTTATCGCTGAGGCCAAGGGTCACACCCTTAGATAGTTAGAGAGCTGATACTTCAACTCAGATCTCCAGAATCCTATTTCAGGATTTTTTTTATTTATAGAAACTATGTCTTATAGAAAGAGACCTACATTAGAGATGGATGTTTGGCACTTCTACACAGAGATGTCACTTGGGTAACCCTCTGGTATTAGGCAGGCAAAAAAGCTTGGAGAACCTGGTACAGCCCCTTTGACCTACCTACAGCAAAGATGATGTAATTCTGAATTAATAGGACAATGGTCCTTAATAGAGTACGTTGAAGTTTTCAGTGTTCTCAACATACAGCATCTCACGTGGGTTCCATAATGATCTTCCATCACAAACTTGTACCGTCCTTTTATACAAAAAGGAAACTAAGGCTCATAAAGGTTAAGTGATCTGCCCATTTTCATTTAACTGATAAGTGATATAACTGAGATTCGAAACCAGGACTTCCTACTGCCAAGCCCACTGCTCTATCCACTGTACCAAGGGTCAGCAGAATACAAGTTTTTACATTTCAGAATGGTTTTAGATTTTTAAATAAAGTTTTATTATATTTAAAATGTAAATATCGTTCTTAGCTAAGGAGCCATACAATAAATGGCCTATAGAGTCCGACCTGGCCCTCAGGCCTTAGTTTACTGACACTGGCACCATATCATACTGCCTCTAAAAGAAGATAATGAGAATAGTCATTTGTACTATTGCACCTTTGGCTAAATAGACTTTTGTAGAAGATTTAGAAGACAGGACACTATACTTGCATGAAAAACAACTTGGGTTCAAATCTCAGCTCTGGGGCCTTTAAGCAATTCACAACCTGAGCCTCTGTTTTGTTTTTTGCTGTTTTTGGAGGGGGGTTGGCAGGGCAATTAGGGTTAAATGACTTGCCTAAGGTCACACAGCTAGTAAGTGTTAAGTGTCTGAGGCCGAATTTGAACTCAGGTCCTCCTGTCTCAAGGGCCAGTGCTCTATTCACTGCACCACCTAGCTGCCCCCTTCAGTTTCTTCATATGTAAAATTGGAGTAGCAATACTTGTACTATCTCAGCAGAAGTGGGAGTCATGATTTTTTAAAAATTTAAGTCTAACAAAACTATGAGCTAAATATACTGATTTTTTTTTATAATACCAAACAAATCAAGGCCTCTCAGTTGCTCAGTTCTCTATTGTTCTAGGTACAAGATGTATAATATCATCTTAAAAGATACACTACTATTCCCAAACACATTAGTGGTAAAGAACATGAATATTTTCAGGAGAAGAAATTCAAATAAGCAAGAATCATATGAATGATTTCTCTCAATCACTAAGAGAAATGGAAATAAAAACAACTCTGAGGTTTCACCTCATACCCAAATAAGCCAAGACATTTAAAAATAAAAAAAGTCAATATTCGATGGGCTGTGGAAAGGCAAACACATTAATCGACTGTTGGTGGAGTTTCACCATTCAAGAATGCAGTTTAGAAATATGTGAGACGGGTAACTAAACCGTTCATACTTTTTGAACCAGCAATACTACTACTAGGCATATTCCCCAAGTAGGTCAAGGACAGAAAGAAAGGTCCTACACATAACAAAATATTCATAGCAAAAATTAAGTCGTCTTATATTTCATTCTTTTTCATGAACTCAACAATCTAGCAACGTGGCCTTCTTGCTTATTGTTCCTTGCACAGGATACTACATCTCCTAACTCAGTGCCTTTTTCCTGGCTGTCTCTCCATTCTTAGAATCCTCTCTTCCCTTTCTTTTACCTTCTGAATTTCCTGACTTCCTTGAAGACTCAGTTCAAATATCACCTTGAGCGGGAGGTCTTTCTGGGTGCCCCCCCCAGCTTTCCCCATAATTATGCTTTCTCATCTCAAATTGTCCTCACCCACTCTGTATAAATATTTCAGGAACCTAGTTATTCACATGTTTTTTCCTCTCCCATCAGAACATAAGCTCCTTGAGGACAGGGGTTGTTTGTATCCCCACATCTTAGCATGGAGACTAGAATATAGTTAGTGCTTGATAAATGCCTATTAACTGACTGACCACCATAACATAAAAGCAAACATCATATTTTCATGAAGAGTCTAAGTCCTAAAGGACAGAAAAGGAAATGCACTTTCTTCCTCTAAGTAGAGAGAGGTGGGGACTAGGATGCAGAAAACAGCCTACATTCTTAGGCACAGTTACATGTTCTTCGGTTCTACTTAATTGCTTCTGTTACATTAAAAGGTTCAATGGTGCTGGTGTTAAAGAGAAAAGATTGCAATGTGGATGCAAAAAAAAGCAAACAGTAAAATGTTAAGTAAACCAAATTTTCATATGCTATAGAGATAAAATGAAAAACAAAACTAAAAACCTCAGATCCATGATCAGACGCTACTGCTACTTCTTGCCTTAAGTGAGCTACAAGTCAGTTGTACTACCATAGGCTATGAGTTTTGTAGGTAAAATCATGAATTTATTTGGTATCTAACAATATGATCCCCTTTCATTCCCCCCCTCCCCCCACACACACAAAGTCACACTTTAATGAGAAGATGCTGCTGGCTCCATTTTGATTTGATTAGGAGGCAAAGTAATCAGAAAAATTTTAAGTTCCCCTGTAGTTGACTTCATACTGTAATAGGAGGCAACTTTTAACATAATTACATTAGAACTGGAGGTATGATACCTTCTGCTTTTGCTTAAATCGATAAGCATCATCTTCTAAACGAAACTGTTCAGGCAATGACATTTTGGGGAACCCTAGGCAAAGGGCAATTTCTTTTTTAAAAACTGAAACAATGCATTTTTCCCATGAAACTGGAAGGGCATACAGTTTCCAAGAGACAAATTAAATAATGCTTTTTAGCAAATGACTAGTCAATAAAAGCAGGGGACTGTTTCTGTGCATAGTAGGAGTTTTATGAGAGGTACATGGCAGAGTAGGCTGAGAATCAGAGATCCTAGTTGAAATCCTGCTTCTGCATCAGAGGGGCTGGCTCTGTAACCTTGGGGAAGTCAGGAAGCTCTTAGTGCCCCAACTAACTTCTTGAGATTCTAAACTGCAGAACAATTTCTGGTCTGCATTGATAGAGGAAATTCCAAAGGAAAGGAGGAAAAAAGAAAGAAAATGGGGCTTTAATGAATGACTGTTGAATGAATAAATGAACAAACAAGCTGATGTGGATGGCAGAAAAGTTGTCTTCTTTGTGGTGTGTCTTGAGGAAAGGCAAGAAGTCTCTTTTCCCTGAAACATTTTCCTCAATTTAGAGAACCATGGGAAGTACTGTATTATAGCTCAAATTCACATAGCGCTTGAAGAAAAAACATTTTAAATAACATTATCTTACTGAACTGATACAGAATAAAAGTAACATACAAAATAAAGTAACATCAATGGAGTAATATACACAATGGTCATAATAATATAAACAAAAACTATGCTAAAATGCTGCTTAACTCATGTTAATTGCACTGACAAATGTAAAAGGAGGCAGAGAGAAGTAAAGGGACTTGCCGAAAGTCATACAGCTAGTATAAGTGTTTGAGGCTGAATTTGAACTCAGGTCTTCCTGACTCCAGGTCACTCATTGATCACTCTACTACTGTACCACTGAGCTATCTCTACAAAGCATAAATAAAATTTGTTGACTATGAAACAAAAAAACCAAACTGTATACTATCTGGTAATGATGAACTGGATGCTGCTGAAGATCATTAAGAGTGATACCCTGGACAGTTCAAGCAAATGGAATAAGGCAGGTATTTCCAATATTTGAGGAAAGGGCTGAAAGAAGGTGGAAGGGAAACAGAGAGCCATGTTGGTACATATCAACATCAGCCCAGAAATGGAGGGGATAGACTTTTTTACAGGGATAAGGGGATACCTAAAGTGGGTGAGAAAGAGACTTTTGTAGCATTTATTCCCACTCAAAAGTTGCTGTTTTTCACTGAAGACTACCTCTTGGCACCATGTTTTTTCACTGATTGTTCCCCATCCCTGGAATTCTTTTTCTTTATCTATACCTGTTGGTTCTCTGTCTTCAAATTCCAGCTAAAATGCCAACTTCTACAAGAAACCTTTCCTCATCCCTGTTAATGCTATTGCCTTCCCCTCTGTCAATTATCTCCAATTTATCTTTATATATAGCTTGTACACATCTATTTGCACATTGTCTCTTCAATTGGACTGTGGGCTCCTTAAGAGCAGAGACTGGTTTGGTTGTTTTTGTCTTTTTTTTTTTTTTAATCTCTAGGGCTTAGATCAGTGCCAAGCATACAGAAAGACTTTAAGAAATTCTTGTCAACTTACTGTTGAGCCAATCTTGACTTAAAGAACTTGACTATATTCAGGAATTATTGTAACATGTAAGAAAGACAACTTTCCAGTCATCTGTTACCTCATTTCCCCATGATCTACCCTGTCCATTTCCTATCTATTTATCCTGCTGCCTTGCCTCCATGTCTTGGCTTACAACAGTCTCTGAGGCTAGAATGTCTCCTTCTCATTTTACCTTCTGAAATTCTAACCATCCTTAAAGATCCAACTCAAGTGCCACTTCCTCTAAGAGTCTTTCCATATGCCCAGCTTCACAAATCATCTTTCATAAAAATCTTGGCATTAAAAGGGACTAAAATTTCACCCAAATCATAAATTCTATGTTTACCAAGTTTTTCCATGCAGAGTTTCAATGTTGTAGATGTCACTACTCTCTACATCATTTTCTGGACAAATTTAATTATATGAAGATTTTCCTTATGTTGATCTGAAATCCACCTCCCATAATTACCATCAATTGCTCTTAGCTCTGCTCTGCAAGTCAAAGTAAAACAACTTTGACTTATTTTTCTCATGAAGAGTCTTCAAATATTTGAAGATCATACTGTGCCCCATTCCCAAAGTCTTCTCTGCTCCAAGTTAAACATTCCCAGATCCTTCAACTATCTCCCAGATGTCAGTGTCCTCTCCAATAAGGTTTACCTTTCATCTACTCTGTATGTATCTTGTTTATGCCTATTTATGTACATGCTAACTGTCCCATTACTAGCTAAGTTTCTTGAGGACAATGAATGTATTTATTTTTTCTTTGTATCTCCAATGCTTAGAGCAGTGCCTAGTACATGGAAAGCCCTAAATAAAATGCTTATTGATCATTTATATGGCATAATTTCAACCCCTTCACCAACCTAGTCCCCCTCATCTTTCTAAAAGGTGACAGATTAAGCAAAAGGCGATGTTCCATATGTGATTTGTCCAGTGTAGAAATATTGGGGGACTACCAATTCCCTCATTGTGGTGAGTAGATTTCTATTAATACAACCTAAAATTTCATTAGGTCTTTTGACTGTGCATCACATTGCAGACTCATATTAAACCACTAAATCCCTGGTCTTTTTGTCATGAACTGCTTTCCACTCATTTTTTTGTTATCCTATTCTCATGCATTTGATTTTTTAAATCCATGATCAGGACTTAATATTTATCCCTATTAAGCTTCAATCTATTGTTTCAGCCTATACAGGTCTTTTAAGATTTTGATTCTGCTAGCTCTCCTTCTCGGAGTTTCGTCATCTCTAAGTTTAATGACATGCCATGAGGAATTTCATCCAGTCGGGTAAAGGAATGATTGATCAAAGTAATGATTGAAAACAAACAAGTTAAAGGTATAGCGCCAGGAAATTCCATGGAAAACCTCCCCAGTTTGGTACTGATATATTAATTGACATATTTTGGTCATTCAATCAATTCCATAAGCATCTACCTGTACTGTACCTTCCTTGGGGCTGACACATAACAATTTGCATCTCTTTTCTATATTTATGTTCTATGCTCTATTCTGATTCCTAAGACCATATTCTCTTTTCCAAAATCATAAATTACATGAGGACAGGATCCAAGCTTCATTCTTTGAATCTCCCCTGGCACAAAACTATACAACATAGAAAGGACTTAAAGATGATCTGTGGAACTGCATTCTAAACTGTAAAAGGAATCCTAACTAATCTCTTTGACCATCTTAATTCTATCCCCCGGGTTTTTTTTAGGCAATGACCTAAAGAAATACCTGTGAAAATTATTTTAATTTCAACACCATTTTCCTTCCAAAGTGACATATAGGAGACATAATATTTTGTTGTTTAGTCATTTCAATCATGTCCAACTTTTTGTGACCCCATTTGGGTTTTTCTTGGCAAAGATATTGGAGCAGCTTACCATTTCCTTTTCCAGTTCATTTTTCAGATGAAGAAACTGAGGCAAATAGATTTAGGTGACTAGTCCAGGGTCACACAGCTAGTACATGTCTGAGGCTGGATTTGAACCAGGAAGATGAGAATCATCCTGATTCCAGGCTGGCACTCTTTCTACTGTGCCACTTAGTTGTCCCATATAGCCATATACTGTTAGATAAGGATTAACAGAATAATTAGATGAATATCTCATTTCAAGGAGATTCTGACCCTTAGTATATTTTAATCCTTGGGGAGGGGGGAGGACAATACAGGGTTATATTTGTAATAAAGTTGGAAGGCAGGTAGAAATTCAAAAGTTGGACTCAAATATTTCATAAAAATGGGTAAGGAATCAACAGACAGAGATGTAAAGCTATATATATATATATATATATATATATATATATATACACACACATACATACATATATACACACACGGAAATATATATATGTGTATGTGTGTGTACATATATAGATATGTAGATAGATAGATAGACAGATAGATAGATAGATCTTTGTTCAAGGCTTAAAACAACCCTGAGGTAGGTACTACAGTTATTACTGAACCTGTCTTACAGATAAGAAAAGCAAAGCTCAACAGAGGTGAATTATACACAGTCACGCAGCTGAAGATTTGAGCCACAGTTTCGCTTTCTCTCCATTTATCTTACCACCACCTAAATAATAATTAATATTTTAAAGTATTTCTTATATATATTACCTCTTGATAATCATAACAACTCTATGGAGTAGGTTATACAGGTATTACTATTTCAGTTTTACAGAAGAGGAAATGAGATTCAGGGAAGTAACATGGCTACACAGGAAAGTTCAGAGGTGTGATACAAAGGTCTTTCTTATCCCAAGTTTCACACCATACCTTCTACTCCCTGTAACCTTTCAACCTCATCTCATTTCATAGATAACAAAACAGACTAAGTGGTTTACCCAAGATTATAGGTAAGTGGCAAAAGCAGAGCGCATTTTCTCTGCTATCCATTGCTCTACTGTGTACCACATTGTCTGAGGCAAGAAAACAATGTGCTCAACAGCTGTTGGAAGGGGTAGGGCACCTGCTAAGTTGTGGTAACACATCTGCCAGAATGCTGTAGGAAACATGTTCAAGAACCAAGGGGGAAATCCTGTAGCTAATGTCACAGGAAGAGTGGGCCAAATGCTGACTTTGTTTTTAGAAAGCATGGGTGGTTATCCAGAGAGCTGAAACAAGCTATTTCATCTCTGTCCAGAGTTTTTGTTTGGACATTTTAGGGAACTATATGTTAAGTTTCTTGGGTCTTTCTTTACCCAAGTGGTCACAAAAAGTAACAAAAATGTCAGTTCTTAAACTAGAATTAAAAAAAAAACTTTCATTTTAGAAGTCTAATTGAGGAAACATGTGAAAGTTATCTGACTAAAATTTAATGCATTTTGTAACTGCTTTCATAAGCTACAAAATGTGTTTCTTTGTTAAAATTTATATGTCATGGTGTTTAAGTCCATCCATTTATGAAAGGGTGACAGTAGAGGGAAAACAGGACTGAGGTGTAGGAGTCATGAGTTCTGGCTAGTCTAGGCTTTGTCAAAAATGAATTATAATAACTAACTGTAACATATAACTATAATAAATATGTCTGTTTTTCCAATTGTCAAATGGGAATAATTACAACCAGCTCTGACTGTTATGATCAAATGAGAATGGATGCAAAAGTGCTCTGGAAACACTATGCAAATAATAATAAAATTATAATAATAGCCAGCATTTATAATAAATGATAACAAAAGGTAGCACTTAAAGATTTGCAAAGTGCCTTGCAAATATTATCTCACAACTCTGGGAAGTAGGTGCTACGTTCACCACTTTGCACTTAAGGAAACTGAGAGAGAGAGTCAGAGGTTAAGTGACTTGTCCAGAGTCACAGGGCTAGTAAGTGATATGAATTTAGATGTCCTTGAGTCCAGGCAGAATACTCTATCTACTCCACCACCTAGCACCAAACTTTGATCCTCACAACAAGAAAGAAGTAAATGTTGTTAGTCTTCTCATTATACAGAAAAAAGAAATTAATCAATGAATAAAAAATTTAAGGGCTTACTATGTGCCAGTCACTGTGCTAAGGGCTACGGATATAAATACAAGCAAAAAAAAAAAAAATTCTGCCCTCAAAGAGCTTACATTTTAAAGGGGGAAGACAAAATATAAAAGAAAGCTGAAAGAGGATGGTAGGAAGGAGAAGATACCACCATAGGGGCATGATGATGAAGTCCAAGAGAGTCAGAAACATGACTGGCAAGGGAATGAAGCAGGGCCCACCTGGGTCCATCCCCCAAATGGCGGCTCCTTGGAAGGGAGAAGGAGGTCAGAATGGTAGAAAAATGGGCCAGTGTAAGAAGTCTCCAGGCAATGAAGGCATCTCCATGGTAAGAAGGCTGATGAGTCATAGTGTTAAAGTTAGGAAGAATCAGATGTACAGCAGGAAGGGAAACGTGGGAGCAGATCATTTCCCAACAGTCCCTTCCACCACTTACATTCTAGGAATCTATGTAGTTCATATGAGATAACACGTTTAAAACACTGCACATCTTAAAGTACCACATAAATGCTAGCTCTCTTTATCATTACAAAACTTTGCCATCACCTGTGCTCCCTACCAATGTTATTAAACATGATTACATATTCAGAGTTTTTGAGCCAATGCCACCACTGGTTTAAAGTGCTAGATGATACAGTTTGGAATTCAAATCTGGTCTCAGACACTAACTAGCTGTATGATCCTGTGTCATTTAAATGATGACTGACTCAAGTCCTCAACTATAGAATGGGGATTTAAAAAGTGACTGTCTCCCAGGGCTGTTGTAAGGATCAAATGAGACACTATTTGTAAGGCATTTAGTACAAGGCTGGCACATAGTAGGTGCTTAACAAATGTGTATTCCTCTCCCCTTAAAGCAAAAGCCACAATGAAGGTATATTTTCTTTGTTCTTTAGACAGGCCAGGAGAGCAGTATTGGTCAATAAACATTTTCTCCAACCCTAACAGGGACTTGTGTTTACTGTAACATTTTTAAACACTGAAGAAACACCCATGGTTTTCAATCAAAAGAAAAACATTCCAAGATAGCCTAAGGAATATATTTTTAAAATCCCCACATAATTTTGTTTTTCATGTTTCTATGGCAATCATTAATGTTCTAAGGCTACTACTTTTTTTTTTCAACTACTTGTTACCATACAGTGAATAAAGCAGAAAAAGTGAAGTCAAATGTTTACATCTCATTTTTAGTTCAAATATAAAGGTCTCCCCTCACCTGGAAACCTATTCTCCTCTAGCAAGCAAATATGGAAATTCTTTATAAACAATCTATGTTAAATTGATATGAGAAACCATTATATATGAGCACAGCAAATGCTTTATTGATCCTTCATGTTTTTCACAAGCAAGCTCTAATGGCTAAAGTATTATGAGCCTTGGGCCCTGTCAAATTGCTTCTTGACTTAGGTGACTGTAAGGTAAGGATGACTAACCACAAACGCAATTTATATCAATCAGAGAGAACAAATGTGATCGAGCAGAGAGCTGAGTGGTTGACCCCTGGACCAGAAATCCAAGCAATGACTAGTATTCCAAGCAACTTTAGTAAGTTCAATGGGAGAATAAGAGGAGAAAAATAAGAAGTTAAATTTTTTTAAAAGCTAACTAGTTTAAAAAACATAAAAGGATCTGGAAAACACTATTAAAAGTTTAATATTGTTATTAGGATGTAGAAATAAGACTGTGGTATGTAGTGACAAAGACAGACTTCCCACTATACCATAAACTAGAGTAATAGATTCAATGTGGTTCTCCAAAGAATGTAGAAAAGTTAGAGAGAGTCTAGATAGTAAAATTAAGTTTAAAAACATAAGAGTAAAATAGGGATTATATGAAAAGCTAAAGATATCTTAATATTCATGGCATATTACTTTCAGGGGAAAAAAATAAACTGTTTATTGATACCAATCCTTAAAAAGAAATGGATACAATTGCAGGAGCAGAGTTTTGCTGTTGAGATAAAAACCTGAATATGAACGTAGCTAGACAGATGGAGTTATTCAGGATGGATGTAAATGAATCAGCAACAAAAGTCTTCAAAAATAAGATAATTATTTGTCTGTCATAGTTTAGGTAGAGTCCTACAAGAAGACTGAATTAGTAAAGGATGAAATTACCTCTAAGCATCACTTCCTGCCCTCTTATCCCACTGTAAGACAGAAAAAAATAGAAAAAAATAAGGCAGACTAGCACTGTGGTGATAGATAAATGCCTTTTAAAATGTTACTATGGTAAATGATGACCATAAGTCATGTCCTCACAGAATAAACTATTAACACTTCTGCACATTAAAAAAGTTATTTTCTAGGACTCATTTAAATGTGCTCCCAGAAGCTAAACTGATTCCAAGATTCATCAAGGCTTTCAGTTATTGAAAAAGTTGCTACAGCTGTGTTAAAATTACTCTTCATCTTATTTTAAATTCTGGGTCACTACCAGCCCCAGTGGAGATCCTCTGCACCACCTATAAAGTGGACACTGACTGTGAACAATTAATAATCTTTTTTTCCTCACAAATCCCTAATATGCACACTTATCTAGAAAATATAAAGACCAAGAAATGTGTCTTCATTCCATATACATAATTAGAAGGAAAGTTAAAACAAATAGTGTATTCTCACAGAAGCTATACATAGAACTCAGGTAATAAAAACTGTGATTACTTATAAATTGCCTACATAACTTAGAAACTTCTTTAATAGAAATAAAGTTCGGGACAATAAAAGTTAGTGCCAACAAACCATAGGGAACTTGCAACAGTCCACTGGGAAAAGCTAGCACTTGAAGCCAAGACTAAACAAGGCTATATTTTTCAAACTCTGTCCAAAAACATCCTGTACACCTTATACTTAAACTTCATAGTATTCAGTTTCCAACTTCTCTATTAAAAAAAAATGGAGAAAAACCCTAATCAATTCATAGCAAAACACTGGTCATCTAACCATAGCTCCTGTACTTTATTCGAAAATTGCTGCTGTTGTAAAAGATATGGGGTAAACATGGAAACGTAAACTATTTAGTTTCCTTTAAAAAGATTAAAGCCCAGGGGGGGGTTAGATGTTAAATAGAGATGTAAAAGTGGCTTTCATGTATTAGAAGGACTGGACTGAATGTCATTATTAGCTAATTCAAGTGTAATAGGGGTTTGAGAACTGACTGGCATTCTGGGATTTGTAGTTCATAGAGAAATCATTTCCTCTCATTCCTTAAAGCTACTTGGATGATCAAAATCTTAGTAGTGAAAGGTGGACTTCAGTCTTTCCTTAGGATGTCTGAATAAGATACACCATCTGTGAGAGGACAGACTGCAGTATAGGAGTGGAAACTATAATGAGCAGAGAGGCAGCCTCTAGTGGGGGATGTTGGCATCCTCAATCCTGCCCTGGACTTTAGCTGAATTACAGAGAAACAGCAGCACAGGAACAATAGAGAGAAGGGGATAGAGAGAGAGCCGAGCTGGGTCAGAAAAGGAAGACATGAAAGTTAGCTAGTAATATACAGAACAAATTATGACAAAAAGCCAAATGTAAAGGGTTTTTTTTTTCCCTCTTAACTGTATAGCTTTGAACTATTATAACTGTATTGATAACAGCCATGAAATATCAGAGAAAACACAGATGCCTGAGGGCCATTAATTACACTGCCCCAGGCTTAAAGTCAGCTAACTGATGTAATAAGGTCTAGGGGACTTAGGCGATCGACTTTTCAGCAGGAAAGGAAAGAGCTGTGAGGAAAAAAAGAAGAAAAAAAGTACTACTCTAAACCACACCAAGTAGGAAATAGGAAGGTTTCAGGTCTTCCCCTTTCCAGAAGGGAGGAGGGATTAAACAGTATCTGGTACCAGCCAGTTAGTTTTACCCTCAAAAGGCAAGCCAGTAAACATTTATCAGGCATTTATGAGTTTTAGCAACTGTTGATAAATTGTGAGCCTGGGAAAGCTATCTCAACCTCTCAGGGTTCCAGGCAACTCTTAGCACTATACATTGAAGAGAAGGTGCTGATCCTCATTGGCAGAGAAAGTTTCCCACAAGGATCTGCTACCACAAAACAAAAAACAAACAAGCAAACAAAAAAGCATACTACACACTGTGACAAGTGCTTGGTTTACAAAGACAGAAAGACAGAAACAAAGAAAAGGAAACTGCCTTGAGAAGGTTTTGGAAATCAATGGTTTATAGATGAAATCCATGTATGCTGTTGTTGTTCAGTCATTTTTTAGTTATGTCTGACCTCATCTGGGGTTTTCTTGGCAAAGATACTGTAGCAGTTTGCCATTTCCTTCTCCAGCTCATCTCACAAAGGAGAAAATTGAGGCAAACAGGGTTAAGTGACTAGCCCAGGGTCACACAGCTAGTATCTGAGGCTGGATTTGAACTCAGGATGATGAGTCTTCCCAAACTCTAGGCATGGCACTCTATCCACTGCCCCACCTAACTACCCTTCTTCCAGGATACCAAGTATAGAAGCAGTGTCACTCAGATCTCATGGATAATTACAGTCTTAGTGTTTTAATTCCAATTTAGTGCTTTACTTAGAAGCTCTGTAAAAATCTCTATTTTATTATACAGTGAAATTCAGCAACAGCACAGTCAGGCTGACTCATGAGTCTGAACAATATCCTCGCTCCTGAAATACCAAACAGCCTTCTTCATAGGGCAGTCACACAGCCTGGAAGCCCAGAAATGCTCCACTGTGACTGTAACAAGATGGCAGGACTTGGGTTGTAAAATTCTGATCAAATGAGCTTCATCCCAATTTGACCAACACATTGCTCAATTTCCTAGTGTACTGATTGGAACTATATAGCTCCTCCATTGAGATAATGACAACTTGTGGCGCCAGCAAGATTGAATTTCAGTATCAGAAATTGCATTATGTTCCATTAAAGTCCCCTTACAAAAATGTGCATTGGTGGGCAGGTAATATTTTGCAGTCAATTTTCTTCTCCAAATGCTATTTACTTGTGACACAATTTCATACACAATGAAATACAAGTTACATGTCTGTGTTTAGATGTTGAAAACCTAAGTAAAAGAAGGAAAATTATTAAACATCTAAAAATTGCTATTTTTTTGACACCAAGCAAGAGTGCTACTACTGCTACTAATTACCAGTGATTAGTGGTAAATTTGAGTTTTAGTGGTTTTTTTAAAAATCATTACACTTCTGATTTAAAAGTGAATTGTTATTCAATTAACTATGTCAACACTGTTTCTTGTGGAAATTGTTCATGACTTAATAGCACTACTTTATCAATGGGATTTTCAGAATTGTTTTTTCCCTATTTAATGAGACAAAATACTAGAAAGTTCCCATTAGAGAAAATAACTGAATTCACAATTCTGGGGGGTGGGACAGGGTGAGGAAGGGAGATATGGAGAAGACAGACACAGAGCAACACAGAGACACAGAGACACACAGACACAGCGAAAGAAATTACCTCAACAAGAAATGAAAAATTCTAAGAAATACTTGGCTAGGAAAACAATTAATCCAGACTGCCAAAGCTCAATATTTGACTGGATCTTGAAAGAACTTCAAGTTCCATCCTCTTGTCCAGAAGTATATCCATACCTAATTATCCTTGATTTTAAAGATTTCTCAGAAAGATGAAAGGCAGCATGATGCAGAGAATAAACAGCTGGCTTCAGAATCAGGAAGATTTAGGTTCAAACCCACCCCAAACACTTAATGGCTGTCTGATTGAAGGCATTTCATTTAACAGCTCAAGAGCCTTAGGCAACTCTGTAAGACTGAGTTGCAAAGGTGGCTGGTTGAGCGAGTACCCTCGTCAAGAAATTCCTTCTGCCAATAAAATCATAGGTCTGAGTCCTAATTTTGTCCTGGGGAAGATAACTGATTGGCATATCCAAACATCATTGAAATGGTGAAAAGCATTTGCACAAACCCCGTTTCCCCTGCTGCTGTTTAAATATACTTCCTCTCAGAAAGGACAAGTAACTTGTTACCAGTCTCCATATTACACTCTTCAAATACATGAAGAATATTAGATAATCCTTCACCCTCTAAACTGTTTATATATATATATATATATATATATATATATATATACATATAATATATATATACATATATATGTATATCTGACAAAGATATAAAGTTACTTTATTTTTACATATATACTGCTTATTTTCCACTGAAATTTCTGTTGTTCTTAAACATCATAGAAATTGAGTCTTCTAGGATCATGTGGAGATCAAAGTCCTTGGAACAGTCAAATGGTTCAACATAAGAAACCAACACAGTTTTACTAATGGATATGACCCTAAAGCAATGCATTACCATCTGCTTTGCTGTTGCACCCCAAAGACCACTGTTCCTTTTCATATGACACGTAGCTGAAACCTACTGTATATGCTGTCTCCCTAGCTCCTCCTATTTTAGAATAGAGGCTATCTTGCTTTTCTAATTTGTCTTCTCAGTGCTTTACACAGAATAAACACAAATGTTTTTTCATTCATTTCCATTGTACAGTCAAACCACTCTCTCAAGTTTCTATCTTTCCTTCTCTAACTAAAAAGGCATTCACAAGATTCAAATGAACTAAGTAAAATTAGCACAACCCAAAATGTATACACAATGACTATAATAAAGAAAATGAATACTAAAAGGAAGTCAGTCTCTGGGTATAATTGTAATAAGCAGAGAACAGATAATTAAATATAGCTTTCCTTTCAGGAGTAAGGCAAGAGATTATAAGGACAGAATGTTACCTGTACTGTATTGCCAGATGAGGTCATTGTATCATTTGTGCACTGTTTTAATTTGTTACAAAGGAGAACTGAATGGGGGCCAGGGGAGAGGAGAGACGACAATGTCTATCTATATCTAGAAATGGCTGTATTGTAAAAACAAAAACAAGACAAAACAAAAAACAAATTAAATTTGCAAACAATTTAAATAAAAATGTATTATTTTAAAATGTTTAAGATGTTATATTAATAGTAAAAATAACTATTAAAGCTTTATGTATGGAACATTTAAAAGTAATCAAAAGTCAAAACCTCCAAAAGAAATCACTAAATGTATTTCTTCTTCACATTCAATTGACAAGAACATATTAAGTGTTTACTGTGTTCTAGGTCCTACTCTAAGAAAAAAATCTCTCTTTCTCTTATTTACATGGATCAGGCTAGAGCAAAAGTAGATGCACTCCAGTCTTGCAAATGCCCTTCCCTAAGGTATTTGCATTAAAATATTGCTAACCTGAGTACACACAAGTAGTGTGAAGGGCGAAGCTGACCACTATGGCTCCAACATAAGTCAATACAAGCTCATAGGACATTTAGAGCTAGAAGAGACTTATCTAGTCCAGTGTCTTACTTTTACAGATGAGGGTACTAAAGCTCAAGGATATCAACTAATTTGACTGAGGTTACACAGGTAATAAAGGAGAAATGTTGGGATGTAAAACCTGGTCTGTCTCTCTTTTCCTCAAATTCATTACTCTTTCCACTATCAATACATAGCCATGATAGCTGTGTTAGCTAACCTTCCCAGTGCCCTGCCTCTTTCACCCTGCCCCCCCAAATCTGTCCATGGGCTAGGTGAGTTGCTCTTTTCTGAACCAGAAACTGTTCTTCTTATCTATAATGAGAAGTGGCTGATGATTTAGATCAAGTTGAATTTTTTTAGCCCTATTATTTTAAAAACCTAAAACAACAACAACAACAAAATCTAGTGAGACATTCACTGATTTCCAACAGAATGGATATCATGCTATAAAGGAGAAAAAAAGTACCAAAAGCAAAACAAATGTGTAGGAGATAAATTCACTTCACAGTGGATATTTACCAAAAATAAATTACATCCACAACTCTCTCAGTTGGAGACAAATGGCAAGCTACATGCCCCCCCTGTATCGACGCTGAAAGCCAGCCAGAGCCTGTGGTTTGGCTCCCTCACAATGTTTAAATACAAGAACTCACACAACAGCACCCAAACGACCAAATAATATGTGCACTCCTCACAGCTAAACAGAGAAACATACAGCAACACACACACACACACACACACACACACACACACATTCACACACTCATACACAGAAGAGACACACAGCACCTAATTTAATATTTCATAACTAGAGGTTACTAATTATGTCTCCCTTAGGGACCTTATGTAGATGAATGAGGTAATGTGTCTTTCCAAAGCTGAAAACATTCCCTGTCTTTCACTTTATTAATTCTCTATCTGCATGATCTTTCTATTCTTTAAATGAAACTGTATAAATTCAAAAAAATCTAGAAAAGCCTGTAGGAATGTGCTAGAGATAGCACATTTATCATCTGCACAAGGGTTTCATTTTCTCACTGCATTCTCCCCCTAACCATTAAGATGTTCCCAGCTTGAAGAAAGCAAATAAGACAGGAACAAGCTCGTTTCTTGACCCCGATATACCAAGAAGACAGTCAATTAAAGCATTTATTCAACATCTACTATGTTAAACATAAATAAGGAAAAGGTGTTGAGGAAGATGGGCAAAGAGTGACCCATGATGAATTGATACAGTAAAAAATTATTCAAAATTTACAATTTTAAAATATTCAGAAGCAGAGTAGTGTTCTGGACGCTAGAGAAATTAATATGTGAAAATCCCTGGTCCAAAGGTACTTTTATAGTTTCATGGAGTGAGAATTTGTCTCAGGGAGGCTCATCACAGCCCTGCAAAGCATGCTTACTAGACTATCTTTGACTTGCTGTGGATCCACAATTTATGACATTAAAGAGACACAAAGTCCATTATCAGGCCTGTATCAAATTTTTTCAAGCACTGGAAGAGTCTTCAAAAAACTGAGAGGCATCAGAATAAAATCTGGTGGATTTTCATTTTATGACATTAGAAAATGGAATGCAGATAATATATTCAATATATTGATGTTTTACCAGAGTAAAGTATTTTTCAAAATACAAGATGATAGTTTTAAAAACCATATTTCCTAATCACCTCTTTCTCCTGTAGTCATCTGTCATTATAACTTAAGTAACTACTTCCTTGATAGCAGGGGTTCTTAACTCGAGATGCATGAACTTTAAAAAACAAAACAAAGCTGGATAACTGTATTTCAATATAAATGCTTCCCTTTACAATACTACATATACTATTTTATGCATTTAAATATATTAATCTGCAAAAGAATCCATAGACTTTAGACTGCCAAAAGATAGTCTTAATAGCCCAAGAAATGTGTGCATACATAAACGTGTGTATATGCATATATGTGTGAACCTAAATAAATATGTGAGGGAGGTGTAAAGTAGCATATAAAGGAACTCATCTACACATGAAAGGTACAAGGGAATAAAGAGTAAAATAACTGATCTAAGCATTAGTCAGTTGCTAGGTATGTAAACATGGCCTGGGGATTTACTTGTCAGAGAGTAGCACACCAGGTTAAACATGCATTTAAGTCTGCTCTTGTATTTAAGTTGTGACCATCTCAGAGTTTACTTTTCCAGCACGATCCTCACATCTATCTCCTAAAATCATTATTCCCAATTTTAAGCAGCAAGTGTAATTGGAACTCAATTAATTAACATTAATTCAATTAACAATCTATTAATCACATATTATACATAGAATAATAAACTAGGTGATTGATTATTGAGTTATAAATCTTAAGCAAAACATTCCTTACCCTCAGAACCTATTCACTAATAACTGAATATGATGCCATGAATTATAAAGCAATATAATACATAAATCCCATGTGAAGTTTGGAGAAAGATTTGGGAATGCTCATAGTATCAAGGAAGGCTTCCTAGGAGGCCTTTAAAAAACAGGCAGAATGTTGTTTCTGTCAAAGAGCTGAAAAAGGACAAAATAAAAATGGTTAACAGAATAAAAATTCAATAAAAGTACAGAGAGTATAAGAGGGCACTTGCAAATTCAGGAATTCAAGTTGCCTGACCCAAGTCAACTTTGATGAAGGGCACCAGACAAAAAATACTAATCATAGCTGCTAACCTGACCATTAAAAGTGAGGGGTTAAAGAATGGGGAAAATGTTCCAATTTCTTAATGGAGTCTAAAAACCATAGGTCTGTAAGCTTGACACAATTCCTGGCAAAATTCGAAGGGAATATATTATTAAAGTGATGGTCAGTGAGTATCTAGAAAAGGAAACAGTAATGACAAAGAATCAGTACATCTTCAAGAACTCACCATGCCAGCTAATTCAGGAATGCTTTTTGCTTGACTATGCACATTTGTCACAAGGGTTTTGCTTTTCTTTCTTTTTTTTTTTTAAGTGAGGCAGATGTGGGAGAGAGAAACAAAATAGACTGTTGTTAATTTAATATTTTTTTAAAAAATAACTTTATGCCCATAGTAACTTTATTTCCTTTTTTGAAAGCCTTATTAAACTGATAGACCAAAGTAACATTTTCTGCAGCATCCTCCTGATTTTGGTAAAGAATGTAACAGTCTCTTATGGACAAGATGGAGATAAATGGGTTATCCAGTAGAATATTTAAGTTCAGAATCATATGATCATGGATATTGATCTGGAAGGGACCCTCAGACGTCATTAAAGATTCAATAAACTCTAGTGCCTCCCTATCACCTCCAGGATCAAATGCAAAATATTTTGTTTGGCATTCAAAGTCATTTATAACTTTATTGCACTCCTATCTTTCCAGTCTTCTTATACCTCATACCCCACCCATGTCCTTGGTGATCCAGTGGCAATGGCCTCTTTGCTGCTGCTCTAACACAACACTCCATCTCTCAATTCTGGGCATTTTCATCAGGGACCAGTTGTTCCTTAGGCATGAAATGTATTCTTTCCTTATCTCTGCCTCCTGACTTCCCTGGTTTTCTTCAGGTCAGAACTAAAATCCAGCCTTCTAATAGAGGTGCCCAAAGTGGGTGATACCATCCTCTGGGGGGCACTGAAATGATCCAGGGGGGCAATGGTAACCTCAGGTACAATTGGGGGGCATTGAATAAAAATAAGGGGGTAGTAGAAGCATAAGGAAAGAAGAGAAGAGAATTTTGAAAAATCGTACACATTTCCTTTGTTGTGTAAGAGTTAAAGTCATAGTGATTACAATATTTTCTAAATAAACACACAAAATGCAAGTTATAACCTGTCAGTGGCTGACAGGTCTGAACAAGCAAGTGTTGGCAGGCTAGCTTGTTACCTGTTGTTGAGAAGTCCAGCATGTATCAACAGGAATATGTGCCTGTAATGACTTCTATGATACTATATAATTACTAGTAGTTTCAAGTAGGAGTACCTTGGGCATCTGTGAGTGGTCCTATGTTATTCAATATCTTTATTAAAGTCTTTGATTAATTATGTGTATCTGATATGCTTACAAAATAACCAGATGACACAGAGTTCAAAAGAATATCTAACACAAATGATGATCCAGTCAAGATGCAAAAAAAAATTTCTATGCTCTAGAATATTGAAACGAAACTAAAAAGATGAAACTTACTCACAATAAATTCAAAGTCTTACATTGGCTTTTTAAAAGTAGACTTCACTAAGATAGATTATGCATGACTAGAAAGCAGTTTCTCTGAACACATCTGGGTGAATTCAGTGTATGATGAGGCCATCATGGAAGATAATGCAAATTTAGTCTATATTAAGGGATGGAGTCCAAAACTAAGAATATGACAGTCTTGCTGTATTTTGTCTAGTTGGACCATCAGAAATATTTAATTGAATTTTATGAAGGACACTGATAAGGTGGATAACAAGTTTGGTGAAAGAACTCTGGTTCATGTCATGAGAAAATGAATTGAAGGAACTGAATTACCCTGAAAAAAAAAAAAAGACTTAGGACAAGATAACTGTTTTCAAAGAATCTGAAGGGATGCCATTTGGAATCAACCAACTAAACATTTATTAAACACCTATGTAAAAGGAATTGTGCCAATAATTGTGACTATAAAGATTAAAAGTGAGACTGCTCCTGCCTTCAAGAATCTTACATTCAAATAATGAAGATAATTATGGAGACACATATATAATTAAGTGTAAGCAGTATATGGATATGAGGAAGCTAAGATGTCAATCATCCTCTTAACTCTCTTACTCTTAACTTTATGGGGATAGACCTTCTCCAATAGCTCCTCCCCTATAGGGATGTAGCATCCTTTTCAAAGGGGCAAAACGTTTCAGTCATGAAAAATAAAGTAAAAATGTCTACCTGTGGTTTGCTCTCTTCACTCTCTGCATTCCTTACCAATTCACCATCTAAAGGCATACAAACTCCTAATTGATATGATAGGTCTACACATACAGGTCAAAACCATTCTCCCATTTTGTCCAACACTGCTAAATTAGTTCCTATGCTCCTAAGGCCAAAGGAAACATTTTGGTCTTCCTAATAATAATAACTAACATTTATATAACATTTATTCTGTGGCAGACACTATGCTAAGTGTTTTACATTTATTTTAATTCAACATTATCTTAATTATTATTTCATTATGACTCATTTCCTCACAACAACCCTGGGAGGTAGGTGCTTTATTATTTTCATTTTACAAAGGAAGAAACTCAAACAAACAGAGGTTAAGAGACTTGCTGAGGGTCA
>CM053587.1:252072364-252089439 GCA_028646515.1 Pseudochirops corinnae
GGTGCTAAATTGGAGTGGGGGTGGGGGACCTGCAGTCTCGAGGCCACATGTGGCCCTCTAGGTTCTCAAGTGTGACCTTTAGACCAAGTCCACGTTGTACAGAGCAAATACTTTTATTAAAGAGATTTGTTCTATGAAGTTTGGATGTAGGCAAAGGGCTGCACTTAAGGACCTAGAGGGCCATAGGTGCCTTCAAGGCTGCAGGTTCCCCAGCGCTGTGCTAAATACTGAATCAGTGAAGGAATGTTACAGGAGTGCCATTTTGATACTTAATACTGAATTACATAAAAGTAATGATTGTATGATTCACTTAACATTATAAACCATTGGCGTGGCTATTTAGCACAGTGAATAGAGCACCGGCTTGTAGTCAGGAGGACCTGAGTTCAAATGTGACCTTAGATGTGTAACACTTACTAGCCAATGTGACCTTGGGCAAGTCACTTAACCCCAACTGCCCTGCCCTCCACACTCCAAAAAAGGAAAAAAAAAATTATACACCATAATATACAGGATGGAGACTAAAATGTGCAAAGGACTATATATCATGCTCACCAGGACACAAAGTAAAACAGTTCTAATTTGAAAAAGGAAGATGTTTGAACCAGAGGTTCCCAAACTTATTTGGTCTACCACACGCTTTGCAAAAAAAAAAAAAAAATTATTCAGACACTCCCCCTCACCCCCCAAAATCTACTTTCTTTAACCCTTTAATGTTTTTTAAAATTATATATATATTTATATTTAAAAATATATATGTTTGACATGATGCATCTTAAAATTTATCATAAATTTGTGCATTGAAATTGTCTCATATAACTGTATAGTATCAGAATGTAAACAATTCATACAGGTACATATTCCTGGTGACACATACTGGATTTTCTGACTACATGCTCACCTGAGGACATTTGCTTATTCAGACCTGTCTATAGACTTGACCACTGATCAGTTATAACTTGCATTTTGTGTATTTATTTGGAAAATAATGTAATCACTAGTTACATAAAAGATGAAACGTGAACAATTTTTCAAAATGTTCCTGTCTTCCTTCCTCATACTTCCACTGCTCCTTTATTTTTAGTTGATGTCCTCCAATTGCACCCAAGGCTATTCCCACCTCCTACAATCACTCTAGCACCCCAGGGGGTGGTATCACCCACTTTGGGAAGCTGTATTTAAACAATAGAATACACGTGATAACAAAATGACATGAAAAGACTGATTTCACGACTCTTTATTTTTAATATAGACTTCCAAGTCAAATGTAAGTAGTTGCAAACATATAATCAACCAAAAAGAGTTCTAAAAATAAATCTACTACATTCATAATTTCTAGAAGTGATAGAAGTAATGAATTGATTTGAGGAAGAGCTCTGAAGTCAAATTTCGCCTCTAAGGGATTTTTGTTATTATTACTAATTCTTGGAAAATAATTTATCATGGAAATGTTGAGACTTAACTGTATTTTCACTAGCAGGAACCCCTTAGGAATTGGGAAGCTTGGATGAGAACAGAAGCTTAAGCTATCATTGTATAATACAATGTTTGATATATATACATATGTATATGTATCACATATATATACATATGTATATGTATCACATATATATACATATGTATATGTATCACATATATATACATATGTATGTGCACACACATGTTATTATACGTGTATACACATATGTGTATATGTGCATATATGTATATGTGCATATATACATCTATACATACATACATATATATGTGTATATATATATATATGTATATATATGAAACACAGTATTGTTTTAGATTAATTTCAATCTCTTTAAGTAACACAAGCTTCTAATTTGGCCCTGGTCTGCTATTCTGCTTTAGGAAAGAAAAAAATTCTACAAGAGATCAAAATGTGAAAATCTCCTAACTTATTGCCATTGATCAAAATTTGGGGATGAGATCCATGTTTTATAAATGGGAGTACTGCTGATTCTCTTGGTATTTTATTTTGCCCAAAAACTTTTCAGTGAACACAATCTGGAGTCTCTTCTCACAGCATGCTTCACATAAAAGAGATTGGATTACAGTGTTACCTAAATTTTACCTGTAGGAGAAGAGATAGGATTCTTTTTTTTTTAAGGTTAAGTATCAAGATTACAGGAATTTTACATGACAAAACATTATCAGGGAAACTTTTTTTTTTAAGGTTAAGTATCAAGATTACAGGAATTTTACATGACAAAACATTATCAGGGAAACTCCTATAAATACATTATCATGCTCCCTCACTCTTTTGGGGGCACACTAGCCTTTTTCCATTAGATGTCAAGAAACTAAAATAAGACTTTATAGATGAAATGTTCTCAACATCTTTACCTTCTGTTTCAAGAAATCTTGGAAACTAGAAATCTTGGTAAAATTTCTTTAAAAGGTCAATTTAATCTTTGGTACCCTTTTCAGTGCCTTTGCACTCCTCATTAGCTGCATCCCATTTTGATTTGCCTTCTTTGACAGCACCTCATATTCCAAGATTGTCTCTATCCTCTTACATCATTAAAACTTCCTGTTCAGTGCTCCAGTCTCACTGAGCTCTCAGATTGAAAAGCAAAAAAGTTATATTATAATATAAACTTTTAGGCTGACAAATGGCTTTTTTTTTTTTTTTACAGAGTTAAGGAACTTATTTTGTATCTTAACAAAGGCATTATGAAGATTTTGAAAGCCTTAATAAAAGTAGTCATTGATCATTTCCAATGATGGTACCATGAAGTAAGAAATCTTTGGGTAGGAAAGTGGAATCCCTCAAATTCTAGCACATTGTGATAACTGCCTGTTCTGTGACCACCTAAGGAGAGAGGGATTACCTGCCTACCAGGGTGCCCTCCTTGAAGGCAAGAGCTTTTTTTTTCACCATTCTTTCTATCCCTAATACAATACATTTTCTGGTATACAGTAAGCACTTAACACTTTTTCATTTATGACTTAACTCGTCTTCTTTCTCACTCATATCACACATCCACTGGCTGCATGATAATATTTAATGCTTCCATGAGCTTATCCCATTCCTCCTAATAAGCCATCTCTAAGGTCTCTCTCCCCTTGATCAAAATCTCCCTCTCTTTCCCAATAGTTCTACCTTACTTTCTCACACTTTAAGAGACACTGACATTCTACCAAACATACTGCATCCAATTACACAAACTCATTTCTTTCCTTACGTTCAATTCTAACTTCATTTATGCCATTCCTTGGGGCACACACATCATGTATTTGTTCAACGTTTGTTGAATATCTGTGTCCATATATCCTCTGTGACTTTTGCCAGTGTGCCTGGAAGACACTTTCAGTTTGACTTACTTTTTACACTATCCAAGAAAAGAAAGTGCGTAGATGAGTATGGGGATGCTTTTGGTTAACAGTGATAATGGTCAGACATCAAGGGTTTTTATTTCTTTCAGACCACACAATAAGACCTAAGAAACCAAAATGAAATGTTCTCCTCTGAAATATAAAAGGCCCAAAAGATCCTACACAGCCTGCTCTTTTTTCCATTTTTTTTTTTCCTTTGGGAATCAACATTTGTGTGATACTGACTCTCCACAGCACAAGGATGCTGTTAGTAATACAGGAAGCAGGACAGGGAACTGTGGATGGGAGGAAGGTGAAAGACAACTATTAGGAAACTGAGTAGGGCCAATGCAAAAAATTTTTTACAGACCAAACAGAATTTTGGAAATTAGAACAATTCACATATTTTCTACCAGAACAAGGATGACAACTGTCTAGACAAATGCTTCCAAGACTACAACTTGTATACAATACTGGCCCAATGTTATTGTTCTAGTTTTAAGTGGTTTTATCTGTTTGTATAAATAACACCAAACTAGCCCAATTCTGTATGCAGCTCACTCAAAAGTCACAGCTCACAAAGTCAGGCTTCTGTCACTTTCGTGTCTGTTTTTTCTCCCTTTGTGGTTGGTGGTTGTCAATTAATTATAGTCATTCCTTCTTTTCCATGACATAGACATTCTTTTTATTTTCCTAAGTAACACTCTCCAGTGAAACTTCCATTTCAGTTGCGAATCAGAGTCCCCAGAGGGTGGCTACTACTTACATTCTGTTCCTTAAGATTCTAGGGGTAAACAACTGGGTTTCTAGCACTGTGGCTCATGAGCCCCCACCAGTGTGCTTTTCCTTTATGTCAGCTAAATGTCAATTAGATTTTGAAAAAATGTATTTACTACGGTAGCATTGTAAGTACAACTGGTACACAATGAACATCACTCCAAAGACCTCAGCTATACTATCCCACAAATACAAGTAGAGTTCAAGGACATACAATGGTAGTGAGGCACATATGTAGAAAACACATGTAGCTAAAAGGTAAACTCGTGGTTTAAGTCCTTTTAAAAGTCCATATCTAACATTCTTTCCTAGGTCAAGGAGCAACATTTTTTTGAAACTGGTTCGTCTCTCAAATGGCTCTTTCAGTATCTCCATCCATGCTTGTTCTCTGTATGGTGCCTCTGCTTCTGTTTGGATGCTTTTTTCTTCTTGGTTCAGCATGTCTAATACCCTGATAAACAGGAAGGAAGGAGTAGAAACTGAAACTGTCTCTTAACTGTTAGTCTCAAGAGTTTTAATTTCTCAAGGGCTTAGCTCAAGCTAAAATCCAAACTGGAATTCCTAGTCACTAGACTAACCCACTGTTTGACTGCACTCACCACTAACTAATTGCTGTTTTTATATACACATCCATGTGTCCAATTCTTTCAGCCAGTCTCAAGATATTATCTTTATGGTGTTATTTCCTTTCATCTACTTTAAAGACCTATTTTTTTCTAGAGTTGATAAATGACTTATTCACAGATTATTTAACACCTAATTGCACAACTGACTGACTCAATTTGAGAAGAATGGACAGTCTGTAATTATGGTAATGAGAAGGGTGTAAAACCCCTATCTTACACCAATATCTATTCTCTCTTATCTTCATGTGAAAGATTGCTAATGTATGACCTGACTTCTTGATTTTACATTTTGTTTAGCTCTGTTTAGATGTCATTATAACCTCCAGTTAAGAGGTAGCATGTTGTTAACAGATAGAGTGCTAGACTTGGGATTTAGGCAGTCCTTGGTTCTAGCCCTACTTATTACCCTGGATGAATTATTTAACCTCTTTAAGCCTCATGGAAGTCACATTCTCTCACAGTGAGTCCTGCATAAGTAGTGATTTGCTTTAGGAGAGGCAGTTCTCATACTAAGAAATTCCAGGGTCTTTAATGAAATGATCTATCATACCCCATGGCTTTTTATTTACTTATATTAGTGATCATTTTTGGACTCTATCCATTATACTTCTTGCATTTCCTTTTTAAAAAATTGCACTATATCATCTCCCACCCAGGAATCATTTCCAAAATGATTTTTATTTCACTCTTATCCTTAAATTATAAGGGCTGTGAAGGTGGAGATCCTTTTTCCTTAATCCTTATTTTCTATTCATAAGCCAGAACAACACACATAGCAGGCACCTGGCAAGAAGTTTAATTAAGTAAATTACAATTTCTCTTCAACTATACTAGCATTTTATTTTAACTAGAAATGGGTCAATATGGAACAGCAGTTACAAGAACCATTACCAAGGAGTTTGACTATCACATACACAGAAGTCTTCCCCACTCCAAAGGGAACTACCCTTGCTCTATCTGCTTGATCTTTTAATGCATGCCTCCCAAATTTGTGGGTGTTAAAGCTTAACACACAGCATATTTTCCTGCATATGGTGATTATATACAAATAGACATTTCCTTCTCATATTTCTAATTACCTTCCATAGGCAACATGGTCCACTGGAAAAGAACATTGAATTTAGAAGCAGAAGGCATAAGAGCAAATCTCATCTCCACTACTTAGACACTTGTGCGACTGGTCAGACCAATTTAACCTTCATGGACCTTAGTTTCCTCTTCTATGAAATCAGAGTTATACTATATAGCCTCTATGGTCCCTACCTGCTCTAAACCTATAATCAATTTATCCTTTTTAAGATTTCTAATTTTTACAGGCAAGAATCCAAAACTTAAGTCTTAATGTTTAAGTTATTTACGCTTTCACTTTGGAGCTCCCTTGAACAGAAATAATAAACTATATCCACATGTCACTATTTTCCAAGCTAAAAAAAAGACTGGGATACAATCAATTTTGCCTTTGTATCACAAAGGCAGGCAGTTTTCAGGGAGAGCTTCAGAGAAGGTGATACTTGGACTGAACTTTGAAGAAAGAGAATTTCAAGGGGTAGAGATGTGAAGTTGTACTGTCTGATAGAATTCTTCCATGGAAATGGAAATGAAACTATTCTTTTGAAAAGAAACAGCTAAATGAAACAACAGAAAATCCAAAACCATAGTTTCTATGAATTATTATTTAATAAACTGAAGTTTAGGGGGGAAAAAAGCACTAAGGAAAACAGTCACTCATATTTAATAAACATCTGGGGAAAACTGCATTGGAATAGAGCCAATATGGCATTAGTCCCATACTCCTTACTATATACTGAAATAAAGTCCAATTATATTAATTAATGAAAAACATCACAAAAATAGAAGAAAGGAAGAATTACAAATTTTTTCAATAGTAGAGAAGCACATTATTGAACACATGGCAAAAACTGTAGATAATCAATCAGCAAGCATTTATTAAGCAGTCATTATGTTCCAGGTCCTGGGAACAGAAGTGCAAAGAATCAAATAATTCCTACTTGCAAAAAAGTTCTTAAATTCTAATGGACAAACTAGACAAGAGTTGAGTAAATAAAATGACTCTTTTTTCCAAACAAAAGCAATGCCTCAAAAAAGGAAGAGGAGAAAAGCAGAGAAAAAAATTGCAGCAATTCTACCTTATAAAATCTGTCATCCAGATTTTATGGATTTTATACAGAAGGCATAAATTTGGGAAAAAAAAAATTAATACCTCGGAATTAAGATATAATAACAAATAGTCTAAAATATGAACAAGCAGTTTTTGAAAGAGTAAATTATTAATCACAAGAAACTTTCCTCTCTGGTGATTCACTGAAGAATCAGAAATATAATTCATGGTACTACATTGGTAATGGAACTTTGAATTGGTGACATTCTCTTTTTGGCATTCAGTTTTGCCACATACAATAATTATGACAGCAGTTTTAACTATAATATTAAAAACTGAAAACTACTCTGATACACAGTAAATGGGAAATGGCTGAATTGTGTCATATTAGCATAACAAAATATTACTGCATATAAGGAAGGACAAATATAAAAGATACGCCCAAATTAAAGTGAAATCAAAGCTCATATCACGGCTACAACAACAGGAAATTAGCAGAGTTAACAAAATGTGAAATACAAGGGAGAAAGTACTCAAGGGGGCACAGAAAGAAATTTACATATATGAGGTTGAACAGTATAATATTAAAATATTTTAAAAGCTTAAAAATGATTATACATGCACTGCCTCCTTTGAGTTATCTATACCCTTCCTTTTTATGGATTGTAAACAATAAAAACTATACAATTTGGATCTTCATAATCTCTCTTCTGAATTATTTTAACTGTGTCTTAGTATTTCTTCTTCAAGTATCTCCCCTAATTAATTTTCCATGTAACTGATAAAATCATATTTCTAAGGCACAGATAGTACTGTTGAAAAACTGTACACATGCGCTTTGTTCTTCTGACACTAGAAGGCACAGCGGCTGCAGTGCTGTTCTGGAGTCAGGACAACTGAGAAAGGCAACCACATCACTCTGGGGAATGGTTGAACAAATTATGGTATATGAATGCAACAGGATACTACTCTACAAAAAGAAATTAAGAAAGAGTGGTTTTGGAGAAACCTGGGAAGACCATGCAGAAGGAAGTGTGTATAATTTATTCTATATCAACTTTTAAAAATAAAAATAAAAATTGAAAAGACTTAAGAACTCTGATCCAAAAAATGCTCAATCATGATTTGGAGGACAGACGATGAAGAATTATATTCATTTTCTAAGTGAGACTAATTTGCTGAATGAGATACACTTTTGGACACGGGCCAACATGTTTGGTTTGACTCTAGTTGCTATAAATGTTTTTTCTTTTCTTTTCAGGTGGTAGGAGGGACAGAAAAAATAAATGCATAATAAGGAAAAATGAAATTTAATTAAAAATAACTCAATCTTATAAAAATAGCATTTGTTAAGTCCTTACTATATGCCAAGTATGTGCTTAGTACTGATGCTACAAATAGAAAAAAGAGAACTAGTCCCTACTCCGAAGGAATTTACCCTCTAATTAGGGAAAGATACTTAAAAGAAAGTTCAGCAGGCAAACCCTAAGGGATTCTTGGCAGGGAATATTGGAAGGTATCTTTAGGTTGTATCAACTGATCCTATGCTGATCCTGTGATCTGAAAGGCTTAAAAGCAGCAAGGATGGTCATGTCAGAGGGATTTTAGAAGGCCATGGCAGGTCAAGTCACAAGCCCTGGTGGTGTTCCATTTCACTATAAGGAATACAGTTGGTAACTTCCATTTCCTCTAAGTGGTAGTAACAGTCAAGCAACCTGGATGGGCTTTAGATAGGCAAGGGAAGAAGGGTTGAGCAGGCAAGGAGAACAGAGGGTGCCCCCATCTATCTCCTGCTGGTTCTTACCTCTGCCTGGCAGGCAGACAGAAATGAATTTTAACTAGAGGGTGATAACCAAAGCCTCCCAGAATACCTTCCCTAGATACTGCCTTTTGCATGTAGCATACAAACACAAAAATTCCTTTTAACTGCCCTTACATCTTGATCAAATGCATTATTGTCTTCAAATATTATCATACCCACAGGATTACTTGTCACATTAGAATTCACATCTTCATTTTCACCTCAAAGAAATCTAAAGCAAAGAAGTACACAAATGTGACTTGTTAAAGTTTAGCTACCAAAGACACATAATATCCAAGCTGCCACCACTTAATACTCCAGCAATAAAACCATATGAAGATTGGCCCATTCTCCTGATTTTGGTTACAGTTCCTCCTAAAGTACTTGGGGAAATAAAATTCAAAAACTGTGGGACTGGAAAAGAGAGCAATTTTTGTTCCAGCTCTCTTCAGTGAAATGCAAGCTTCTGAGGAGGGCATGGTGATAGATTTGGATATATGCTGCATTGGAGAAAATAAGAGCAGTGTCTGGCAACCCTTTTTGGACGGCATTTGAAAAATAACAAAAGCTCAACTCTGTGTGTGCTGGTGCCAAACATATCCAGCAAATCTCAAGGAGAAAAATGTTCTTATAAGCTGATGCTGTTAAAACAGTGCAGTTGAAACAAAATCTTCTCAATTCTAAGTTCCTATAAGTGACCCTTGGCTACTTGATTCCCTTTTCTTCTTTTTCCTATTCATTTCCAAACTAGATCTAGTGCTAATGCAGCACTACTAAAGCTTTGAGCTTATCAATATAAATCTTGAAAGAATTCTATATCCAATTATTATTATTTATTATTATTATACAAGTCAACTGGCAAGAACTGAAGCAAATCCTCAGATCAGTACAAAATGCATTTTTGTCTTTCCTTCTCCAAGAGAGAATGTTTAAGATATTCTGACTTGTCTCTGAGCAAGGAATCAAGGAGCATGGGGAAAGGAAACATGTTTGTTAGCAAAAATGAGATTATAGCTTTTGCTTGTTATTAGCTCTAGCCAAGCATAAACAAACATTTCTTTTTTCCCTCTTCAAGTTATTATGGAGTCATATGGCCACCAGCAGGAACTGTTATCACTTCATTTTCTGCAGAATGGTTCAGAAATTTGAAACCTCCCACACTTTCCCCAAGTAAGCTCTCTGGATTTTTAAACAGCCATGAAGTGTTTGTTTCCAAAAATGAATACATTTGATGGCTTGTTGGTACAGTTGATCATTCAAAAGCTTTTTAGAAGGCATAATGGAAAAAAAAAAAATCAATGATACTAGACCAGAGGGCTCACTGCATTAAAACTTATCATGGATTAATTTAAACAGCTGCCATATAGAGTTAATCAAATTAACTTCAAAACACCGAGGGTCTGTAGACCTTGTTTAACTGGCACTTAGAGAATGCATAAATCCAGACAAGATTTTTTTGTAGGTATAACAGAAGTTGGTGGAATAAAGCAATATGTCAAAAATATTTTACTGATCAATCCAACAAAACCACCTGGACCTGAGCATGGAAGGCACTAGAGCCAAACAGTTCAACTGCCAACCATTTGTTCTGCATCCTATACCATATTCCATGAATATCAACATTAGAATCTCTAGTTCCAGTGTTTTCGTTATTAGCACTCTGGAATTTGGCCAGGGTGAAACAGATCTTAAAGGGGCTTCTTCGTAGTCAAGATGCCTTTTCTGTCTAAAGGCAAGACTTCTGGACAGGGTGACCATATTGAGTATCTTCAATTTTAAACCTCATCTCCAAAATCCAAGATGAGTTTGAATGTCAAATTCAGGTATTAATGAATCCAAATGGAAGTCTTTTATGGAGGAGCCTTGATTTAAAACTCAGCCTTTCCAAAGACATAGTCCTTCATTATTCTGGAATTTTCACCTTTTGCAGTCTCTCATATCAGTAATTTCACCTACATTCATGGAGAACACAACTTTCCCTAGAGCCATATAAGTTCAAGTCCTAAAAAAATAGCCTTGTCCAATATGCATTCCTTACTATGCCAGACTAGTTTTCTCTAAGTTCAGCCCTTGAAATCGTCGAGGTGGTCATTCTGTTTAGCAGTTATCAAGATGTGGGACATTGCCCACAAGAAACTAGAAATCCAAAATACTAGGTTTTATTTTTATTTTTGTAAATCCAGACAAACTGTGTTTGTGTGTGTATGAGAGAGAGGGGAGAGAGAGAGAGAGAGAGAGAGAGAGAGAGAGAGAGAGAGAGAGAGAGAGAGAGAGAGAATTTACAGAGATGCTTGGCCAGAAATGCAAATTTTCCACAAGGTTCTAATCCTGTTATCAACCTCCTGGGATTCACCCCTTCAACCTTCATCTCTCCCCTGGCTACAGTTCTCTATTTTTTACTGCTTGCTTTAAAAAAGAAAAACACTAGTAAAGCTACCCTAGAGATCCTGTTTTAAGAATCCCAAGAGATGATACAGAGATGTAGACTTGAGCAACTTTTTAATTAAGAAGTTTTCTGGTGAGTTTCAGGAATACTTCACCTTCCAATTCATGTTCCAAGGATGTATTATGCCACAATCTTTCCCTGGTACTGAGTTATTCAGCATCTGCTTCAACAGTTCCTAAAATATGGGTCTAGCAAAGAAGATTTAAAGTATCACAGGACAGAACAATTTAGATGGCTAGAAATGGAGGCAAAATCTACACAAACTCTCAAGAGCAGAAAATCAACTAAATAAAAAAATATAAAAGTCAAAACTTTCAAAAGCTAAATTTGCAAAGAAACTATTTGGTCAAAACAAAAGATACTCAGTAAGTCAAATAACTATCATTTTATCAACTATAAAATCACAAGTTATAGTGAAACTTTCTGTTGAAGTTCTTTGGTAGAATTTCAAATCTGTTTAATGTAATTACTTCAAGGGTTCATTAAAGCAATTGGTTAACAGTAATTTTTTTATGGTTTACTTCTTTCATTCTGCCAATATTTTTTTTCTTTAATTTCAACTGCATCTGTCTTTAAAATTTAGCATTTCAAGTCTTTAATAGCTTCATTATCATAATTCACAATTTTTTTTGGCCTCTTCATTTTTTTTCATTTTAGCTTTTTTTAAAAAAATTTAAATTGATTTGTTTATTTACTTTTAGTTCACAAGATTCAGTTCCAGAGTCCCTTGGGTTTCAAGTTTTCTCCCCTCCTTCTCCTCATCCATGGCAGCATGCAGTCAAGTATAGAATCTGCTAATACTTTCACACTGGACATTAGTCTGGTTGTATAGAAGGGTTGTAACCAATGGAGTGGACAGTGGGAAAAAGGAAACAAAACCAAACATGAAAAAGAGAGATAGCAACTGGAACTTAAGATACGCAGGCATTGTGGAAGGGAGGGAGATCCATCCTGCCCTATTGGAAAGTTAGAGGAGTGATGGGGAAGGACATAGGAGAGATTAGATTGGGGCAGGGGTTATACAAGGGGATGGCTGTTTTGGGGGGGGAGCTAGGGGAAAGATGGGGAGAAAATTTGTAACTCAAAATCTCGTGGAAATGAATCACATAAACTGAAATAAATAAAAGGAAAAAAGAAAAAAAAAAGAAAAAGAGAGATAGCATATAGATTGCTTCAGTCTCCATAAACTCTCTTCTTTCTAGATCTTTCTCTGAATGTAGGTATCTCCTTCCATCCTGAGACTTGTAGAATTGTCTTATAGCTGTGCATTGCTGAGAAGAGTCCAGGTTATCAAGGTTGGTCATCACTTACACGATGTGTCTGTGATGGTGTACAAGTTTTTCCTGGTTCTGCTCTTCTCACTTAGCATCAGTGTGTATAAGCCTCTCCAGGCAAATATGAAGTCCATCTTCTCCCCATTTCTTATACCACAGTAGTATTCCATTACATTCATATACCACATCTTGTTTAGCCATTCCCCAATTGATAAGCATCCCCTTAATTTCCAGTTTTTTGTCACCACAAAGAGAGCTGAAATAAATATTTTTGTACATATGGGTCTTCCTCCCACTTCTATGATTTCTTTGGGATACAACCCCAGAAGTGGTATTACTGGGTCAAAGGGTATACAATTATTTATAGCCCTTTGGGCACATAATTCACAATTCTTAAGTTGCTTGAGGGGTTGGAACCTTTGGTCTCAAGGCCAGGTCCTCAAATGTGACCCTTTGACTGCATCTAAACCTTACAGAACAAATCCCCTTAATAAATGGTTTCTTCTGTAAAACTTGGACTCAGTCTAAAGGTCTCATCCAAGGACGTAGAAAGCCACATGTGGCTGTGAGGCCACAGGTTCCCCACCTCTGCCCTAGCCCGTTGTTAGAGATGTGTGTTTTCTAAATGGGTGCATAAAAATGAGTAACTTTATAACTACCATTCTGAGGGGAAAAACCACTATAGGATTAGGTGATAAATCTACTCCATGGACAGGAGCCTGAGAGTAACTAAATATTACAGATACATATCTCATTCCCAAATAGAACGTAAACTCCTTGATTATAGGAATTGTCAGTCAACAAGCATTTACTATGTGTGTCAGGAAATATGCTAAGCATTAGGAACACAAAACAGGAAGAATGAGGCCCCCACAATGCAGAGACAGGCCCCTAGACGCCTGCTGATCCACCAACCACAAGGGCCATTCCCAGGCCTATCACCACAGGGCAGGGATTGGAGAGAGGTAGGTAAGTGACAAAGGCAGGGCCTGCGGCAGGGGCAGCAGCTACTCCCGAGACTACCCATCCACAGCCTGGAAATTAAAAAAACCCTTATCTGAACTTCCAGGGACCAAGATGGCAAAGTGAATGCCGGCTGCTCCAATATCCCCCTCTGACCCAGAAAAACAGTAATTATTACCCCAGAGGAAAATTTTAAGCAGTAAAGGTTTAGGAACACTGGAGGAAGGGCGTGGCTAAGGTCCTGCCTCATAATGGGAAGAAAGTAGGCTACAAAGACAAAGACAAAGACTGGAATCCTATTAGGGAGAGGGAGGAATCAAACTCAGAAAGAGAGAGTATTAACTCCACACCAGCAGCTGAAGTCTTAACAGGGACTATGACCTGGTCTCAGGCACAGAAAACATTCCTAGATGAGCTCAAAAAGAACTCTGAAATCTGGCTTAGAGAGGTAGAAGATAAAATCAACACCTCTTATAAAAACAAAATTGTGAAATTAGAAAAACATTACAATGAAGAGAACAGTTCCTTAAAAAGTAAAATGTGTGAACTAAAAATGAAATCTGAGCATATGGAAAAGGAGCTTCAAAAACAAAACAAGAAGAATGATAGTCCCTTCCCTCAAGCAATTTATAATCTAATGGGGGAAAGCAATACATAAAAGTAGCTGAAAAGGAATTGGGGGAGGGGTTCATTGAGAAAGTACCTGAGCACATGGAGGCAAGACTAAAAAGTCCTAATTGCAGGCTGGTGAGAAATGAACAGATAGTTGGCCTTGGAGCTCTCCACAAATAAAGGTTCTGGGAAGAGCAATTCAGTCAGAGGGAGGAGCCATAGAGGCTGAGGGTTTTTGCTGGGTGTGAATTCCCAAGTTGAAGTATTCCTCCAGGAAGAATGGTTTGGGGGAGGGGGTGGAGGAGAGGAGGGTTAGATTGATAAATCTGGAGTACAGCTATTATGAATCCCTGCATATAACCACCTGGAACTCTGGTTGGAAAGCAACAAGGTTGAATGCAAATGGGATGGAAGCCTGAGGTCATTGCAGGGGGATTCTGGGAAGTGAGAAATGTTGAGTTCATGGCAGTCACTTTTTTGTCTTTGAAACCCAATGCCTAGCATAGTCGCTGACAAAAAATATGCATGTTAACAAATGCCTGTCGATTGAACTGGGCAGCCTAGGAGTAATAGGAAATCTTTCTTCGTTAATGACATCTGCTAAAAATGAATAACCTCCAGAGAGGGGAAACAGCTTTAATTTAAGGATATAACAATATCACCAGGAAATTAGTATCTACTAAGTCTCAGTAGGTTTCATTTCTAGCCTTTGCAAATTTGGATTTGAGTTTGAATTTTTTCTCCCTTTGTCCCCACTCATTTCTACTATCTGTTTCTATATCCTGAATTCTCCTCACGAGACAATATGGTAGACCATGAATCAGTAGAAACATGGGCTCAAATAACAGCTCTGTTAGGCAACCTTAGACAAGTCCCTTAGACACTGAAACTGTCTTTTCATCTGTAAAATGGGGCAATTATATCAAAAGATTATTGGAAGTAAAATATTATGCAAACCTTAAAGTGATAATAAAAATTTGAGCTACCAAAACTTCCACAGACATAAAATTAAGATGTTACATAATAACATGTTCCTCTGACACAAAGAATTACCTTATCATAGTATCAGATGCCTTTGTTTTTCTTTATAGGCAATACAGGTCAAAAGAACTACCCAATTTGGATTTTCTAGACAACCAAATGGTCAGATCCTACTGTATATTTGTTGGGTTTTTCTTAACTCACACTGAAGAGCAAAGGAATGGAAGGAGTCATTATGAATTGCTTCTGTATTTCTGTTAAAAGAAACAGATGGTGAAATAAGAAGAGCGTTACAAGTGTGGACCAGCAAGTTTTGATAAGAAGGTTCATAAGGAATTTAAATTGCAATTTCTGCTCACTGTATTTGACCTATCTTTGTTCCTCAGACCTTTGGCCATCACTCTCCAGGAATAGACAAATGCTCCAATTTTACCCAATACAGAAAACAGTAGAGTATTAGAGCCAAATGGAGTCTGGCTCAAGATAATTGTGCTCAATTTCATCAAAACAATTTGGCACCAATATAGAAATTCACTACCAGTTAGCTGACAAGATTTCATCAGGCTGTTTGAAAAGCAGTGAAATAAACACGAGCTGAGAGACAAAGAAAATAATGTAGCAATTGTCAAACAGAATGTGTGGAACAACATGAAGCATTCTTCTGCATGTAAGACTGAAACCATTAATTCACAAAAAAAAGCACTGTGAAAATGAATGAAAATTAAAACTGTGGTAAATCAGCTTTCACTGGACATTCACTGCTCACAATGAATGAAAAATAATTTAGAAATAAATACCAATGGAGTAGCCACAAAAAAAAAAAATCACTGAACTTCGTGTAATAGGATTACATATATTAAGATGTGGAGTCAAACTGAAAAAGTAATGTCTCATTTAAACCCTTTAAAGCAAATTCATCATACATTTGACCTATTAGAAAGGAGTGAGTCAGATGAGCATGCCCTTCCTGTCATTAGGTAGTTAGGTATTTTACATTCGTTTTCTAACCAGTGGAGTGACAATGTCGGCTTCTCAAACCATCCGTCTTACTTTTTTTATAAAGGGAAAAGAGACTATTTTTCTATGGTTCAGGCATCCAATACAAGGACATGTAATAGGTCAGGCTCAGTCATTCAAATCAGCTATCAGGAAAAGACTCCCACAGAAAAATTATCTTTTTATAGAAGAGCACAGAAACACATGTAGCTTATTCTCTTGTCAATGAAACTTTTTCTCTAAAACAAGAAAGTTATAACTGTATTAGTAGCTGTGGCTTGTCAGGGATTTGCTCCACATCCCGATTCAGACTACCAGTTTTGAGCCTCTGTGACCTTGAGCAAGTCATTTGCCTCCATAAACCTTAGTTTCCTCACCTATAAAATGAAGAATTTAGACTTAAATGAACTCCAAGTTTCCTTCCAGCTCAAAATCTGGGATCTCAAACATTTTGCAAGTTTATACCATTTATTTTTTTTTCCTTCCTAAAGGATCCTAGAGTGTCCAGTAATATTGAGTTGAGTGTAGCATTAAGCTTTAATAACTTAAATTGTTATTGCATTTTAAAGCTACACTAAGACTTTTAGGACTTCCTATACAGAGCTGGAAGGAACCTGAGAGGTCATTTAGTTTAAATCCCTAAATTTTAAAGATGAGAAAATGGAGGCCCAACTTAAATGACTTTTCCAAGGTCACAAAGAAAAATGTTGTTGATTTTAAAAACCCAGTTCTTCGGCCAGGATCAATGCTCTTTTCCATTGTACCTTCCTAATTTTTACTGATTATATTTTGACAGACAGGAAGTTACTTGTTATTAATGTGTTAATTTTTCCCAAATCAATTTAGACCACTATCTTAGGATAAATATCAAAATGAACGCAAAACCTATAAGTATAAAAGATAGCACGATGTGAACTATTTTGACATAGTATTTTGATTCTTCCCCACCATTCCCCTTCATAAGAACTTGATGTAAAATAAAATGAATATTGGCACAGAGCTTAAAATTTATGAAGAAGAAGAAGAAATAAGAAAATAGTAGTAGTAGTAGTAGTAGTAGCAGTAGCAGCAGCAGCAGCAGCAGTAGTAGTAGTAGTAGTAGCAGCAGCAGCAGTAGCAGCAGCAGCAATAGTAGTAGTAGTAGTAGTAGTAG
>CM053587.1:252089939-252115648 GCA_028646515.1 Pseudochirops corinnae
GTCTTTTTCATGTCTGGTTTTGCTTTTTTTTCCCAATGATCACTCATTGGTTATAACCCTTCTATATAACCAAACTATTGTACAGCGTGAAAGTATTTGCAGATCCTATACATGATTGCATGCCACCGGGGGGGGGGAAGGGAGGGGAGAAAATCTGAAACTCAAGTGATTGTGGAACTGAATCTTGTAAACTAAAAGTAAATAAACAAGTCATTAAAAAAAAAACATCATCCCTTCCTATTAAATTGATCCTGTGCCCTCTATGTACACATATATACGTATACTCAGATATGTATTCATATGCATATATATGCCCTCCTATATAGACATATGTACACATATATACACACACTTAGATATGTATTCATACACACACATATTTATATAAATATAAATATATAAGTATATATATATATATATATATACACCCCCCTATATAGACATATATATACATTTATATTCCCTTCACCTATCCTCATACTGAGAAAAATCCTCATCCTGAGTTACAATTATCCTTTTTCCATGTTAGCATGTAAATAGGTCAACTTTGATAAGTTCCTTATGATTTCTTTTCCATGTTTACCTTCTCATGATTCTTGTATTTGAATGTCAAATTTTCTATTCAGTTCTGTTTTTTTCAGCAAGAATGCTTGAAAGTCCTCCAGCTCATTGAATGACCATATTTTCCCTTGAAACATTATACTCAGTTTTTCTGGGTACATGATTCTTGGTTTTAATCCCAGCTCTCTTGATCTCTGGAATATTGTATTCCAGGCCCTTCGATCCCTTAATGTAGAAGCTGCTGGATCCTGGGTTATCCTGATTGTGTTTCTACAGTATTCAAATTGTTTCTTCTTGGCAGCTTGTAATATTTTCTCCTTGATCTGGGAACTTCAGAACCTGGCTATGACAATCCTAGGAGTTTTCTTTTTGGTATCTTTTTCAAGAGGTAATCAGTGAATTCTTTCAAGTTCTATTTTGCCCTCTGGTTCTAAAATATCGGGGCAATTTTCCTTGAGAGTTTCTTGAAAGATGATTTCTAGGTTCTTTTTCTGATCATGGCTTTCAAGGTAGTCCACTAATTTTTAAATTGCCTCTCCTGGATCTGTTTTCTGGGTCAGTGGTTTTTTGAATGAGATATTTCACATTGCCTTCTATTTTTTCATTTATTTGGATCTGTTTGATAATATCTTGATTTCTCATAAAGTCATTTGCTTCCATTTGCTCCACTCTAATTCTGAATGAATTATTTTCCTCTGCAAGCTTTTGAGATTCTTTTTCCATCTGGCAAAGTTGACTTTTTAAGGCATTCGTCTCCTCATTGTCTTTTTGGGCCTCTTTTGCCATTTGAGTTAATCTATTTTTCAAGGTGTTGTTTTCTTTAGTCAGGTTATTGACTCTCTTTTTATGATTTTCTTGCATCATCCTCATTTCTCTTCCCAATTTTTCCTCCACTTCTCTTATTTGGTTTTCAAAATCCTTCTTAAACTCCTCTGTCGCTTGTAACCAGCTTACATTTTTCTTTGAAGCTTTTGGTGTGGGAGATCTGACTGTGTTGTGTTCCTCCTGTTCCATGCTTTGATCCTTTTTGTCCCCAAAAAAAGGAATCAAAAGTTGGATTGTTGAGCTTAGTTTGATTCCTTTGCCTGCTCATGCTGCCAGTCAATTAACTTGATTTTCGAGCCACAGTAGATCTCTGCTTCCCCGGGGGGGGAAAAACTTCATCCCAAATTGCTGGGCTTTTTGCAGCTGCTGGTGCTATTAGGGGGCTGCCGTCTCTGCAGCCCCCACCAGCTTTAGCTCACTGGTCACACACCTCAGGACCCCACCCAACACCACAATCCAATCCAGGCAGTTTAATGCAGAAGCACTTAGCTTCTGAATGGTCACTTGCTCCCCTCTTGCAGTCTGCAGGACATGAGCTCTGAAAGCAGCCACTTCTGCTACTTTCTTGCCCTGGAGGCAGATGGCCAGACCACTTCTTTCCCCAAATTTAGCTGAGTTCCACTGACCTTTCACTTTGTATTTGTTTCTTATGGGTTGTTAATTCTGGAAACTGCAACAGCTGCTGGTGATCCACTCCCCTGAATCCTCCAGCCGTGGCTTGTCCTGGCTGCCCTGGTGCTGAAGCTGTGACTGGTCTTGTCTCCCAACACGCTATGATGAGCACTTCTTGTCCTACCTGCCGGGCGGCCTTCAGTGGGAGATGTATTTTTCTGTAATTCTGTGGGTTCTGGAGCTCTGAAATTTGTTTAGAGTCATATTTTATAGGTATTTGACGTGGTTATGGGGGAGCTGCAGAGTTCTTCTGCTTCTAAGCTGCCATCTTGACTCTGCCCCCAAGTGTTTCTCTTTTAAACAGCATGTTGTTGGATTCTCTTTTCTAATCCAAAGTTCATCCTATTCACATTCATGTGATTAACTCTGTAGTTCTCTCTTTTCTATTTTCTTCTGTTTTTTCTTTCTCTCTCTCTCTCTTTTTACCCTGTCCCTCTTCAAAAATCTATTTGCTTCTTATCACTGCTCCCTTAATTTGTCTTCCCTTTTGTCTGTTTTCCTTTTTCTCTCCTACTTACCTGTTGGGTAAGATAGATTTCTATATCAACTGATATATTTTTCCTCTCTTTGAAACAACTCCAGTGAGAGTGAAGTTCAATTGTTGCCTCTCCCCCCATTTCTCCCTACATCGTTAAAGCTCTTCATTTAGTACCTCTTTGGTATGAGCTAATTTTCTTCATTCTTCCTTTCTCTTTCCCCTCTTCTCAGTGAATCCCTATTTTTTGCCCCTTCATTTTTTTTGAGATCATCCCAACATGTGCCATCTGTTTATGTAGATTATTCTAACTTCCCTAATACTGATAAAGTTCTTAGGAGTTATATGTATCATCTTTTAATATAAGAATGTAAGTAGTTTAACCTTATTGAATCTCTTTTTATGCTTTTCTTGAGTCTTATGTTTGAAAGTTAAATACTCTAGTCATCTTTGGTCTTTGAATGAGGAGTACTTTAAACTCCTCTGTTTCAGCAGATACCAATTTTTTTTAAACTCTCTGGAGTTTGGTATGTCTTAGTTGTAATCTTAGCTCCTTTGCTCTTCAGAATATCGTATTTCAAGCCTTCTGACCCTTTGTGGAAACTACCAAATCTTGTGTGATACTCGTTGTTGCTCCATGATATTTGAGTTGTTTCTTTCTGGCTGCTAGCAGTATATTCTCCTTGACCTGAGAGCTCTGAGATTTGGTTTATAACATTCCTGGGAGTAATCATTTTGGGATTTCTTTCAGGAGGTTATTGGTGAATTCTTTCAATTTCTACTTTATCTTCTGGCTCTAGGATAATGGGGCAGTTTTCCTTGATAATTTCTTGAAATATGATGTCTAGGCTTTTTTTTTTTTTTTTTTTTGATCATGGCTTTCCTTGATAATTTCTTGAAATATGATGTCTAGGCTTTTTTTTTTTTTTTTTGATCATGGCTTTCAGATAGTTCAATAATTCTTAAATGATCTCTTCTCAGTCTAATTCCAAGGTTAATTGTTTTTCTGGTGATATAGTTCACATTTTTCTTTTTTTTATACTTTTGACTATTTTGTTATTTCTTGATGTCTCATATAGTTATTAGCTTTAACTTACATTGTTGTTGTTGTTTAGTTGTTTTTAGCCATGTCCAACTCTTCTTAACTCCATTTGGGGTTTTCTTGGCAAAGTTACTGAAGTAGTTTGCCATTTCCTTCTCTAGCTCATTTTATATATGAGGAAACAGAAGTAAACAGGGTTAAGTGACTAGCCCAAGGTCACACAGCTAGTGAGGCCAGATTTGAACTCAGGTATTCCTGACTCTAGGCCCAGTGCTGTATCCATAGCATCACTTATCTGCCTCTAGCTTCTAATTGCCCAATTCTAATTTTTAAGGAATTATTTTCTTCAGCAAATTTTTATGGCTCTTTTACCATTTGGTAGATTTAATTTTTTAAGGTATCTTCTTTTTTTTTTTTAACTTCTCACCAAAACATTAATTTTCTTTTTATGATCTTTTCACATACCTCCCATTTTTCCCTCAATTTTTTTCCTGTACCATTCTTATCTCTTTGTTTATTCCAGTAATTCTTTGTTGGGCTTGTGAAATTTGTATTTATCTTTGAAGCTTTGCTTGTAGTTGTTGTCATGTAATTATCTTCTTCTGAGTTTGGTTTTGATCTTCCTTTCAATAATAATAGATTGCTTTGGTCAAGTTTTTTGTTTGTTTGTTCATTGTTTCAACCTTTTTCTTGACTTTGAATTTTATGTTAAAGTTAGCCTCTGCTCATTTATGGGGGTGGGAGAGGGTGGCTGAGTACTCTCCCAGGCTTCAAGCTTTGTCCAGCTGCTGTTTTCAGAAGTAGTTCTGGGGATTTGTAAGTCTTTGATGCTCCTAAAGTATTATGACTTGGGGAGAGGTGTGGTCACAGCTCCCTTGGTTTGTACCCTAGTTTTTGCCCAAGAAGGGTCCCTGCCCTTTTGCAACCACAAGTGTTATCACTCCTTTTGGTCTGGGAACTGTGACCCAGAACTGCATATGGGAAATAGAGTAGCCAAACAGCACCTACTCTTGTGCCCAGAGTTAGTTCAGGGTCCTTTTAATCTCTTTCTGACCAGTTACCCAAGCTCCTTACCATTTCTGGGCTTGAGATGAACTCTGTTCATCTGCCACTGTAGCTGTTGCCATTGCCTCCACGGCTAAGTGCCCAGTCATCTCCACTCATCCTGATGAATATCTGGTCACTGGATCTGGAGGGCTCTGCAGGAGAAAGTGAAGCTGGTGACCTTGCACAGCCCTCCCTCATTCAGATCAAAGTCAACTGCAAGTCATGTCATCATTTCCTTGATGCCATGGTCCTCTTCCAAAACAAAGGACAAGCACAACAAGTTTGGATATTATAAATGTTTTTCACTGTTCAGTCCCCCAACCTTATATTTGTACCTCCTTCCTCTTTAGTAGGTGACTTTAAGAGCGGAAAACAAAGGGAATGGACATTTATTAAGCACCTGATGTGTTCCAAGCACTACACTAAACATCTTACAAATATTATCTCATTTGATCCTCAAAACAGAGCTATGAGTTAAGTGTTCTTAGTATCCTAATTCTACTTTTGAGGAAACTGAGGTAGGCAGAGGTTAGATGTCTTGACCACAGTAAGTGTCTGAGGCTGAATTTGAACTGCTCAGTTCTTCTTGACTCCAGATCTCACTTTCTATTCATTATGCAATCTAGTTGCCTTTATTATTACCCTGATCTTACTGAAATGCAGGCTATTTTATTTTACTTCTTTAGTACTTTCTAAAAATCTCTTTACTTGTAATTTATTCCTTTTCTGGTGAATCTCCTATTTTCCAAGACAAAACTTTCTAATTCTCCTAAGAGCTTAATTCATCAGACACTCTTTCAGCTTATTTTTTTCTTCAATCTTTCCTTCCCAAGTGCCTGTACTTGTTTTCCCTAATCCCCTCAAAACCCCATAGAATTATCCTTTAACCTTGCTTACTCCCTCAAGCCACTGTTTTATCTCTGCTCTTATGCCAAGCTTTGAGGAATAAGAATCTTTGGTCTGCTCAACTTCAACAGTCTTCCACCCATGATCTGGTTTCTTCTTTATCAAAACTGATCAGAATCAATGGACCAGTGGTCTTCTTTTGGTCCTCATCTTCCTTAATCTTTCTGCACTATTTGACACTGGTCACCATTTCTGCACTATTTGACACGGGTTACCACCCCTCTGATTCTCTTCTTCTCCATTCCATCTTGGACTCTAATTAATAATGATGACAATAATAATACAATAATGATAGTAATAGTAGCTAATGTATGATGTTTACTGTTGGCCAAGCACCGTACTTAGTGCTTTACAAGTGTTATTTCATTTAATAGTCACAACAACCCTGAGAGGCAAGTGGGATTATGATCCTCATTTTACAGATGAGAAAACTGAGGCAAAAATAGGGTAAATGAGGCCAGATTTGAACTCAGATCTTTGTGATTCCAGGACCAGAGTTATATTCACTGAAGCACCTGTGTATCCTCTAACCAAGTATTGTCAGATTCAAATAGAAAAGGGGACAATAAGCTGTACATTAATATTCCTGTGGATTGCATATTGACTAAGAAAATCACATATTAACATTATATATATATATATATATATTATATTGTACTTTTAGATATTTTGTTAAATATTTTTCAACTACATTTTACATTTAGAATCATATTCCTGTTCAGGCTGCACACAGCAGCATGGTTGGTTTCGTGGGCTGTATGTTCACACCTGCTGTAGCCCATGAAAAGTAGATATTTTCTAAGAATTGATCTTTAGATCTCACATATTTTTCCTCTCTATTCTCTCTTTTGACTAGAGTATTCATTTGCATATTTTTAACTATAACCCATAAGCTAAAGATTCCCAAACCTTTAGATCTGTGTTTTGTACTGACAGACATTTCCACTTGGATGTTTCTCTAGTACTTCAGACCTATTGTAACTAAAACCAAACTCATTTTCCCCTAACACATACTTTTATGTTTGATTTCTTCCTGCCAATGATGTCACCATCATCCAGATGACCTACACTTGAGACTTAGGAGTCTCTTTGGACTCTATCAAGTTGTATTGGTTTGACTGTCATGACATCTCTTAAATTTATGACTTCTTTTTTTTTATCATTCTCATTGTCTTTACATTGGAGGTTATTACTGACTTTTGTTTATACTATTCTTAGAGCCTCCTAAGGAAAAATTTTCCCTTCCATCCTCTTCTTTAATACAATCCATTTTATGTACTTTTCCAAGATTGATCTTTCTGATCACCTCTGATTAGATTATTATCTTCATTGGTTATCCATGGCCTACCAAATAAAGTCTGATAATCCAGTCCTGTTCTGCTTTTCCAGGCTTCATACTCAGTCCTTCATGTACTCTACATTCTAGCCAAACTGCAATGCTTAGCATTCTCTAAACATATCCTCTTTTTTCTCAAGATTCTCTACTTCATCATTTTTGCTCATGCTAATCCATTCTCTTGGAATGTCCTCCTTCTTCAGATACAACTGTAAATTTTCCTAAACTTCTAAGGCCCAAGAAAAATGCTACCTGTTTCATGAAGCCTTTGTTTCCCCTTCCTCCATAATAGGCAAAACCAAAATAATACAAAAAAGTCTGAATTAACCTTTCCCTATCCAGAACTCTCATCCTCTTGTGCTTTTTACTACACTTACCACATTTTATTTTAATTACTGTTAACTTTAAAAAAATTAGATTGTAAGAGCTTTGGAGGCTAGAACCATGTCTTTATTTTGTAGCTCCCTTGGCAACTAAGTTTTTTTTTCCAACTCAGGTTTTCAGTAAGTGTTCAAGTCATTCTTTCATTATGATGTTAATGCTGTCTCCCTGTCTTGTTTTACCCACCACTTTGATAGTGGCCTGTAGGACTTTTTAATATTTTTATTTGTGCATGAGCAGGGTAGGACCAAGAATAGAGAGGTGAATTAAAATATTTAAGAAAAGAGGAAGCCAAACTGCTTGCTGCCTTCAGTGTTCACTCTCCATGGTACTGCCTTACTGTGGCTTCCATTTTTACTCCCTCCCTCTTCCTCTGGCTTCCTTTTTCTTATTCTTTTTTTTTTTTTTTTGGCTTAGCAGTCACTTTCCACTAGGCACTTGTGTACTAAATTTTAAAATGTTTAGCGATTCCATGTCTCTGGTGGATGCCACAGGCTTTGAACCATAGTCTTTTGAATGGCCTCATATGTAACAATTTCATCTCTAAAATTGTTTAAATCTCATTGGGGGAATTGGATTGTACTTACTTGTATTTAATTTGGGGGACTTGCGTGTATTAAGAAAATTTTGCACTCATATATGTATAGATTTATGGACCCCTAACTGAGTACTTTGGGAAGAAAAAAATCTTTTTTTTTTGCAATGGAAAGAATTACTAAATTTGTTATGATTAAATGTGTATGCATGAGTGTACATGCATAAGTGCAAGATACAGTGGCATAATGACTAGAGAACCAGCTTTAGAGCCATGATGACCTGGACTCAAGTCAATCCTCTGACATGTCACTGACTGTATGATGCTGGATAAATGGCAACCTGTCAGTGCTCTACAGAGCTCTTTGACACTGTAAATAGTAAAGCAAGTACTGATTTGCATTGGTAGAGGGAGTTTCCTCACCAAGAGAATTCCCTGTGTTAATGATAATACAGGTTCACTCTTCGTTTCCTGTCCCTATGTGTTGTGTATCTGAGTCAGATTGGAACAAAGGTTTTACTTTCTGTATCAGATTTTGCTCTCTTCTGCTCCCCTTCTCTCCTCCACCATAGATAGTTTAAAATTCAATTTTGATCATATCTACAATATACTGAAGCCTTCTAATTACATAGGTATGTTTGCCATTACTTCAAAGGGGACTTTGTTAGAAGAGGGTTTGTCTTCAAAGACTTCATACAGAAAGAAGAGTGGCTCATTAGTAGGCAATTGCATGGCCTGTGGTTATGTCTTTTTCCTTTGAACTAGTCAAGTCCTATGACACTGCACAGAATGCTTTCCATGACACTGACAAATACCCTAGGGGAGCTTATGTTTTCCTTTTTTTACCCTCACTTAATGTCTCAGAACATCCAAAATAGTTATCTCCATAGTTGCATCTGACCTAGTCATATATAATTTTATGTTTATGTGGCAGATACCTATCCAAGGATATTCTTCGAGGATGCATTTTGTTTTGCCTAAATAAATGTTTCTAATAGTCAGTAAAAATGCACACAATGGTATCTACTCTGCACCTCTTAGTCTGCTTTGTGACTATAAAGATATAGTATGTTAGAAAAAAAATTATCTGTGCAAGCATGCTTGTTCCTTTTCATCATGGATTTTCATGAAGTATATGTTGGATATTTTCATTTAAGGTTTTATACAGATAATAGGTAGATATACACCTGTGTTATTGTTGTTTAGTCATTTCAGTTGTAACCCTTTTTGGGGTTTTCTCAGCAAAGATATTAGAGTGGTTTACTATTTCCTTCTCCAGATAATTTTGCAGATGAAGAAACCAAGGCAGAAAGGGTTAAGTGGCTTGTCCAGGATCACACAACTAGTGAGTGTCTGAGGCCAGATTTGAACTTGGGTCTTCCTGACTCTAGGCCCAGTGCTCTATCTGCCATCTTGCAGCCCATATATAGGCCTGGAGGACGGTTTAATTTTTTTTTTTTAATATCAGTCACCATGTTGGGGTCATGCTAAGCAAAAACATCATCCATATTATTTTTCATTTTGGAGGGATTTTTCCACCTTTGGAGAGATTTTTTAAAAAATCGGTCTCTGAGTATCTTTAAAATGACTGACTCCATTGTTCACACTCTTTCCCCCTCCTACTCTAAGTCTAGGCCAGATTCAACTGCAGATGCACATTTATGTCTATATCTATACTTAGGTTTCTTTTTTGACTTATTTTTTTATTCTTAATTTATGAGATCAAACATGCATTTCCATAACATGGTATAATAAAAAAATGATGGCACGTGAAACTGAAAATCTATTATGTACAACTTGCTATTCCATTTACATATATGATAAATATATAATGTAGAATTTATATATAATAACGTTTTATCCTTTTTGTCCTTCTCTAACTCACCCTAGAAATAGCTACCATTAGACACAAATTGTGTCTCTGTGTGTATACATACACACATATGTATATATGCACACACATAGATGTATGCATATGTGTATATAAAGTTATTCTATACATACTTCAATTTAGATTATTTCCCTGGATGTAGATAGTATCTTTTCTTCATATGTCCTTATTAGTTAATTTGGGTGTTTATAATTATCAAAATGACTTGTTTACTCAAGGTTGTTGTTAAAACAATATTGCTGTTACTTTATACAATATTCTCTTGGTTCTGCTCATTTTGCTCTTCATTATTTCATGTAAGTCTTTCCATGCCTTTTTCTAAGATTCTTAAATTATTTCTTATAGCAGAGTAGTATTCTATCACAATCATATACTGTAAGTTGTTCAGCCATTCCCCAAATGAAGGGCATTGCTACAGTTTCCTGTTCTGTGCCACTACAAAGAGAGCTTCTATAGACATTTTAGAATATATAGGTTCTTTTCCTTTTTCCCTACTAATCTTTGAAAATAGACCTAGTAGTGATATTTCTTGGTCAAAGAGTATAGGCAGTTTAATAACTCTTTGGGTTTAGTTTCAGGTTGCTGTCCAATACATGAGTTTTCAAAAATATCTCTCTCAACCACTCCTGAATTGATCTTGCCCCTTTATCAGTGTAAAGCAGTTAAGAACAACTCACCTAACAATTATTTTGGATTGTGTAATTATGTTCATAGTCTCCCGCCTCTGCAACAAATGGAAAACAAATTATACATAATCTTGTCTACTACATGGTAACTCTTTTATTATTTCCAATTTTTAAAATTCTGTTATCATTGGATGCTTCCATGTTCCAGGTGAGTTTCCTGTCAGCCTTTTTGGATGGAATTTCCACATTGGGAATTCCCTACATGGCTGAAATCATAGGTCTAGACCAATCAGTTTAGGTAAGGTTCACATTACTAATCCTAGACTGTCTTAAGGCCAAAAACTGAACTGTGTTGTCTTTCTAAACTTTGCATCTCTCCCTGAGCACATAGCACCGTGTCCTATACTGAAGTGCTTAGCAACTATTGAATAGAATGACTTGCATCATCTTAACACTTCTTTGTGAGACCTTCCTTCAGTTAGTGGTAGCCCTATTCCAGGATTCCTTAACCTATTTGGTTCATGAACCCCTAAAATCAGTAGACTCAGAATTATGTCTTCAAATGAATTAAATACATAAAATTACCAAGGAAGTAAAATTTAATTATATGTACACATGCACACACATATGCGTAATTGTAGATGTCTGTATAAATATGTGTTCTTACATACACACTTCAAATATCAAATCAGGTTCATAGATTTCAGGTCAAAAACCCCTACTCTGTTTAATTGGTTATTGTTGTACTTCCAATGACATCACAAAATCTTTTCTTTAATAAAGGTATGAGTTATTATTTTAGAAATCTAAGTAGTACTGCTAATAGTGGAAATACCTAACATTTTTTAAAGTTTATAAAATAATTTTCATACATTGATCATCACAAGCCCAAGAGGTTGTTGCTATAGATGTTATGTAGATATACAAATATGTATGTCCTAGAGATGACAGAGCTGTGATAGGGAAGTTGTGAGTTACCTACAGTTAGTAAGCCACCAAGCCAAAAGTAAAATTCTAGTATACTTGAATATAAGATGTTTGCTCCTGAACACACTTTAGAATGTACATGTAGCATAAAGCCATCTAAAGCCATCTATGTTGTAGGAAGAAATTACCGTTTTTTAGAAGAGAAAAACGGATTACATCTAATTTTCTTGACAAGTAACTAAAAAGTTGTTTCAGTTCAATCTATATTATCTAAGCTACCAACTGTACAGACATTTGACTGAATCATCAGCTGGTTAGGCTGAAGAGTGGTGACTTTGGGCTAGAGGGGATGGCGGCTCTCTGGGTCAATAGATTATACCATTGGCATTTTGATTAGCTGTTACAGTATGCTAACCACAAGTGGTGTCTTCATGTTCTCAACCATCAGACTACATGTTACATAAACCCACTTTTAATTTGGGTAGGTCAAGAAATAGTATATTATGAAAACACTTCCTCTTCAGATTTCATGACAAATTGGAGATGATGCTCACTGCCTTGCTTGATTTAAGAAAGTTGATCTCTGGATCTGTAGATATATTTAACATATTCCAGTCTACCACTATGGTCTGGTGATAGTCACAGGTATACTTGTAAAGAATTAAAGTCAACAAACGTTTAAAAAAATACCTACTTTTTGCAAAATATGGTACAAAAACAGTGCCAGCTGCCCTCAAGAGACTTAAAGCATTATAAGGAAATAACATGATAATCAAATATAAAATACACCCAGAAATATAAAGTAATTTCAAGGGGGAGAGAGAAGGAGAGGGAGAGAGTTAAAAACTGTGGGAAAGGTGATTAAGGAAAGCCTCTAAAAAGGGTCCTTTTAGAGTTAGTCACTTTGGAGGAGAATTCAAGATGAGTTGAAAGAATGAGAGGGACCAAACCATCTGCTAGGAAAGCATAAGATAAGTATAAGAGGGTGAGGAGAAATCCTGGATGTGTTGGAGTTGGGGTGCTCAGCTTAGTGCAGTACATGATTTTGAATGTTGGGATGAAGAAGAAACCTGAAAAGTACCACCTTGAAGAGTTTCTGATGATTTGATACTATATCAAACATTTTTAGTAACAATTGTAATTTTTTTTTTAAATCAAGGCTTGATTTAGTGCTAAACAATATGTGGGCTATTTATTAATTTGTTCCTGTATTTCAAGGATGTGATTTTGGCCGTGTGGATACACTGGCCACAGAGACAGATGATAGCCCCTTTACACTTCAATAGGCAGTCTTCAGGGGCTACAAACACTGGAAGATTCATCACCCTGTGGCCAAATGTTAGAATGTATCTGATCTTGAATGAATTTTGTATTAATGATAAAGGTGCAAATAAAATCATTCCTCATTTATTTTTGCTTCCTAGACTAAAGATATATAGAGTGAAACCAAATTTGATTTCTAGCTCTAGTACAGCGTTTCTCAGTCTGTGGGTTATGTTCAATTTGTAACAATGAAAATACATCCTGCATATCAGATATTTATATTACAATTCATAACAGTAGCAAAATTACAGTTATGAAGTAGCAATGAAAATAATTTTACGGTTGGGAGTCACCACGACATGAGGAACTGTATTAAAGGGTTGAGACATTAGGAAGGTTGAGAACCACTGCTCTAGTAGAATGTTTTTGTGCTTGCATGTGAATATGGTTATTTTGTGTGTTTCAATTCATATAATCTCAGAAAACCTAGTTAATACTTTGATTCCTTCATTTCATCCTTACTAGTTATCTGTCCCTGGCCAAATCCTAACTTCCATCTACTTTAGGCAATTTCCTTCAGTACTGCTGGAAAATGCTTGCTTTAGGTAACTCCCTGCCCTGCTCCCCACTTGGTAAAATCAGAACTTTATGGTATATTATATCTATCACATGGCTTCTTTAAAAACAGAATGAAATTGTGCTGTGAACACATGGAGTATCCTGGAAGCTGCCCATTTCCTTCATCTTGACCTTTGACGCACATATTATCTTAGACTAAGTGTAACAGTTAAGGGCTTCCATTTAAAAACCCTTCCCTACATAAATTTGGGCTAAAAGTAGCAAGTAGATCAACAAGGCCTATAAACAATATGGATGTTGAATGTCCAAGTTTAAAATAAAACTTTTTCTGGCAGATTTTGCATACAGGTACCAGGAGATAAATATGTATGATGTTTGTTTCTAGGTTTGGTGTTGCCCGGCATTTACTTAGTAACAGTAACATTTTATAAACCTATTACTTTGTAACAATTTGCTTTTCATTAAAGTAACTGCTTTTATTTTTGGTTCCTTACTTACAAGGGTGTATGGTCCCAACTTAAAAAGACAGAAGTATGACCCCAGGTCCTTTCCACATCAAAAGCGAATGTGTGCTTTCATCTGGGTAGTGTCTGGAGCCGTTATTTATGACTCTGCCCCTTCTCGTTGTGGGCTGAAAAGTCACAGCTCCAAAAAGTCATTCTATTTGGCTGTCCATTTATTTATTTATAATTTTATAACTCAAGACAAGTGTGGCAATGGTTAAAAGTTAGACAATCCATCCTTTAAAAAGCACATATTATAGAGACAGCTGAATTTGTTGGGGAGGTACGTTTGGAGTAACCTGAGTACATCACACAAAACTTAATATGCTTTGAGTAGGCTGAGAAAAGCCAGAGACAGGGCAGTTGGGCATGTATCCTCTTGCCAGCAGAGGGCTTTTATGCCTCAGATATACCCCAAATGTTGTGCTTGAGTCTATATAAAAAAGCTTGTCTAACGTCTGGTATTATAGGTGCTCAAATACCCACTTGGAATCGGTATATCTTTAAGGATTTGTTTTTCACATTTAAATAATTGGATTATTTTCTTACATAAACATAGTATTTTGTGAGAGAGCAGCTTTCCAGGCCACAAACTTGTGCTTTTTTCAACTCTGTTCATATTGGAGCCACCATCAATGCCAACAGTCTGTCAACATTTCCATAGGGGACTAATAAGTAGGCTGTAAAAGCTAAAGCCAAGACTTGGCATGGACAGTGTATACTCTACAGCAAGGGGGAAAAATCCTCATTGCTTAAGTTATAGTATTGTAAACACCCACATGAAATTTACTCTTTTCTTGTTCTTTCCTTTTTTCTTTTTCTTTTTCTCTCCCTTTTTCCTCTTCCTTTTTCTTCTCTTTGGAAAGCTATGTGGATTTTTACTCCCACCGCTTAACTACCTACAAATTTTTCTTAAAACTTTCAACTTATGATTAAAATTTCATCCTTAAGTTGCTAAAATTTTTTTTTTATGAAGAAAGACATAATCCCTAACCTCTATATTCTGTGTTTGAGGAAGAGAAATGTATAATTAGCATTATCAACTTGAGGTACAGAAACTTTTAAGCTTCAGTCCTGTATTTCTTGCCCCCATGTAAAGGAAATTTCTAAACATCTTACAGACAAGATTAGATACTCTTTTACTTCCTTTTGTTTGTTTTTTGTCTTTTTGGAGGGGGGGAAGGCAGGGCAGTTGGGGTTAAGTGACTTGCCCAAGGTCATGCATCTAGTAAGTGTCAAGTGTCTGAGACCACATTTGAACTCGGATCCTCCTGACTCCAGGGCCAGTGCTCTATTCACTGTACTGCCTAGCTGCCCCTCTTGTATGTTCTTTTATGACCAAGCACCATGATTCTGTTTGTTAAGAAGGTTTTTTTTTCATAAATTCATCAATCAATAAGAAAAATGAATATTAGAATGAGTTTGAATGAGTATGACTTTCCCCTCTGAATGTTATTTTGACTTAAGGGGGAAAAAATGTTGGTAGATTTTATCGTATATATCCATCCATTCACATAACCACAACTGTGGTGTGACACTTCCATCCCCCTCCTACGTGAACTATTGAATTAGCCTGCTGGTTGATCTCTTGACCTCAAGTCTCTCCTGACACCAGTCCATCCTCCATTTAGCAGCCAAAAGGATTTTCCTAAAGCTCAGGTCTGTGAAATCACCTTTGTTGTTCAGTCACATCTGATTCTTCGTGATCCCATGAACCATAGCATGTCAGTGCTATCCGTGGGGTTTTCTTGTCAAAGACACTGTTATGGCCATTTTTTCCTCCAGTAGATTAAGGCAAAGGGAAGCTAAGTGACTTGCCCAGGGTTACACAGTAAATGGCAGAGGCCAGAGGCCAGCCTTCCTGATTCTGTACTCAGCGCTCTATTCTCTGAGCTACCGGCTGACTCCACCCGACTACTCCATAAATTCCAGTTATTTCCTATTTCTTCTAGGATAAAATATAAATTTCTTTGGTATTTAAAACTCTTCAAAACCTGTGCCTTTTCTATGTTTCTGGCTTTCTTATACCTTACTTCCATTTATCTACTATATAACCCAGCTCACACACAACACTCCATCTCCCAACTATACTGGCTGTCTCTACCCCCCTATCCTACCTCCCCCACCTGGAATGCTTTCTTTCCTCATAGTCAGAGCCTGGCTTCCATAGCTTTCTTCCACACTTAGTTAAACTCTACCTTATGTGAAAGGGGTCTTTCCTCATCTGCTCCCATACTACTAGTGTCTTCTTTTTGAGATTACCTTCCATAGATAGATAGATAGAACTTGTGAGGACATAATTTGCATGTTGTCTCTCCCCTTAGACTTGTGATCTCCTTGAGGAAAGGGGCAGTGTTTTTTACTTTCTTGTATCCTTGGTGCTTAGTACATAGTATCTAGCCAATAGGGAATGCTTAATAAATGCTTGTTGACTGAACTGGTTGTAAAATTGCTAGCCTGTGATAGAGCAGTTACTAATTTTGACTTATTATATGCCAGACATTATGCTAAGCACTGGGAATAGAAATATGTGAAAACATATATGGACTCTTGCTCAGAAGCTGATGAGAAGGAAGACTGGTTATTTATTCTAAGGGCTGCTATACTGCTTTTCTTAGTCTTTCTGATCATATCGACTTTGATATATCTTCACTTCTCTTTGAGTTAAATGAAAGTAGCCTTATTTCTACCATACTTTTAAATCTATAAGCAAATCTGTTTTTTGGGGAGTATCTAAAAGATGATACTTGAATTAGGCTTTGAAGGATATTAGGGACATCAGTAGACAGAAGTGAGGAGGGCAGCCCATGTAGAGGTATGGAGATGGAAGATGAATTGTGATGTGTAAGAGCAGGCCAGTTTGGCCAGCTTGGAGAATTTGTGAAAGTAATAACAAGATGGGAAAAGTGAACTGGAATAAAGCTGTGAAGGGCTTTAGATGCTGGAGTGATGGGGGTGAGGGGAAGGTGGTGGCAGGGAACAGTGATTTAAAAATCTTTTAAAAAATATTTAGTTTTAAAAAGCAATATTATATGCTGTAATTTGAACCAAATCTCTCTCTCTCTCTCTCTCTCTCTCTCTCTCTCTCTCTCTCTCTCTCTCTCTCTTTCTCTCTTTCATATAGATAACAGTGCAGATTTCTTTTGTTTTAGAAATGTAGACATTTATATGTCTTGCTACTTAGGAGGGAGGCAATATGGTGTGGTGAGTGTCATAAGGCATGGATTAGTCCAGGCTCTGCTACTTAATAGTTGTATACCTTTAGGCTAATCAATTAACATTGCAGTTCTGTTTGTTTTTTTTTTCATAAAGTGGGAAGGTGATGCATGCTGTACTTTCTTTTTCATTATTGTAAAGAAACATAAGAGATAATATATATTTCCTATAGCACTTGATGTAAATAAACCCCAGCAAAATAAAAACAATTTAGCATTAAAAATCACATCGTAGCCTGTCTCATTGCAAATAAAATTGGTAATTTCTGTTGCATAAAAAATTACTTCATTGATACATTGCAAAGTGTATAATCATATAAATCTGTATACTCCCTCTAATGATGCAGGTAGCAACCTGTCTATGCCTTCTCATCCCATGGAACTCTTGACTGTGTCCTTTATTTAAAAAAAATTTATTTTATTCTGAACTTAAGAAGTAAAAAAAAGGATTTCTATAATATAGTAGAATAGAAAAAAAGATGATTATATATGAAACATCAAATGTATTATGAACAAGTTGCTATTCCTTTTAAATCTATAATAGTTAATATGTAACTTTCTTTTTTTCCCCTTTTTTCCTTCCCTTCCTCTCCATCCACCCCCACCCAGAAATGGCTAACATTAGGCACAAATATGTATTTATATATAGAAAACTATTCTATACATGCTTCTACTTATCAGTTCTTTCTCTGGATGCAAGATGGTTAGGGGAAAAGCTATATGTTCTAAAATATTTATAGCAATTCTTTTTGTGGTGGCAGAGAACTGAAAATTGAGGGGATGGCCATCGATTGGGGAATGGCTGAACAAGTTGTGATATGTGATTACGACGGGATACTACTGTGCTGTAAGAAATGATGAGCTCAGTGATCTTAGAAGAACATAGAAAGACTTGCATAATGAAGAGTGAAATGAGAAGAACCAAGAGAACATTGTATACAGTAGCAGGGATATTGTTTTAAGAGCAACTTTTAAAAAATAAGTTATTTTAACTATTATCAATACCCAAATTAACTACAAAGGATATTTGAAAGAAGACACCATCTGTGCCCTTTCATAAAGCCTCTGTGGGAAAGCACCACCTCTTCTTAAGGTTTTGGCTCTGTAGCTCTTGACATTTTATGCATGGCCATGGAACTTGAAGGCTTTCCATGAACTATCTTGACTAAGCCCATGGGTCCTTTTTTGTTTGTATATCCCTCTAATAATCTACTTTTGTGTGACTTTTCTTGCATGATTCTTTGTGGGCAATATGTTGTGGCCTTCTCACATCAGCCGTATAGCTCTTTATTTTTATTTTGTGTGGCTTGGGACCTTAATTCCTCAGAGATTTCCATGACTTGTAGCTATCAAGAGTCATTAGAAGAATATTGAGGTGAAAAAGATGGGCTTTTGATTTAGAAAGAAGTTTGGGGTTATTAAAATCACCGTACAATACCCCAGAGTCTCTTTCTGACAATAATCTTTTATTATTTAAATATCTGGAATCAATATCAAGGATTTGACATCAATAGGAAATTTTTATATGGATAAATGCTCTGGATAAAGAGAGAATGTTGAGGATGTGCATAGTCAAAAAAAAAGGCCTATGCCACACAACTAACTACGTGGACGTCTGTTAAATGTTTTTCCAAAGTTTTTTTTTTTTTTCCAAGTGTTAATCTTCAATTTACTGCTTTGACTTAATTATTATAACATGTGGCAAGAGAAGCCCATGTTGCCCAAACAGAAGCTCCCTGTCAGTCTTTTACTAACAAGTTTCCATCTAAGAGTGTGGTCTTTGGAGGAGAAAACTCTGAATGATTCTTTAATTGAATGGGGTGTTGGTGGAATATTGCTAGTGGTGGAATGCTGGGCAGTCTTCAGTTTGGCTAGCCAGTGGTCCTGCTTTGTGGTGGCAGAAGTACTAGCAGCATTAGGGACTTCTTTTGCAAATGGCAGGGACCCTGAGACTAAAGGATATCACCCCAGGTGGAATGAGCAGAGAACTGTAGGCTTCCTTTTTTTTCTTCCATTTAGAATGTTAGTTTAAAATGAGAAGTTTTTTATATGTAAATATAAGGATGGAGATAATTGAGCTTTGTCAGAAGAGAATTTTTCAACCAAATTGTATCATTGTTCCCTCCCCCAGCCAGTTAGCACTTTATTATCCTAGCCAGTGGAGGCACGAATAACAAGGAGGCATTCATTCAAAGAAAAACTTAGAACTTATAGGTTAGTTCTCTCCCAAACAGCTTCACCTGCAAGAGATGATGTGGATCAAACTCCTCCGGAGCCACACAAACTGGACATGGCATAGCTCTGAAGAAGACAGGCTATGAAAGTTTCTTCTTGCTCCCCATCCCCTTCCCAAGATTTTCCAAACTAAATGACTGAGACTCACATCTTTCCTTTTAACTCTGAGCACCAGCACTGCATTGGGATTCAGAAGAGGCCCAGTGGATGCTGGATGCTGTTTCTTTCCAGCCTGCTGGCAAGGATCCCGTTACATGTCTGTCAGCCACGGGACTCTCAGGTGACATTGCTAAGCCCTAGCTTACGTTACTTCAGACACACATTCTGGGGGATGGCAGGGAACAGATTCTTGACCAATATTGTGTTCCACTTTGAATGCTGGTAGCCGTGTGTTGCTGGGCTTTATTTTTTAAAGGGAACGTTAATTCTGTAGATTTTGCAGCAATAAACAGCTGTGGTATTGATGGTCTACATCATCCATTCTTATTAGCATAATAGGCCTCAAACTACCATGATGCTAACTAAGGGAAGAGCTAACTGTGGTGAAAAAAGTGTTACAGAAAGGGTTCTCTAGCACTTTGCCTTGCCCAATGAGTTCTATTAATCTCATCTTCCAGACTGATGCTCAGAAAAGTGGTGTTACGTGTAAGAATTTATATTGGGACTAGAACACAAGGCTTTAGATGTCATAAGCTTTTTAGTGATGGGTGGTACTCAAAGCTCATTTAGTAATTAGCCTAGAATGAAGGAGGTGCTTAATAGAGGCTTGTGGGTAATAAGTGGTAGATTTTAACCTATGTTTTCTGATTCTAAACCTGTCACCTTTACCACCATACTACAAATTATGATGATCCTACTTAGACTTCAGAATTAAATAAAATGAATGGTTTCTTAGTATGTTTTATATCTATCTATGGGCTTCTTTTATACCTCAAAGCTATAAATTTGCAATGGTAGCAGTCTCTGTCATGCCTAAGCTGGATATCTGCTCCTTTGGTCTAGCATAGTGCTCTCCACTTAGTAGATACTTAATATTTATAGAGTATTTGAATAAGGCTAAAGCAGATAAGGAGAAACGTGGTAGAGTTTTTGAGGGTAGGGTCCTTCTACTGTCAAATTCCTTGGAAAACTACACAGTTGGTTATGGACTAGAATTCATGAATTTGTATCTCAGGCAACTAAATTAGGTGATGGGTTTGTAATAGATTCTGAGATATTAGCAGAAAAAGGCCCCTAGAAATCATTCAGGATGGCAAGCTTTGCTAGAATAGAGATAGACAGGAGACTTTCTCTAAGAAAGAACTTGTGCTCTCTACTTCAAAAAAACATTTTTAAAAAAAATTTTAAAAATCGTCATTGAAGTATAACTGAAAGAAACTGGTTTGTTTATGGACAGAAAGGTCTTTCAGTTTTAATTGCATCAATGAAAGACTTTTTTTGGTGGCATGGGAAGGCTACTAATGCCAGAAATCCTGAGAGCCTTACCTTTGTGGGTGCCGTGGTACGTTTTGTAGGGTCATGATGTGTGACTAAATAGTTTCGGTTTCTACAATGTTGATTCTACAATGTCTGTATTTTTGTCAGGGAAAAAGGTGATGTTAGGCATTTAAATATTTGTTATATTAAATTGGATTGGTTTAAAAAATACCCATTACCACATAGGACAAAGGGGACTTTGAGTATTTTGATAAATAAATCTCCATTGTAAATATCTTCATAGGATCAAATTTAGTGTGGAAACTAGACCTTAGAAAAGGTATGGGAGTTGTGAAATGTTAGATTTTTTTTGCATCTTCTTGTAAATTTAAGCATAGCATATAGTCTAAATAGATTGGATATTTTTCTCTTTTCTGTCTTTCTTTTTCTTCCTCTTTCTTCTCTTTCCTTCTTACATTTTCTTGAATTTCTACAACCGAGGCACCATGCCAGAATAGAAAGTATTTCAGGATATTGAAATTGGTTTTGGTGTACAAATAAGCAGCCTCAGTGACTGATATTTTGACTACAAAATATTTCCAGTATGGTCCAAGAAGAACACTACTATGATTTGTATCTGGCTTAAGTTTGTGGTTTATTTTTGGGAAAGCAAGACTCTCTGTTTAAACAGCACACATTTTAAGACATGTGCCAATATGGTTTCTCAAGATACGGCATTTTTTCAGCAAGCAATAGATTAGGTTACATAATCCAAACTTGGAAACAAAATGGTCATCTTTAAAGAAATTTTTGACAGGTTTTTAGAGATACAGATAGAGCTTGATGAGTTAACTTACTAACTTAAGATGAGTTAACTTACTAATTTAAACATTTTTTTGTTTCATGTGCAACAAAATGTTCATAGTGATAAACTATCAAGCTTTTTAAGATTTACTATGTTCAGTTGTGACCAGTTTACATGTTTTAAGAAGCTGTTTTTAATAGGTATCTTCAACTCTATGTATGTAAATCTAAGCAAGCTGTCCCAAGGCTGAGCATTTATCATTTGTATGAAGTCTTTATTGCTCATAATTCATGATCTTAATGACTAAAGTGAGTTGGGGGCTGGTAACTTAAGATATTTCAGTATTTTCTTCTCAGTATTTATAGATAATAAATTCACAGAAGCCAAGGGTTATAGCTGACTGTTCAGTACAATGCCAAGCATAATACCATGTGAGATACACACTTAATGCACTCTGATGTTTCTTTAAAAAATATTTCACTAAAAAACAAACAAAACTCATGAAGGAAGAAAATGAATGCTAGCCATTATTGTAAGGTCTATTGTTGCAACTCACAATAGTTGCCCATTTTAATTAAAATTCAGGGTATATGATATCATATGGGCAGATTCAACTTTATGCCAAGTTGCCAATAACTCATTGTTTAATCCTGCTGTCAGAGGCAGAAATGTCACCCTTTGTCAGAAATGGATGCCTTCACCTAGAAGGAATTTAGATTCCTTCTTACTTGGCAAAAGCAAAATCCAGAAACAGGGAAGCACTTAAATGTCTGGAGTCTATTGGAAACAGATGGGCATTCAACACCTACATAAAATGTTCTATGGAGTAAAATGTAAATAGCTGGATCTGACTTAAATGATGAGATTTAAAAACAGAACCTAAAGAGCCACAAAAAGTTGACTCTTACTCATTGGAGTTAAAAATTGCAGAAATCAAGTGCATTGGAAATAAGATGAACAAATCTGACTCGTGTTGCTTTCTATCGTAATAAAATTGACTTAAAAACAAGTAGAAACCTGACATAGTGGTCAGAGTGCTGACCTTACAGTCAGGAAAACCTTGGTTCAAATTTTGCCTAATAACCTAATAACTCTATGTCCATTAACTAGTCACTGCATCTCTAAGGTTATCAATTACAGATGATTGCCTGTCTATATTGACAGAAGGAGTTGATTCTCTGGAGAGAATTCATACTGTTGAAATCACAGGTTCCCACACCAAAACACCAAAAACAGTACTAAAACAAAGCTTTACTCTTCTATAGCATGTTAAGGTTTACAAAACTCTTGCTTCAGTAACCATACGAAGGTAGAAAGCTACATCACTCAGGCTTTATTACACTTAATTCTGCTGAACTTCTAAGTCTCTATTTATTTATTTCTCAAGGAATTGTGTGTTTGTATTCTTTAAAAATCATTGTTTTTATCCTTTGGGGGCATTTAAACATTACAGAATCATGTGTTTGGCCTTGCTCTTTGGGTGGATCTGGGTTTTGAGCTGTTTGGGTTGGACTGCTGCAGTTCTGGGTCTCAGCAGGTTTCGGGGTTGGAGAGGTTGAAGCTTACTAAGAGACAAAATAAACGAGATCATCAAAGCAAGAAATTAACTTCTCTGTTTATTCACCTGCACAGTTGAGCCAATCTCAGGGCAATAAAGAGATATTCTAGATATTAAGATCCTGACAAAATAAGTTACTTTAGCCAAGTGTTTAAAGTTTTAATTCTTCCTAGTTTTATTCCCTAAAGTTTGGTTTGTACCCCTTATATAACACATATAGATTTCCTGCCTAATGTACCACATACAATTTGTAGATATGATAGTAGATTTGGGGAAAAGTAGGAGGAAGGACTTCTGTAAATGATAGCCAGATAAACCACAAATGTCTTTGTGTGGTCTTTTGCCACAAATTGTATTCGATCCTTGGAACATGAAGCCACAAACTTCAGGAGTGATATTCTCCCCTTGAATGAGTCATCTTGGCATTAATAAATGCCTTTTATGATAGAAATCTTTTTTAAATGATATTTTTCCCAATTATATCTAAAAATTTTTTTAATATTTATTTTTTTAAAATGTGAATTATAAATTCTCTCCCTTTACCTTGTCTTTGAGACAGCAAACAATTTGATATAGCTTATACATCTGTAATCTGATCAAATTCAGGTTTGGAAAAAGATGTTACATTAGGTTTGGTTATAAGAATTGCATTATGAACCTGAGGATAATACTTGTCCAGAAGTATAAAAATACCTAAGTAGTCATCTTGGAGTTTCATCTGTATCTTCTAATGTTTCTTGGGATCTTAGAGATGAAAAGGTCATCTGAGATCCTTTCATCTGATCTGTACCTGAAGCAGAAATGCTCTCTATTGCATCCTTAACAGCCTCCACAGAAGGTAAGGAGATTTACAATCTTGTCAGGTAGCCCAGTTTTATCTTGGGTATCTGTATTGGTTAGGAATTATTTCCACATATTGGGTTAAAATATTCCTGTGTGGAGCTTCTTTTCATTGCTTCTTATTGTGTCCTCTGGAGTGAAACAAGAGAAGTAAACGTGATAATGTTTATCTCTTTGCCCAAAACCTAATTTTCATTCTCCTGCCTGGGCTTACCAGCTCCTTTACACTATCTTCTTACAGCATGCTTACTTTCCTCATAATCATACCAATTGCCATGTTTTGGAGCACATGGAGGTTGTAATTGAGTGTCCTTACAGTGTGACCTCAACAATCTTATATAGTATTTTAGAGGTAAGCTCTTTAAGGCATAGTGCAAGAGGACCATATCCTACTTCATTCAGAGTACTGTGTTTCTGTTGTCACAATCTAAGAGAGCAGTCAGAGCAGCTAATATCATGTCATACAATTGACAGACTCATTGAGCTTGCACTATGATCTCATGTGTTTTGCATGTGAATTGCTGCATACCTATGTCTCTTCAGTTTTATTAATTATGCAGTTGACTTTTTGAACTCCAACATACGACTTCTTACATTTATTTCTCTTTAAATTTAATTTCCTTAGTTGTTTTTTTTTTTTTGTGGCTTTGCCTTCTTTTTTCTGTTTTGGATCCTGATTTGTCATGTAGCATGTGCTGTCCCTCTAGACTTCATGTCATTAGCAAATCTGATAAGTGTACTATCTCAGCCTTCATGTAAGTAATTGGGTAAAACATATCAAAGAGCAAAGGCCCAAGAAAAGATAAGGCTAACTCTTACTCAGATGAAGCCTATGATTCTTTAATTAGCATGTCTGAAAATTTAGGGAAATTTTGAGGATCACAGGTCTTTGTAGTTAGGAAGGTGATTGCTTTTTATATTTGAGAACTTTCACTTAAGGTTTTATCCCTTTTATTCTCCTTATTGGTCATACTTTTTTACTATGAAGTGTGAATTGTAGTGATACAGAGCCCTTGGATTAATTCTCTGAAGTAAAAGTCTTTGTATGTTCAGCTTCGATTCCCAGCAACTGATGTTCTGGCCATTCTGTCCTTAAATCATAGGGCTGTATAGGTAAATCCTTTCAAATTCTGTTTTTAGCTGATAGAACTAAAGTTAGAATTTGAAGGATATTGATAGAGCCTTTGAGGATCTCTAGTTGAACATGAGGTCAGCATCATAGCCAGGGAAATCCTCTCTCATTCTGCAGAGCAGTGCATGAAAAAAGCATTTATTGCTACTAGAATGAAAGAAAGGCACAGTTCCAGTCTGTTTTTCTGCATTTGACATTTGAAATCTCTTTCTTGTCATGAAATAGTTTCTGGCTGCTTGGACAGATCCATGGTTTGTAGGCATTACTCACACTTGCTAGGGATTGTTAGATTTTTGGAAAACCTATTCTTAGTGGAAATGACATATGTGGAATTTGATTTTCCTGTTTAAATAATCCTATATTTTGGGTTGAGAATTTTAATCTAGTTCAAATGCAGTATTCGTATTGATTTATTTAGCATTGAAGTAATTGGTAGTCCCCTTGACGGAAGCAGGGAAGTTTGGTAGAGAAGTCGGTTTGAGGGGAAAATAATTTTATTTAGTACACAATGAGTTTGAAATGTCTATCGGGCGTTTAGGTGGAGATATCCAGCAGGCAGTTGGTCACATGGAGTTGTAGCTGGAGACTGATGAAGACTGTATATGTACATTTATGCTGGCTTTGATTTGTGGTGGATCTTTGCTTTCATATTTCTTCATTGATGTTATTGCTGAAATGTTTCCACCATTCTCACCTTGCACCTCTCATCCGTGTTGTCCCATATATCTTTCACAGAGGGTTCTTTCAACAGGCTTGTGATGTCACATGGACCCACATAGAATATTTAGACTGTCCATCAGTGTTATGGGAATCTAAAGATCTTCCCTGCCCCTAGGCCCTTTGCTGAAGTGGCTACGTGACTTTGAGGACCCTTGGATATTTGAAAGTATACTGTGTTCCCTAATAGGCTGAATGTGGTCACGTGGAGCCTGTGGCGCC
>CM053587.1:252116148-252133473 GCA_028646515.1 Pseudochirops corinnae
TCTTCCCCTCCATTGTAACAGCTATCCCTTGCCTCTTCTATATGAGAGGATTAACCCCATTCTGTCTCCTCCTGTCTTCTCTCATACTATTCCTCTCCCACCTCTCAATTTCACCTTTTAAAATGTTATCCCATCCTATTCAATTGATTCTGTGCCCTCTGTCTATGTACACATATATACACACACTCACATATGTATTCCTACGTATATATACCCTCCTATATAGACATATGTGTGTGTGTGTATATATATATATATATACATATATATATTCCCTTCAATTATCCTCATGCTGAGAAAAGTTTCATAAGTTACAATTATCATTTTTCCATGTTGGCATGTAAATAGTTGAACTTTGATAAATTCCTTATGAATTCTTTTCCATGTTTACCTTCTCATGCATCTTATATTTGAATGTCAAATTTTCTATTCAGTTCTCGTTTTTTCATCAAGAATGCTTGGAAGTCCTCTACCTCATTGAATGACTATATTATCCCCTGGAATATTATACTCAATTTTGCTGTGTAGGGCTCCCCTCTGGAAGCAGAGTTCTACTGAGCCCAAAAGTCAAGTAATTGATTGGCAACATGAGCCGGCAAAGGAAGCAAAGAAAGCCCAGCAATCCAACTTTAGATTCCTTTTTTGGGGACAAAAAGGATCAAAGCATGAAAGAGGAGGAAGACAACATAGAACTCATGCACCAAAAGCTTCCAAGAAAAATGTAGACTGGTTACAAGTCATAGAGGAGCTTAAGAAGGATTTTGAAAATCAAATAAGAGAAGTGGAGGAAAAGTTGGGAAGAAAAATGAGAATGATGCAAGAAAATCATGAAAAGAGAGTCAATAACCTGACTGAAGAAAATAACACCTTAAAAAATAAACTAACTCAAATGGCAAAGGAGGCCCAAAAAGCCACTGAGGAGAAAAAGGCCTTAAAAAGTCAAATTTGCCAGATGGAAAAAGAATCTCAAAAGCCTGATGAAGAGAATAATTCCTTCAGAATTAGAATGGAGCAAATGGAAGCAAGTGACTTTATGAGAAATCAAGATACTATTAAACAGATCCAAACAAATGAAAAAATAGAAGGCAATGTGAAATATCTCACTGAAAAAACCACTGACCTGGAAAATAGATCCAGGACAGACAATTAAAAATTTTTTGGGCTACTTGAAAGCCATGATCAAAAAAAGAACCTAGAAAGCATCCTTCAAGAAATTCTCAAGAAAAATTGCCTTTAGAACCAGAGGGCAAAATAGAACTTGAAAGAATTCACCGATCACCTCTTGAACAAGATCCCAAAAAGAAAACTCCTAGGAATGTTATAGCCAGGTTCCAGAGTTCCCAGATCAAGGAGAAAATATTACAAGCTGCCAAAAAGAAACAATCTGAATACTGTGGAAACACAATCAGGATAACCCAGGATCTAGCAGCTTCTACATTAAGGGATCAAAGGGCCTGGAATATGATATTCCAGAGATCAAGGGAGCTAGGATTAAAACCAAGGACCATCATATTATTACTTACATATCAATTTTTTCAGTGTTCCTATGATCCATTCAATGACCATCTCAGTGCAATGCCAACACTGAACTTGATGTGTTAAATAGGAACAAAACATTAGAAGGCAAATAACCTCATAGGAAAGACAAAAATTAAACCTGAAATTGTGCAGATTTTTAAAATTTATTCTGATAATACAGTTGATAAGAATACCTATAACTAAATGAAATACTGAAAAACCAATGTATAGAATATGCTGAAAAATATATTTTAAAAATAGACTATCTAATAGTTCTTCATATCTCCTAAGTATCAAGAGGCATTACCTGTACTTCTTGATACCTATGGGACCTTAGGCAAATCACTTAATTTCCCCCTAGGTTTCAGAAACCTCGTCGATAAAATCAAGGGATGCAGCTCCTGACAGAGAATCAATGGACTTAATATGGCAAATGAAATAAACATTTTTTGATGTGGCCAATGTGAGAATTTGTTTTTCTTGACTACAATATTTGTTACATGAATTTGAGTTTTTTTCTTCCTTTCTTTTTGTTTCTCTACGAAGGAGAAGAGAGAATGTAGAAAGAAAATATCAGTTGGGAAAAAAGAATCAAAATCTAATAAAATGAATGTTGGATGAAATGGCTTATGATATCTCTCTCAACTTGTAACATGTGATATTCTTATGATCCTATAATCCTTAGTGCATCTGAGAAAATAAGTAACCCCAAAGAAACAGTTAATAAAATAAGTACTGAAAAATCATATACAAATTATATACCACTTTTTTATGGAAAATTCAAGAGTATAGCAAGAATTCTTTAATTCACAGGGAAGCACAAGGTTTATTTGTTTGGAATCATAATCCACTAACATTCATTTCAATAAAAAGTTTATATGTGGGCAGTTAACCTCTTAACTATGGTCAACATCACATATTTTATCCACATTAAAAAAATATTGAACTTCCTTTTGACTTGCAAGTAAAGTATTATTGTTAAAGAAATTATTTTTCTGTACAAAACACTTAAAGGAATATAATCTATTAAATTAAATCTATTAAATTAAAAATAATTAGAAAGCTAGACCTTATAAACCACCTAAAAAGTCTGACACCTGTTTAAAAGGTACCTTGTAATAATATAATCTTGCTGGACACGTGAAATTATAGTAATATACATTTGGAATTATTTTCATGAAATATCAGCCTGGTCATTATTAGTACTCATATTTCCATCTTTTTTATTTTTACCCTGTCCTTTCAAATCAGTTTATAGAATGTGAAACCTCAAATACTGTAGCCTTTTAGAAATTCTGGGTACACTATAAATTCATGCTGTTCAACTTATACTATGGCCTCACTCAAGCAAGGCAATAATTTCATTCCTCTGATTTCATTTCTCACTACCCAAAGAAACTACCTCTTCATCAAAGCTCCCACCCTACTCTCATCTAATGATCTCTGAGGATTGCTTAAGAATATCGAATTCTTTATCTTTAAGTTTACTTTTCTTCCCCTTCTCTTCACAGCTCAAGACTTAAATATCATTCCTCACGCTCTCCGCAATTCTCCTAAGTTTCTAATGAGGTGGCCCTTCTCACCAATCCTTTTTACATATTCCCTTGATCTCATTGTAGGAAAAATTATTTATTATATTCTTCTTTGAGTTATCACACACCCAAGACTTGTCATTGGGCCATCCAAGCTTGTCTTGGCTTCACACAAATTTTACTGAATGTTTATGGTTAACTCATATTGATTTCAATCTACATCTGGCTTTCAAATTGCCCTCTTTGCTACTTTGCTTAACTTATACATGCAGTTTGTGTGCAGGTACTCTCATCTAAATCCTATACAATGTAAACCTAGAAACTGGACAAGAGGGAGCCACATCTCCTTTCTGAATTGTTTTGCTCTACTGAACAACCCAATAAATTTCTTTCTAAAACTATTTCAGATTTTGGGGTTTGTTTTCACAAATACCACTGTCTTCTCCAAAAGACTACTTGTTCAACTATCCCGCATCCAAAATTCAACCTCTTCCCTTTCAAATGGCCAGTTCCCAACTGCCTTCCAACATGTCATATATCTTCCTTATACTTTAAAAAAAGAAAAAGAAAAAACAATCTCCAATGATTTCAATCATGACTGTGAGCCACTTCCTCTCTACTCAGAGATGGCATACTCAAGTATATTCAGAGTATGGTATTTTCAAAAAGGAATTGAATTTGGAATCCAAAAGAAAGGTGCAAATCCAACCTCAGACATTTAATAGAGGTGGTTGCCTGGTCAAATCATTTACCTATCTGTGCCTCGGTTCAATCATGAGATCTGTAAAATTGAAAGATTGAACTCTATTAACTCTATCCCTACTAGCTCTGAATCCACTATCCTTTGGCTTTGCTTCTCCAGTGTTCTTTCTGGTTCTCCTCCCTATTTGCTGTTCTTTGTCAATTTCCTTTGCGAGATCATCTATCTCTAACAGTGTTGCCCAGGTGGTATCCTGGCCCCTCTTCTCTTTATATACTCTCTTGGTGACTTCATAAGCTTCCATGGGCTTAATTATTATCTCTCTGCAGCTGATTCACAAATCCACAAGTCTCTCCCTCTGAGATTTAAACCCACATAATCAACTGCCTATGGGTCATTTCAAACTACATCCCTGAGATTTCTCAAATTCAACATGTTAAAAATGCAATTTGTTATCAATCTCTTGATAACCACCCCCCTTCAAACCTCACTATTTCTGTGGAAAGCATCACCATTCTTCCAGTCCCCCATGTTCATAACCTGAGACTTATTTTTGACTTCACATTTTCCTTCAACTCACATATGCAGTCAGTCACCAAATCTTGCTATTATATGCTCCAAAATATGTCTTGCATATGATCCCTTGACTCACAGTTGACTCACAGTCTAGTTCAGGTGGTCATCACTTCTCACTCAGTCTACTGCAACAGCCTCCTAAATGGTCTCCCTGCCTCAAGTCTCTCCCCTCTCCGGTCTCCTTAAAACACAGACAACAAAGTAAACTTCCTCCAGTGCAGATCTGTCACTTAATACTCTTTTCAAATTTTCAGTGAGCCCCTACTATCAACAGAATCAAACAGCTTCCTCTCTTGAGCATTTGAAGCCTCTCCCAATGTGGTTTCAAGCTATCTTTCAAAGTTCATTATAGATTATTCTTCATCCTGTACTTTGCAATCTACCCACAGTGGCCTCCTTTCTGCTTCTCATAAAAAGACCTCCATTATCCACTCTTTTCCTTCAACATGCAACTTGAGTACCATCTTCCACATGCAGTCATTCCTCACACTCTCCCCTGCAATTGTCAATGTCCTCCCTCCCAACCTGCTCTGCTATTGTTCTCTTTATATTCTGTATATACTTAGATATATAATTGTTTCCTCTGTTAGAATGCAATTTCCTTGAGAGGAATGATCATTCCATTTTTTGTCATTATATCCTCTGGCATATAGTGAGTGAATCATAAATTTTGGTGACTGATAGCTATTTTGCAGATAATTTTTTTCATAGGTTCTATGTTTTCAATGGTATAGGGAATTCCTAAGAATAAAATCACTTCTACTAATACAGATTGGCAAGTGCTCTACAATATACAATCTGCCTTTGCCTGATAATAAACTCTCCTGATAAGATAATTTAATCAATTATTTTCAAAACTTCAGAGAAGTTGGCAAAGTCATTCTCTTGTAGACTACTTTCAAATGATCTATTTTAGTTCTCTCCCAATGTTCAGGGAAAAAGAAAAGTTACACATCAGCATTTACTCCTAACACTATACAGACATCATTATCTAAACCACAGATTTGGTTACTTATCATCAAAGATTTTACTGAACTTGTTGGCTCCTCTTCTACAATGCTCTTATATGAGATTGCCTATTGCTGATATTATTTTTCATCTTCAGAGATCACACAGTAGGTTAATTTGATTATTTAAAAGTATTAATAAATATTGCTTTTCCTAATAAATAATAATCCCTTGTAATGGTAATAGAAATTTGAAGATCTTCCCTGCCCCTTAATGGACCTAAGGGAATTTGAAGATCTTCTTTACCCCTTAATAGGCTGAATGTAATCAAATGGAGCCTATCGTGGAAGGAGTTTGCTGAATTGGTGGAACAGGAAGGGTGGAGCAGAGCCCAGAGGAAGCTGGGAGTCTCAGCAGTTAGAATGGAGGGAGGAGAGAAGATGCAGGCAAAGAGACAGTGAGGTTTGTGATTGTTTGTTTATGGGAAGGCTTTGGGATGGTGTTACTCTCTGCAGTGTTACTGTGTATAGATTTCTTTGTTGCTATGATGAATACAGTTTTCTGGTATTGGGATTTGACTTTCTGGTGTCTGGATAAATGTTTTGCTTCTGTCTTCTACATGAAGAGTCTGTTTTATTTTGTAATTCAGAATTATGCTAGTATATTCATAGTATCTACTGCTGTTATGAATATTGTGTTGCTGCTACATCCCTCCAGAGAGTTAATTAATCACTGGTTACTAACAGAAAAGGGGCTTTGTCCTTTAACTTAGTGTGGTCTGTTGGCAATACTGTCTGATTTTGGCTCAATCCAGCAAATAAAATGTGAGTCACATGCTGGAATAATGGCAATGTTAAAACTATCCCAAACTTTCCAAACTCCATTCTTTGTTTTGCAATGAAGCAACAAGGATTTATTAAATAACTGCTACGTGGCAGGCACTTGTGAACAAGAAAAATGAAAACATCTCCCACCTCAAAGTGCTTATTATGTTCTACTGAGGAAACAATGTGTACATAAATACATAAATAAAAGATACATATAAAATACAATAAGGTGATGGCAGAGGAGGTGATTAAAAGTCAAAATGGGCTTATTGAAGGAGGCAACAAACAAGCTGAACCTCGAAAGGAAGAAAGAAGCTCCGGAAAAAGAAGGTGAAGAAGAGAATACTTTAGGCCTTGAGGACAGTATGTGCAGGGGCACAGAAAAGGGCAATGGAATGTGGTCAATGTGACTGAAAGGTAGTGTGAACAAATGACGGAATAATGACATAACAGACTGATTTTTGGACTCAAATCCTGCACCAGATACTAGATTTGTGATCCTAGAAATTCATTTAACCTCTCCGGGCCTGTTTCCTCATCTGTAAAATGAATAGGTTGGACTCAATAATCTCTATATACCTTCCAGCTATAAATCTATAAGCTAAAGAGAGGGAGTAATGTGTAATTAAGCTGAAAAAAAAATAGGCTGGAACTATAAGGTAGAGATTCTAAATGACTTTAAATAACAAACAAAAGAGTAAGTATTTATTTGACAAGAGTGAACCACTAAAGCTTCTTGAGATCAAGGACTGATATAGTCAGGCCTATACTTAAGAAGTATTAATTGGCAGCTGCATAGAGGATGGAACGGAAAAGGAAGAGACTTTAGTGGAGAGACCAATCAGGAGGGAGGCAAGAGTTGATGACAACAGTCCTGTCAAAGCCAGCTAGGGACCTGAACTAGGGTGATTGTATTGTGAGTGGAGAAAAAGAAAAGACATTCATGAAGTTGTGGAAGTAAAACCCAAAACACTTGGCAGCTAATAAGCTAGAAGATACCTGAGACAGTCGGGTAACTAGAAACATGGAAGTCAGGTGAGGCAAGTTTAGGAAGATACGTCTGTTTTGGACACGCTGATTATAACATAAACCAGTGCTGGTAGTTATCAACTTATAGCACTTGACAGTCAAAGAATTTGGTTAGATTAACCATGTTATTATTTAAGGCACTTAGAGCAGATGATGTACAAGAAAAACAGACTTTTCTACCCATTGCCTTCTTTCTAGTGTTCTCTCTCAGCCCTGGGTCTTTTCAACAAACCCAGGACATAGGAAGCAAAACTCATAGGGAAGAAGTAACCATTAAGTCCCTACTATGTGACAGGCACTGTGCTAAGTGCTTTTGCAAATATCATTTTATTTAATCCTCACAGTAACCTGAGCCGTATTATTACTCCCATTTTGCAGTTAAGAAAACTAAGACATACAGAGGTTAAGTGACTTGCCTGAGGTTATGCAACTACTAAATGTCTGAGGCCAGAATGGATTGGGTCTTCCTGAATTCAGGACTCAGGTCTACCTACCATGCTACCTAACTTAACTATCCTTTTTAGCCATTGATTTCCTCCTCTCTTTCTAGCTGATTTCACATTCCTCATAAAATCTAATGACTTTTTCTTAGGCTATATTAGACTGTATTTTTCTCCTCTATATAACCTTTTTTTTAATCCAAAAATCACAGGATATCACTGAAATCTCAGTCTCAGTTCTATTATTTATTTTGTTACCTGGGCCTCAGTACCCTCATCTATATTACCAGAATAATACATGCACTACCTACAAAAATAATTACCTTCACTTAATTTTTAAAAATCAATAATGACAGTCATCAATATATTCAAGAGCATTAGAGAATATAGAGTTTTGTTCAATAAAGATTGGTAAGAGCTGGCTTGATTCTATAGACAAAGAGGGCCAGCCTTCAAGCATGGAAACTTAGAATTCAAGTCCTAATGGGCAACCCAGAACATAGATCAGTTCACCTATCTTAACCAAATATTACACATGGGAAAGGAAAATGATCCAGAATTAAAAGGAGGAGGACAGTGAGCTGGATTACCTTCAGGAAATTGTTCAGTACTTCCAATGATTACAAGATACCCGTGAGGGGGGGGAAAAGAGACCCATCTTATTAACACTAAGAGTTGTTCAGTGATTTTCTATGACTACTAAGTAAGAAGTAGTCCATTTTCAAAGAACTAAAGTCATGAGTAACCCAGAAGGCAAGAGAGGAACACACATGATAGATGTTAGTAGATGACATGCTAAAAAAAGAGAAAAAGTAGCAAGAGGAATATCTGATCACAAAGAGATGGACCCGTGATGAAGCAAGAGTAGAGATCAAATTATGGCAAGGCTCTTTGATCAATATTCATGCAAAGTCAACTGACCTAGAAGGTCTCCAGTGTACTGGAACAGATTCCTGTAATGAATTTATGGGAGAATACAAGCAAGAGTTAGGAAGAATGGATATGCATGATCAAATTGTGAACTGTGGAGGAAGCACCTATATTAATGAGAAATATAAGAACATACATATTATGGCTAATTAAGAACATGATTAGAAAAGGGGGAGAAAAATACATATGAAATTTCCCAAATGGCCTACTCTTCACTCATGCTATTTGGGATGGAAATTAGTTGATTAACCAAGGTTCTTTAAGTATACCGTATATTTCAACTTAGGATCCTATCTTAGAATTAGAAGGAATATTAGAGGCTATCTAGTCTAATACCCTCATTAAGAAAAGAAGAATCTGAGATGGAGAGGCTAATTGACTTGTGGTTTTTTTTTTCCTGGAGGGCAAATGGGGTTAAGTGACTTGCCCAAGGTCACACGGCTAGTAAGTGTGTCAAGTGTCTGAGGCCAAATTTGAACTCAGGTCCTCCTGACTCCAGGGCCAGTGCTCTATTCACTGCGCCACCTAGCCCCCCCCCCTTTTTTTTGGCTAATTGACTTGTTCAAGGTCATACAAATAACAAATAACTTAACAAATAACCTGGGTCCTCTGACTCCAAATCTAAGAGTTCCTTCCCCCTGCCCAAACTGACCACCTTCAGAAAATAGGTTCTGAATGCGAGAGTCACCAAGGGCGGAAAGTATTTAGTCACTTGGGCCACTTAGCCTCTACACCAAGGCCAAAGGATCCTTACTCCCTAGCATAACAAAAACTCAAATATGTTAACAGGATAACTCAAGAGTCATTTTTCCTTTAAACCTAGAGTCATCTTTGAGGACTTCTCACACTGAAATCATGTAAATGTGCCACTTGGAAGTATGAAAATTTTTAAAAATTGTTTAGCTGTTTTCAGGCTTTTAACAATAACTTTAAACACTTATTTATAATTCTTTCTCAAAAACTCACAATGATTTATAAATAATCCTAAGAAGTTTTTTAAAAAAACCCACTTTACCAACATTCTGCATTTCTAACTACTCCCACATCAGTAAAAACCAAATCTGGGAGCAAATGTTACCTAAAAAAGAGGCCAGGAAACTCACGCTGGCTGTTATGGTGGCGCAATCTCAGGGGAACAGCAAGGGCCAAAAAGCCAGATCAACTGAGTGACCTTGCGTGACCATCTTGGACCCAGGGCAAATTATTTTTATTTTTAGCTAAAGACAGAAGGAAGCCTGAGCTCTAAGTCTGGAGACAGCCCCATCTAGGAGGAAGATATAGGTCACCTCACAGGATATGAGTTTGAAGGCAAGATAGTCTTAATCAGCCATGGAAAGGTCCAAGAAATGGCATGAATTCCTTTTTTTTTTAAATTTTTTAAATTTTTTTGCTTTTTGGAGGAGAGAAGGCAGGGCAATTGGGGTTAAGTGACTTGCCCAAGGTCACAGGGCTAGTAAGTGTTAAGTGTCCAAGGCCACATTTGAACTCAGGTTCTCCTGCCACCAGGACTGGTGTTCTATTCACTGCACCACCTAGCCTCCCCAGCATGAATTTCTTAAGTTCAAGTACAAAAAAAGTACATTTGGGAGGGTGGCATGGAATAAAGTAGAAAATAAACACAGATCCAAGTGCATATAATAGGTGCATAATAAAAATGCTTTGCTTTACATTTAATATAATTAGGTCCAAGTATAACAGATTATGATTGAATTGATGGTAACAGTAAAGTCAAATGACAGGTGGGAAAATGTGTAAAGCTTTACATAAAAGGACAAATTAGCCTCACAAGAGGCCCATACGGTGTAATGAGTTTCTCAAGGTCAAGTAACTAATGAGTGTTTCTTGACATCCTGAAGTATTTGGACTTGGAGTCAGGAGATTTGGCTTATACTTCTAACTTTCTTACTAACCATTTGGGGCACTGATCACAGATCTAGAGCTGGATGAGAGCTCAGAGATCATCCAGTCCAACTCCTTCATTCTACAGACGAGGAAACTGAGGTCCAGAGAGGTTATATCTTGCCCGAGGTCATATAACTAATAAGTATCAGAGTCACAATTTGAACTCAAGCCTTATTCTCCAAACCCAGTGCCCTCTCTATTACATTACAATGAACAAGTGATAACTTCTCTGTTTTCCATAGATGCCAGTAGTGTTCTAAAGATCAAATCAGTTATTTAAAAGGGAAAGCATACTAGATAACTTCATCTATGCCAAAGTATGAGGCAGCTGGTGGCTCAGCAGATAAAGCAGTGGATCTGGAGTCAGGCAGACCTGAGTTCAAATTCAGCCTCAGATACTTCCTAGCCTGGGCAAGTCACTCAAACTCTGATTACCTGACAAAATAAATCCACTGGAGAAGGAAATGGCAAACCAGTCCAGTACATTTGTCAAGAAAACCCCAAATGGTGTAATGAAGGGTTGAACATGATGGAAACAACTGAACAAACAACATGTCAAAGGATAGTACTCAAATATGAACTACTCAGTTTGCAGACAAACCTAAGTTAATCTATACATCCTGAGTGAAAAGCAGACAGCACCTGGAAAGCCAATCAAGTGCAGAGAGAAAAGTCAAAGCCCTCCCCCAATAAAGGAATCATTTATCATTTGATAAAACTCTTCAGTGGGTAGTACAGGTCCCTGTATTTCATATATTTTGACATCTCTCTAGAGCTCATTCTTATACTACTTTAATTTTCTTTGTCCTTGAAAAAAAAAGAATGAGAGGAAAACTACCCAAAGCTCTCAGATCCCTTCCCCCTTTTATCGTAAGAGTTAACGGACTTGCCAGACTCAGACTTGTAACATCTTTCCTAGTAGCTTTACTGGAATATTTAAATATTTATATCTTGCCCACCCACACAAAATAATCTGAAGAGACATTAAGGCTCACAGAATAGCATGAGCTCAACAATGAACAGCCAAACACACATACAGACCACTGGCTTTATGCCTCACAGATTCAAGCAATCCACACTCAGAAGCCTTTTCACAAGCAATGAAATTTAGATGTCCCTTCTTGTTACAATTACAATCCTGGGGGCTGAAGAATATGCCCACCACTCTTGATTCTCTGGTGGTGAGATCAGGATAATAAGCTATAATGAGATAAAAATATTATATGTATGACAAAAATTATTTTTAAAATGTTTTTGAACAAAGGAGAAATATAGCAACAAGAGAGTGAGCATGATGGAAAAAGAAACACAAATTATTTTAAAATTAGAGACTACCTGGACAGAAAGAAGAAATGGATGAGGAATTTGGCAAACAGACAGTAGTATGGGACAGAGGGGTAATAAAGTAGTAATGGAAGATTTCAATTATCCACACATCTGATGGAGCACTCTATCTGCCAAAAAAGAGTAGTTAATAATTACTTGACATGCCATACTGAGAATTTAGGAGTCAACCGAGGGAAGTTCTAATCTAAATCTAGACTAGAATATTAACTAAGTACAATAATAATAACAATAATAATAATAATAATAATAATAATAATAATAATGAGAGTAATAGTAGTAGTAATGGTACCTGGCATAGACAGATAATGCTTTAATGTCTGCAAAGAGAATGAAAACAGTCTAAATCATTGCAGCTATCCAAAGCAGAATGTGGTACTTTCCTCCATCTTATACCACTTCTCAGGTGTGTTATAGTGGGGATTCCTCCCATTTATATATTAGATTAAAAAACTAAGGGAATTCCTTCTAACTTTCAAATTCTGTGATTTTGCAAAATGTGTATTCTGCATCAGATTCCAAAACCCCTTCCCATAACATATCTCCCACCTGAATTTTAATCTGTTCTTACCACATCACACTACTGTCAACCTCTTGGTAGAAGGGAAGGGAAAGGAAAAGATATTTTAAATACCTTTATGTGCCATGATCTATGCTATGCATTTTACAAATATCTCATCTGAAGGCAATCATTACTTCCAAGGATGATAAAGATACAAAGGGGAGGTGGGGAGAAGAGGAAAGGATTGGAGTAGTCTGCCTTGGGGAAAAATATTGGGTTCTCTGTTGCATATTACTCTGGGTCATCTCATAGACATGGCTTAAGTTCCAAGTGAATTTGCAGTATAAAACAAAGGAGAAATTGTTTAAATCCAGAAAAGCAACATTTTACAAGGCACAAGACTACAATGCAACATTGTGGCCAAACAAATCTTCTGGCAAGAAATCAATAAGTATGTGGGATTGTGGGCTGTAGCGTTTAGCTATGGAATACCTTCCTTCTTTCACCTTCAAAACAGCTCCAATTCCCTTAACACTCTAATTCCTAGGTAACAAGATAGGGGAGGGGAGGAGGGAAAAAGGAAACACAAAAATCACAGAATTGCTTTAAAGCCAAACGCCACCATACAGTCAGGGAATACTGCCTTGTATAAAACCAATATCAATTCCTAAGCTTATAGTTTAAAAAAAGGAAGGAAGGAAGAAAAAGGAAAAGGAGGAACAATATGAGGGATATTTGCCTTTAGAAGGCAAAGAAGTCACAGTAACTGGAATGGACTCAATTAAATTACAGCCAAAATCTGGGAGATAATGAACTTGTGAATATTATGAATTCAGAATATTGGAAATTAGAGCTGGTGGTTAAACAATTGGCAATATGGTGTAGTATTGCAAATTAGGTACAATCAAGAAGACTTTACTTCAAATGCAATGTTTAACACTTACTAGTTTAGGGACAGTAGGCCTAACCACTGTGAACCTCTGGAAATTGTAAGACTAAGTTAGCAAAAGGTACAATCTGCATTTCTCATGCCAACAGTCACAGATCCCTGATATGGATGATGTTTTGGCCAAGGAAAACAAGAATGAAAAAAAAAGAGGCTTTCCTAACTAATCAGCAGAATAATGCTCTTAAATATTTGAATATTTTACCAATTATTAAAAAGAAAAGAAAAAAACAATTGCTCTTTCAATCTGGCTGCTTATAGAATTTTTTTCTTTCACTTGGAAGTTCTGGATTTGTGCATGATACTCCTGGAAGATTTTGTCTGGTGGTTTCTTTCAGGAGGTGACTGGTGGATTCTTCCTATTTTCACTGTGCCCTCTGGTTCTAAGAAATCTGGAAATTTTTCACATAAGATTTCTTGAAATAGGATGACTAGGCTCTTTTTTTTTTTTTTTTTTTTGGTCATGGTAGTTAGACAGTCCAATAAGTCTTAACATTTTACTCCTTTGTTTTCCAGATAAATGTTTCTTTGGTATGAGATATTTTATGTTTTCTATTTTTCAGTCTCATTTTGACTTTGTTTTAATATTTCTTGTTGCCTCATGGCCTCTATTTGGTGCTTTTTAATTTTCAGGGGATTTGTTGCTTGGGCAAGATTTTGTATCTTTTAGGCCAAACTAATTTCCTTTCCACTTATTTCTTCCATAACTCTCACATCTTTTCCATTTTCCCCTCAAGTGCTTTATCATTTATAAAAACGTGTTAAAGTTCTTTTTTCAAATTTTGCTTTATTACTTCCAAGAATTCTGCTTGAGTTTGTGCCCAAGTTTTGTTTTTCTCTGAGGCATTGCTTGCAGGTGATTTAGAATCATACTTTTTTCTGTGTTTATGTCTTGAGAGACTCTGCCACCAAATTAACTCATTATGGTGGGGTTCTTATTTTGTTTACCCATTATTCCAGTCTGCTTCCTGATTTCAAACATGATATTAGGATCAGATTCCATCACACTTCTTGGGTGAAAGTCCAGAATGGTCCTATTGCTGCTTCCTTGGAATATTAAGTACAGTGTATTCTAGGATCTCAGGGACAAGATGGAGACCTTAAAAGCCTTCATTGTTCTCAAGGTGGGCTGACCTAACTAACCAAAGGCTATTGTTGCTCTCCTTGTCTAAACTCTGAAGGTTCCTGACTTGGGTTTAGTTCTGAACAACAGACACCTGTTAGACTCTGTTCCTCTGAGCCAGTTGGGAAGCTTTATTGGCTCAAAGTGATGGAATTATAGGCTCTTACTTGGTTTGAGGTTGCTTTCTTGGTTATTTCTCTGCAGGCTGAGCTAGATGCTAGAAGAGAGACTCTGCTCTGACTCAGGGTCTGCTTTGTTGCTGCTGCTGCCTTCTGAATTTCTTCCTTCTTAAATACATCATCCGGGGTCTCTCTCTTCCCCTTATGCAGGTTTGCTTCCCTGAATCTGTGACCCATGACTGGGTAGTAGGTGACAGAGCTGCCAGCTGGCACTTGTTTGCACTGAACTGCCCCTGTATGGGTCTGGTTTCTCTTCATATCCTGATGCATAGACTCCCCCTGGGTGCTGTAGTACTCTACACACAGTGACCTCCTGTCCTGACCCTGTTTGTAAGCCTGTTCCCCCATGCTGAATTGGGCTGGACAAATGACACACTATGACTTTTTCTGGATTTCTCCATCAGGATTTTTTATGATACACTTTCTAGATTTGTTAAGAGGAGTTGTTGTTGCTGCTAATGTTCACCCCCCACCCCAGGGAAGGGGGGTGGGGTGGCGCCTTACTTCACTATTTCTTATTAAAACCCTGTTCTGCCTTTCCCTTCCCTCCACTTTTAAAAATAATAACACAGGGACAGAGGCAAAGTGGCAGAGTGGAAGCACAAACCTGGCATGAGCTCCCACTCCAATCACTTCCAGTATGTAAATAATAACTTTAAACAAACTTTAGAGCTACAGAACCCACAAAAAGACAGAGAGAAACAAATCTCCCACTGAAGGCAGCCTGGCAGGCAGACAGGAAAGGTCTATTGAATTGAGCTCAGAGCCAAGCAGAGTCCTGTGTGAGCCATGTGGTTCTGGCGCCAGGGTGGCCCTGACCAGCAGTGGACAGAGCAGACTTCAGGAGAGTGAATCACCAGCAGCTGTGGCAGTTTCCAGACTTCTCAACCCATAAATGCCAAAGAGCAAGTAAAAGGCCAGTCAGGAACTCTGTTGAAACAGGGGTGGACAGAAGAGCCCAGTCTGGCCCCCACCCCTGGTGCAGCCTCAGGAGCTCTTGGTCTGTAGGTTGTAGGTGGACAAAGTGACCATTCAGAGAGTAAATTGCTTTTGCTTTAACCTGCTTGGATCTGGATCTCAGTCTTGGGTGGTGGTTCTGGGGTGTGTGGCCACTGAGCTAGAGCTTTTGGGGGCTGTAGAGAGAGTGCCCTTGTGGTGGCTGTGAAAACCCCAGCAATTTGAGATAAAGCTCTCTCCATTCTGGAAGCAGAGTTCTATTGTGGAAAAGAACTCAAAAGTCAAGTAATTTGCTAGCAGTATGAGAAAGCAGAAGAAGCACAAAAAGACCACAGAATCTTTTGAGGCATGGAGGGGGAAGAAGACAGCAAAGTCAGAACTCCTGCATCAAAAGCCTCCAAGAAAAAATACGAACTGGTTAAAGGCCATGGAGGAATTCGAGGAGGATTTTGAAAATCAAGTAAGAGAAGTGGAAGAAAAATTGGGAAGAAAAATGAGAATGATGCAAGAAAATCATGAAAAGCAAGTCAATAACCTGCTAAAGGAGATCAAAAATACGCTGAAGCAAATAACACCTTAAAAAATAGAATACCTCAAATGGCAAAAGAGGCCCAAAAAGTGAGTGAAAAGAAGAATGTCTGAAAAAGTTGAATTTGTCAGATGGAAAAGGAATTTCAAAAACTCACTGAAGAGACTAACTCCTTCAAAATTAGATTGGAGCAAGTGAATGGAGCACCAGCCCTGGAAACAGGAGGACCTGAGTTCAGATTCAGCCACAGAGACTTAACACTTGCTAGCTGTGTAACCTTGGGCAAGTCACTTTACCCCAAGTGCCCTCCAAAAAAGCAAAAAATTTTAGATTGGAGCAATTAGAAGCTAATGACTTTATGAGAAATCAAGATACTATTAAACAGATCCAAACGAATTAAAAAAAATAGAGGGCAATGTGAAATATCTCATTGGAAAAACCACTGACCGAGAAACTAGATCCAGGAGAGATAATTTTAAAATTACTGGACTTCCTGAAAGTCATGATCAAAAAAAGAGCCTACACACCATCTTTCAAGAAATTATCAAACCAGAGGACAAAATAGAAATTGAAAGAATTCAGCAGGGGGGCAGAGCCAAGATGGCAGCTTAGCAGCAGCAACATATCGCAGCTCTCACATAGCCACCCCAAAATACCCATGGAATAGGACTCTAAACCAATCCTAGAACTCCAAAACACACACAAAGATACCTCCTACTAAAGTCAGCTCAGCTACGAGGAACCATATCAGCACTGCAAAACCAGCCTGGCTTGAAGCTGCTGCTGAGCCCCAGGGGCGGCTGGACGAGAGGAGCAGTGAGCGGATTAGCAGCAGCTGCAAGCAGCGTTGAGAACTAGGTCAGTGGGACTTGCGAAGTTGGGAGGGAGGAGCAGTCCGGCCGAAAGGCCTCCAGAGCGGAAAAGCAAAAGGCAGAGATTTTGCACCCGCCTCCCCGTTGCAGCTTCCCGCCCGCGGTCTGCAGATAGCAGGGGGACTAAGTGATTGTTCTGAGACCAGTGCTCTCGCGTTGAGTGGCCTGGATCCGGATTGCCGTCTTGGGCCTCAGTCTTGGAGTCTTCAGTATCCAGCAAGCCAGAAGTAAGTAGGAAGGGTCCCAGCACCTTCCTAAGAGCTATGGCAGCAGGGAGGACCCCAGTGATTTGGGACAGAGCTTTCCCTTCTGAAAGCAGAGCCCCACAGAGATTAAAAAAAAAAAATCATGGACTGAACAAACATGAGTAAGAATAAGCATAAGAAGCAAAGTAAGAGCAGCACCCAAACCCTAGATTCCTTCTTTGGGGAAAAGAAGGATCATGGCAAAGAGAGGGAGGAGGAGAGTGCA
>CM053587.1:252133973-252151750 GCA_028646515.1 Pseudochirops corinnae
AAGAGAAAGAATCTAGAATCTAAAGTTCCATAATCAAATGTTATAAATATATATATATATATATATGCAATTATTATTATTATTATTATTATTGACTACATCCAACTGGAACTTGAGATACACAGGCACTGTGGTTGAGAGATCCATCCTGCCCTACCGAAAAGTGACATAGGAGATAATAGACTGGGGGAGGGAGGACACACTGGGATGGCTGTTTTGGAGTGGTGGGTAGGGGAAAGAAGGGGAGAAAATATGTAACTCAAAATCTTGTGGACATGAATGATGCAAACTAAAATAAAATTAAAAAAAAAAAAAAGAAAGAAAGAATTCACCAATTACCTCTTGAAAAAGATCCCAAAAAGAAAACTCTTAGGAATATTATACCCAAATTCCAGAGTTCCCAAGTCAAGGAGAAAATACTGCAAGCGGTCAGGAAGAAACAATTTGAGTACTGTGGAAACCCAATCAGAACAACACAAGACCTAGCAGCTTCTACGTTAAGAGATCAAAGTGTAGGGATCAGTCCAAAAGCATCTTTGGTGCTGACGGTCACAGCCCAGTTGCTAAAGCTCATAGGGAAGTCTTGTGCAAGACCACTGATGAGTGGCAGCTGTGATTGGCTGGCTAGGCCTGTCCTCCCAATGGTCCATCCCTCAAACACACGTGGATATCATGCTTTAATCATGTACCTCTAAGGTATATAAGGAGGGCACTACAATACAATAAAGGACAGTTGCTGTACACTTCTCTCTTGCCTCTGGTCTCTTCAATCCCTCCGGATAATACAGCCTAAGGCTGGGCCTTAGGCTACAGAGTTAAGAAGCAGCCTTTCATCAAAGGGCTTGGAATATGATCTTCTGGAGGTCAAAGGAGCTAGGATTAAAACCAAGAATCACCTACCAGCAAAAGTGAGTATAATGCTACAGGGGAAAATATGTCATTCAATGAAATAGAGGATTTTCAAGCCTTCTTGATGAAAAAACTAGAGCTGAACAGAAAATCTGACTTTCAAATACAAGAAGCAAGAGAAGCATGACAAGGTAAATAGGAAAAAGAAATCATAAGGAACTTATTAAAATTGAACTATTTACATTCCTACATAGAAAAATGATAATTGTAACTCATAAGGCTTTTCCCAGTATGAGGATAGTTGAAAGGAGTGTATATATATATATATATATATATACATACATATATATACATATACATATATACATATATACGTATATACACATACATACATACATACACATACACCCATTTATATACATATATATTTATGTATGTATGTGTGTATATGTATACATACATATATATGTATAGGAGGGTATATGTGTATATAAACATATATGTGAGTGTGGGCACATGTATGTTCAGGTATGCATAGACAGAGGGCACAGGATGAGTTGAATATGAAGGGATGATATCTAAAAAATAAAATTAAGAGGTGAGAGAGGAATTTATTGGGAGGAGAAAGGGAGAGTTAGATTAGGGTAAATTATCTCATATAAACAAGGCAAGAGAAAACTGTTACAATGGAGGAGGAAAGCAGGAAGGTGAAAGGAAACAGGACAACCTTTGGCTTAAGGAGTGAATAGTATACACATTCAATTGGGTATCTTACCCTATAGGAAAACAGGGGTTTAGGGGATAAGAGGGGGAATGATAGAAGGGAGGGCAGATTGGGAGAGAGGTTAGTTAGAAGCAAATATTTTTGAAAAGGGATAGGGTCAATGGAGAAAATGGATAGGATGGAGGGAAATACAGTTAGTCTTTCACAACTTAACTACTATGGAAATGATTTGGCTATCTACACATGTACAACCTATATGGAATTGCTTATCTTCCCAGTAGGGGTGGATGAGGAGGGAAGAAGGGAAAAAATCTGGAACCCAAAGTTTTAAAAAGAAATGTTTTAAAAAATTGTTTTATACATGCAACTGGGAAATAAGATATACAGGCACTGGGGTACAGAAATTCATCTTGCCCTACTAGAAAGTTAGGGGGTTGATGGGGGAGGATATAAGAGAGAACAGATTGGGGAAAGGGATACTCAGTAGGCTTGCTATTTTTGGGGTAGGGGTGGAGGAAAGACAGGGAGAAAAAACTGTAACTCCAAATCTTGTGGAAATGAATGTTTAAAACTAAAAATAAATAATTAAATTTATTTTAAAAAATAATAACCCAACTATCATATTGGTAGATCAGGGATGATGTACACTAAGGCATTTTTCAAAAGTCCCTCAAAACATCTATTTTGAACAAAAGAGAAAGCTATAGATCAGATCTGGGGTTAGAAAATCCCTAGGTTCAAATCCTTGCTTTGCCCCTTGCCTTCAATAGGTTAATATGTAAGTCACTTCACTTAACTAGGCCTCAGCTTCCTCTGTGAAATTGGAGTTAGACTAGATGGCCTTCAAGTTCCTTTCCAGTTCCAAATCTATGACCCTAATGTGACACAGCCCTTGGATGAATTCAGATCTGGTTCCATGTCTGTTCCACAGGAATAGCCAATAACGAATTTAAGCAGCATTGTACTAAAATTGACTGGGATTATGTACGGGTTTGTGGGAGTAGGCTGCTTACATTTTCAACGTGAGTATTTGTCCCTTTGGAACTGGCAGATGCTACAATCAGAGCTTGATTTGTTGTTTTGTAGATTGTCCAGACTGAACTTAAAAGTATGTGCTACTGAGCACTCCCCCTCTCCCTTCCCCAGAGCTGGGGATTAAACATTTAGCAGGAAACCCTGAATCTAAGTCAAATGGAAGGAGGTTGACAGTGGAATTTATACTTGTGTAATGGTAATGTGAATTTGAAGATCTTCCCTGCCCCTTAATGGGCCAAATGTAATCACCCAAACCTGGTGGTAGGAGGAGTTTGCTGAATGGATGGAGCAGGAAGGGGTAGAGCAGAGCCCAGAGGAAGCTGGGAGTCAGAGCAGTTAGAATCGGGTGAGAGGATGCAGGCAAGGAGACAGCTAGGTTTGTGAGTGTTTGTTTGTGGGAAGGCTTTGGGATAGCGTTGCTCTCTGTGGTATTACTGTGTATAGATTTCTTTGTTGCTATGATGAATTCAGTTTTCTGGTGTTGAGATTTGACTTTCTGGTGTCTGAATAAATGTTTTGCTTCTGTCTTCTTTATAGAGTATCTGTTATATTTTGCCACTCACAACTATGCCAGCATATTCATTGTCAGTGCTGTGAATATTGCCTTGGTGATAAAACACTGATCACACTGATTTAGAGGAGGAAGGAAGCTAAGAGACCATCCAGACTAACCCCATCATTTGACAATTAAGAATTCTATATGGCTTCTGTGAAAAATGGTTGTAATGACATGAGTGTTAGAAGAGAGGCCTTGAGCTATATGTGGCAGAGAAGAGTATCATGTAGGTTGATCTGGAGGAATCTGAACTAGAGAAGCAGGTTAGATGCTGAATCTGAAACACACAGGAAAAGTTATTTACACTAAGTACCTCCACTTCTCCTACTTGTAAAACTCTCTTTAATCTGGCTTCCAACCTTATCACTCAAGTTATGACTGCCCTCTCTAAAATTACTGGTGGTACAGTGAACAGAGCACTAAAATTAAAATCTGGAAGAGCTGAATTCAAATCCTGACTCATATTTCTTGGCTTTGTGACATTGGAGAAGTCATTTAATCTCTGTCTACTTTAGTTTCTTCATCTTTAAAAGTGGGGATAATATAGTACTTACTTCCCAGGGTTGCTGTGACTATCAAATAAGATAAAATGCTAGCTATTAATAATAATATTATTAATTGTTAAGTCTAATGGTCTTTTCTAAATCTCCATCTCACCGAAACATTTGAGCACCTTCTCCTAAATACTTTCATCTCTGGGTTTTCATGACACTATTCTCTTCTTCATTATCCTTTTACATGCCTGACCACTCCTTAGTCTCCATTGTTGGATCTTCAACTATGTCATGGATACTAACTGTGGGTCTATTCCCAAGACTCTGTCCTAGAGCCTCTCTTTCTTCTATATAGTCTCCACTTTGTAATCTAAGCTCCCATGAATTCAATTATCAGCCTGATATGAAACCTAAATTTTCTTTTCTTCAATGCCCACCCATTACCCCTAATTTGTTCTCTGTGAACAAACAGAACAAAGCTAGTCTCCCACTCTTATGCTTTCAAGCACCTCAAAAGATATATTATGTGTGTCTCCTTTGGGTTATCTTCACCATACAAAACAAGTTCAGTTCTTTTAACCAATCTTCATGATACAGACTCAATTTCCTTCACCACCCTGGTGAGTAGGTATTACTTAGATGAAGATCTAGCAAAGACTTTATATGAATTTTATACATACTTCATATGGGTAGACATCTCTAGCTTAACACATCCAAACCCTAGCTGACCCCCCCACCCCACCCCTATCAGCTTCTCTTTTACTGTTGAGGGTACCACCATCCTTCTAATCACCTGGGATTACAACCTCTTCACCATCTCAATGCCTTTCTCTCATCCACATATACAATCAGGTGCCAAATTTTGCAATTTATTTCTCCGTACTTCTCACAATACATCTCATCTTTCACATAGTCACCACCCTAATCCAAATCCTCATCACTTTTTACTAGCACTCAAAGTAGCCTTTTAATTGGCCTCTCTGCCTCAAGGGACCACTTACTGGGCATGCTATAATAGAGATTTCCTTCACGTACAGTCTGGATTAGACAACCTCTAAGGTTCCTTTCACTTCTCAAATTCCGTGATTTTGATTCCTAAGAAAGGAAGGTACGTAAGTGATTTGCCCAAGGGTACACAGGTAGCAAGGTTCATAGTAGGATGTGATAGTATCTTTATCAAGTTGATGAGCTGAGTTGAGAGGGATAGCACAGGATGACAGGATGATAGGATTAGGATCTTAATTTAGATATCAGCAATGGGTAGAATCTAATGAGATGAATTTTAGTAGAGATAAACATAATTTCCTACAACATCAGACCTATAGTTGGTTGGTTTGTTGTTGTTGTTGTTTTTTAGTCAATCACACTAATACAAGATAGGGGAAGATGTGGCCAGACAAGAATCAATTTGAGGAAGACATAAGTATGTAAGTGAATCGCCAAATCTAATCAACAGTGTTACACTGAAAACAAAACAAAAACAACAATGAGACCTTAAACTAGACAAAATATGGTACCCAGCAGTCTACAGAAAAATTCATGCTTGGTGTCAGGGGAAACTCACTGACTAAACCTATCAAATATGGAATAAGCTGCCTTAAGATATGGCTATTTCCTTTCATTTAAGATTTTTAAGCAGCAAGTAGATGACTTATGAGATGTTACATATTTTTCTATTCTCCAACATTTATATGGTACAATTCAATATTAAATACAGAACACTTTTCTACCTGATACCTTCTGTTCAATAATTCTTTCAAGTATGCTTGTCTTCCCAAGGTGAATGTAAGCTCCCTTTTGAAAATAAAGGTATCATACATTTCTGTTATCTTCCCCACTCACACCCTGACACATACATACCTACAATATGTAGAGAAGGTTATTGTCATTTTAGTCCAGACCTGTGATTTGACTGATAAAGAAATTTCCTCAGCCCCCTCCAATTCAGATCAAAACCACATGAGATCTTGAAGAGTTACTTTGGGCAATGAGATATTAAAAAATTGATTTATGGTAAAAAAAAAAATAAAAGTATCTCAGGCAAGACTTGAACTCAGAAACCTCCTGAATCCAAGGCCATCTCTCCCATCTACTACTCCATACTACTTTTCCAGTGAAAAGAGTTGGTACGCAATAACTCAATTACTGAGAGATGAACAAATTTTATCAAAATGACATATCTAGGACATTACAAGTCCTTCAATATACTTCACAGAATCACAGAATTTCTGGGTTGGAGGAAACCTTACACTCAGTAATTAACTGCTCATTCAGACTTTGCTTGAAGACCTCTCAATATAACTCATTCTAACTTACAATGTACAACTCACACATCTTATACAGTTCACTTGTTGGATTCACAGGTGATGTAATTTTTGCCCACGTCTGTTCCTTAGTAATGCATCCACACTTCATCTAAATGAATGTTACTTTAAAATTAATAATACAAGCATGCATTTAGGTAGTGCTTTACAATTTACAAGGCACTTTCCTAACAATTCTTCTTGGTAAATATAGCAACTTTTTTTTTTCTATTTTTCAAGCAAAGAAACAATTTTAGATAGGCTGTGACTGGTCTAAGTTTATACAATTAGTAAACTTGATCCTTGTGGTCTGACTAGAGCACTCTAATTATGCCACACTACTTTCCAACTAAAGCTTGACTAAGTTATTTTTAAATGCCAGTAAATGCTATATTCGTATCTCTAAAGGGATCACTGACTTAGGATTCATTGACTAGAAATATTTTAAAAGCCCTAAAAGCCGTGAGGCATGTCACTATTTTTTAAGCCTGGGAAATTGTTCTATTTAGGTGTGCTATTTCTCACATTATTAGCATTGCCAATAGTTCAAATCATATCCTTGTTGTTAGCATACAAGCTCCAGTGAGCCTTTGACAAAAATAATCACATTTCCCTATTATAAAAATGCCCAAAGGACTTGAGCACAGCCCAGATGTCCACTAAGTCCCACCTGGCTCTAAAATTCTATAGTCTGAGAACAGCAAAAATAATTGAGTTCAAGTAAGAAAATTCTACCAAAAGATTTTTCTATATTGGGCAGCAACCTGCTTGAATATTCTTCTGCTTGGTTTTGGTATCAGGTACAGTATTGCACCCCCTCCCCTATCAATGGTAAAAAGGCTTTTTTTTATTATTCTGATAAGGTGAACTCCTCATTTAGCATGTTAATTGTTCACATCTTCCTAAGACACTATATTTAAAGTACTACCCTTCCCCTCAGTCTTGTTGAGAGCAAATGACTAAGGGAGCAAAGTGGACATATTTAACAGGGACATTAATAGCAGCCAGTCAGTCCACAAATATTAAGTACACTCACTCCATGCCAAGACCTGTGCGAAGCTCTGGGAATACAAACCAGGACAACATATCTTGTTTGTAACACAGCTGTTTGCAGCTGTCTCTCCCTTAGATTGTGAGCTCCTGGAGGGCAGGTGACCTTACTTTGCATCCCCAGTATTCAGCACAGTGTCTGGCACAGAAAAGGTGTTTAATAAATCTTTGGTCACTTGAAAAGCCCAGTCCTGACCCTTACATTCCAGTGAGAAACAGCATACAATTAATTATGTACCTACAAGATACACACAGCGTAAATGAGAAGTAACCTCAGAGGGAAAATACCAGAGGAAACCAAGAAAGGACTCTTAGGTAAGGTAGGATGTGAGCCAAGGCTTGACAGAAGACAGAAAGCATAGGTGAGAAGGAAGAGCATTTCAGGAATGGGAGACAACAATGGAAAAGGGACAGAGTCAGAAAGTGGAGTGCTGTGTGCACAAAAAGCAAAGTGCCACACTGGATTGTAGTGTACATGTATGGCAGTAAAGTGTAAGGAGACTGCAAAGGGAGGAAGGGCTCTAGGTAGCAAAAGGCTTTAAAAGACAAACAGAGGAACCTATATTTGATCCGGGAAGTAACAGAGATCCACTGGAGTTTACTGAGCTGAAGAAAGGCATGGTCAGATCTGAGGTTTAAGATCACGTTGGCAGCTCTGTGGAGGAATGCACTGAAATGGGGAGAGAGTAGAGACAGAGACCTGTCAGAAAAGTACTGCATTGATATGGATGTGAGATAATAAGGGCCTGCACCAGAGTGGCAGCTGTGAGTACAGAGAAGAGAACGTGCACAAGAGATGTGAAGGTAGAAACGAGAAGATCTGACAACAGACTAGGTCTGTGAGATAAGCACAACCAAAGCTTGCAAGCATGGATGATTTGCAAAAATGGTCCTTTCCTCCATCATAATAGAGAAGTTCAAAAGAAGGGAGTATGAGAGGGAAAAGATAATGAGTTTCTTCTTACATAAAGCTGCAATTAACAAACCAATAATTTAATGACCACAGGGTTGTCCTATATACACAGACCATCTCACCCATCACAAGGATCCAGGAAACCCACCCCCACTCCCATGACAAACAAAGGTTTGCCCTTCCTTTGCCATCAGAGTCAGAGGCTGCCAGAAACTACTGCCTAGAATCCTGAATAACAGTCCAGAACATATTTATCTCATTGAGATCATGGTATAATATGTCTGCTAGGTTCCCCAGTAATGTGTTTTTTTTAATCTAGTATAAGAAGTTAACAACTGAGTAGCACTTATATGCCAGGTACTGGGCAAAGCATTAAGAATACACACACACACACACAGAACAAAAGTACTTCCTGTCCTCATGAAATTTACTTTCCAGTGTGAGAGAAACAGATGTGTACAAGTATTTGTACATACATCTGCAGATATACAAACATGTGCATGCATTCATATGCATGCATATACACACGTGTGTGCGTGCACATGGATATACAGAGGTGTCAAACACTCACAACACTCCTTAAGGTGGTCTGAAGCAGATTAAAATGTAACTGATTTTAATGGGTGATATGTGACTTAAAAGAAAGAAATGTGAAAATACACATAATTTTCTAAGTTGATAAGTGATCCATCTGTATCCTTATGTACAGTTTGTTGGCCCCCGTATCTATTTGAGTTTGACACCTTGAAAAAGCCTCTTTCAGAAGAAAGTGTTTCAGCTCATTTTTGAAGGAAGTCAGGAATTTTAAGAAGCAGAGATATCGTGGGAAAGGAGAGCAAGTGTAGGGGACAGCCAGAGCAAAGCCAAAAACAAGGGAGATGGAAGAATAGAAAAAAGAAAAAAAAATGCCTGTGTGGCTGGGCCATAAAGTGAATGGAGGGGAATATGTCAGATATCTGGAAAAATTGGATGGCATCATGCTGCCATGAGCTTTGAATGCCAATACATTATATTCTAGAGCTAAAAGGGAGATATTTACTTTGTGAACTGGGATTAGAGGTATGAGATGGGGTCTGAAACAGTCAGACCTGCACTTTAGGAAGATGACATTGGCAGCTATGGATCAGATGTAGGGAAAAGACCTTAGGAAGAGAGACCAAACGGGAAAAGACCAATTTCAAAAGTAATGTATAAGGCCCTGAACAAGATGGTGGCTGTGCAAAAAAGAGAGAAGAGGACAGAGAAGAAAGATAATGTAAAGATAGAAATGGAGATTTGGCAACTGCTTGGAGCTATGAGGTGAGTAAGGGTGATGAGGTAAGGATGGCATTAAGTGGGAGAAGCCTGGGTGACTGGGGGTGGGATGGGATGGGGAGTTTGTAATAGGGGCAAAGTTGGAAGGAAAGACAGAGGAGTTCTGCTTTTGACCTAAATTATTTTACAGTGTCCAAGTAAAATCCATCTCAAGATACACAATAGAGAGTTTGTGACGTGGAACTCAAGTTCAGCAAGTACATAAAGATGAACCTCTAGATCCAGAAGTCAGCTGTGAGTAGTGATAACTAAAACCAAGGAAGTTAATACAATCACCAAGTGAGATAGTGTAGACCAAAAGGAGAAAAGGGTTCAGGACCGAGCCTTGGGGTACAATCACAGTTAATGAGTCTGACAAAAGTAAATACCCAGCAATGGGAAATGAGAAAGAGTAGTCAGACAGGTAGGAGGAGCACTTGTCATGAACTCCCAGAGACCAGAGAATATCCAGAAGGAGAGAGCTGTCAACAGTTTCAAATGTTGCAAAGAAATAAAGAGTGATGAGGCTAGTGAAAAGACCGTTAGATTTGGCAATTAGAGATCATTAGTAACTTTGGAGAACAGTTTCAATTGAATTACAAAGTCAGATTGCAGAAGGTTGAGGAATGAGTGTTAGGAAAGGAAGCAGAGACATTAAATGTAGATCAGTGGCCTATGGGTAAGATATAGAAAGAGAACAGGGTTCCACCATGGATCTTGCTAATTGACAGGAAATGCTAGAAAACCATGCTAAGTTCCTTGCTTCAATTAACTCAAACAGCCTAATGAGGTAAATTGACTATGAGTGGCTGAGACTGAGGGAAGTTCAGAGAATCAAGGATTATCTGGAGGTAGAAATGAGCAGGGGGTGGGGCAGTGGGGGAGGAGAAGCAAGCATCTAGCTCAACCCTTTCATTTTTTATAGATAAAGTTGAAGCCTGCAGAGACTAAGCAATTTACTCAAGATTATACAACTGTCTACAGTCTACCAGTGATCTGTTCTTGACCCTGAGACCCTTTAATGTTGAGAAAGGCTAAAGACAGAACAAGCTACCAAGAAGGGCTTTTGATTCTAATTTAAGATATGAAACTGTACCTTAAACTTTTTTTTCTTTAAAAGGGTCTAGGATGTTTTCTTTGTTAGTGTTATTTTATGCTTAGCTATTTTAAAAAAGGATTTTTTGTTGTTGTTGTTTTTTTGTCATTTAAGTGGGATTATTATGATTAAACTGGGTGGGCTGGAAGAGCAATACTCTAGTTAGAAATTCCCAAATTCAATACATGCCATACTGCTTGCACCAACAGCTAGTGATAGGCTGTATACCCAAAGTACAGTCGGAATTAGAGAGTTTTATGAAAATCATTTTGGGAGTTGAAAACTCTAAGTTTTTACAGAGAAATAAACAGGGACCAGGAGAGGTTATTTTGCCTAAGGTTAAATATTGGTGGTAGAGCTGGGGTTCAAACCCAGGTCTCTGAACTCCCAATCAAAAAGTCACAGGCCACTAGAGAATGATGCTTACATATCAATATATTCCAAAAGTTTAATCAAAAGACCTCACACCACAAATAGAAATATTTCAGTGTATTTTAGATTTAAGCGATTTTACAAAAATGAGCCTATAAGAGACATCAGTTGCAGAGTGGAAAAAAAACAAACACACTAGCTTTTGATTCAGAAGACCCAGGTTCAAATCCTGCTCTGCTCCTTCATTATTCTGTGAACATTGTGTGAGTCACTTGACCTCTGTGGGTCCTCATGCTTCTCACATGTAACACATCTTGAGTTGTACTAAACAGATACCAAGATCTCTTTCCAGCTCTAAATGCATAGATCCGCAAAACACTAAGAATAATCTACCTCACATAAGTCATCTTTGATATCAAAGTTGTGATGAGAAATCCCCAGCAACCAGTGCTATTCTCACTTGTTTAGGCCTACTCTCTCTACAGAAGGGTTTGAAATAATTTTGCTGACAAAAAAATACACAAATGACTCCAAAATAGCTAATTTTTAAAATTCCTTACAATTTTAGAAATGGTGTGTATGTGTGTTTGTATGTGATGGATAAAGTTCAATTACCAGCTAATATCCATAGCAGGGGTAACTAAGAGTTTGGGCCATTCATGACCATAAATAAATACACTCAGATGTTTAATAAATTCCTGTAGAAGGCAGAGGATTTATAAGCATATTTGAATTTCAACAAGCTTGTATTTCACACCAAGAAACCAAGCTAAGTCAACACTCTACACAGTGATGCCTCTGATCAACAGTTTCAGCTGTTACCTTTAAAAACTAAAGTGTAAATAGAAAGATCATAGGACCATAGATTTAAAGTTGGAAATGAGCTTACAGGTCATTTTACACTTGAGATTGAAGTGTCAGAGAATTTGAGTGGCTTGTGACACATTAGTTATAAGACTTGTTAATCGGTCTTCATCCATCCATTCATATCGCCCTTCAAGGGGATTCTTCCTCAATTTTATATCCCTGTTTTCTGTGCTATAGTAAGAGATAACATTTACATAGGACTTTAAGGTTTACAAAGTACTTTACATATTTTGTGTCATTTGATTTTCTTAACAATCCTATATAGATACTATTACTCCTTTTTTTACAGAGAAGGAAACTGAAGCTCAGAAAACTTTGAAGATTTATGTAATGTTATGTACCTAGGAAGTAAGTATGCAGGGTAGGAATTGGACTTAAGTCTCCACTGATTCTAAGTCTGCTCTACTCTACCTCCTGGCTGCAGATAATAGACAAATTTGAGCTTTCACACCAGGGCTGCTAGAAGCTGGTCTTACCAGATTCATCGAGACAGTGTGTCTCATAAAGACAGGTTATGACTTAAAATGACAGATAATGAATTAAGACACTCTATGCAAAGCATTTTGCAAACCATAAAGTACTATACACACATTAGCCATTATTATTTTTTTCTGACCACTCCAACTTCTGATTTGGAATAAGAATGTCTATTCAATACAGGTAGGTTATCTGTGATGAACAGTCAATACATATTTGTAAAGAACTTTGGCAATTCAAAGAACCTTAAGACCATTAGCAAATAGTTATCATTTTATATACTGACTTAAAACAGTCTTGCTACTCACCATTCCTCTGTTTGCTCAAGGCAAACAAGTTTAACCTCAGGTCAACAGAAAAGAACTTTGATTTTACTAATTTACTACAAGCATAACTACAGCAAAGCAAACTAGTTATTATTTGTGTTTCTACTTTATAAGCCTGGCTCACAGAACCATCACCCTCCTTCCTCTTCTTTTTTCCTTCTTTTTTTTCTTCTTTCTTTCCTTCGGTAAATAACTTCTCTAAATTGAGTCTTCATTCTAAGAAGTACATGTGAAACCTTGTCCATGATAAGGTTTTCCTGAAAAGGGACCCCTGTTCATAGTCCACTTTGGTGGCAATACCAGCCTAATCACAGCTGGACAATCTGATTAGGGACCCATTGTATGACCCGCCATGATAGAATCAGCTTCCAAGTGGGAACAGATCTTAGACATCATTTATTGGAACTCCCTCATTTGACAAAGGAGGAAGCTAAGGCCCAGAAAGGTTAAGAAAATTGTCTAATTTGTCTAAAATTTGTCTAAAATTGTCTAAAAAAGTGTGATAGAGCCAGGATTTGATTCCTAATTTCCTGACTAGAGGTGCTTTTCCCACTACTGTGCATTTACCTCTAATAGTGTGCACTAATAAAATGACAGGTAGAAATTAAGAGGAAAGTCTCTTTGTCAAGGTAGAATTGCCCAAAATTAGTTTAGCTCCCACAAGAAGACCTTCTATTCAGACCTGCTGGGCTGATAAGTTCAAATCAACAATGTTCCCAAGTATGTACTTTATATTAACAAGATTTACAGAAATTAAACCAACTCTGGACACTCTGTTTAGAATATTGGCTCCCTCTAGCTAATCACAGGATCGTCAGCCTGGAGTTGGAAGGGATCCTCAGAGGTAATCTAATCCAACTGACTCAATTTATGGATAAGGAAGAGTAGGCCAAGTGACTTTCCCCAAGCCACACAGGTATCATCAACTTAATTCCTTAGAAATTTAAGGGCATTGATTTTTCTAAAGGATAAGTAATTATGCTGCCATTCCCCATACAACCTTCTAATTATGATCATTCCTCAACATCACGCTTTTCTCATTCCACTAACTCAAGCCCTCCTCACCTCTTACCTGGACTACTGCAACAGCATCCTCATTGGTTGTCATGCCTTAAGTTTCTTCCTTCTAAAGTTCATACTTCACATAGCTGACAAAGTGATTTTCTTACAGCAAAAGTCTGACCATGTTACTCCCTTCCCCTCACTCCATAAATTCTAAAAACTCCCTATTACCTCTAGGATCAAATATAAACTCCACTGGTATTTAAAGCTCTTCACAACTTGGTCTCATTCTAGCTTTCAGCTTTCTTACACATTCTCACACCTCTATATGATCTACAATTCACCAATACTGGCCCAATATATATTGCTCACCACAACACACCACTGTCCAGCCTTCATGGTTTTGCACTAGCTGCTTTATACCTGGAATACACATCTTTCTCCTTCGTACCTCCTAGAATCCCTGGCCTCCTGTAAGATTTAATTCAAATGCTGCCTCCTGAATGAAACCTTTCGTGTAGCCACCACCTACTGGTACGTTCCTCTTCAAAGTTATCTTTCATTTGCTGTGTGTATTTTGAATGTACCTATATATGTACAGCACATAGTGTCTCCCCAATTGGAATACAAACTCTTGGAGGGTAAGGATTGTTGTGGTTTTTTTTTTAATCTCCAGCACCTAACAAAATGCCTAAAATAAAGTAAATGCTTTAACTGAATTACCACTCTTTCCTCTTCTTAAAGCTCAGATCACCTCCCACCCATGCTAAATCAGTTTTTTGTTTACTACATTTATCATAAGCATAATAAACCTTTATCATTCCACAAAGTTAAAAGTACACAGATATTACTTTTGGTTATAGATGGTAACTTAAAATATTGATAGATTATATTAAGACATACTTAATGATATGCTAATTTAATGACAATTACTACTCACATTAAATAGTTTTAAAAAAACAAGAAAAGAATTTAAATGCTTACTTGCACATCTGTTCATGTCTGGTGCTCTATGTCCATAATACCCTGATGGGCATGAATGTAAGCACTCTCCATACTGCCTCATCCCTTCTCTTCGAAGAAAGAAGAATAACTTTTGTTGGCACCTGCTGCATCCATTATCCTTTGAACAAGACAAACAACCTTTGCAAATTGGATTTGATACGTAGCTAGCTGCAAAACAAAAACAAAAAGTAAGATGTATTATTTTGAAAAGTTAGGAGTCTTAGGAGAAGGTAGAGATGTGGAGGAAAAAGGGAGAGGCCTTACTGATAAGTTGGTGTACCCTGACTTCACAAGGATTAACATTTTTAAATCAGAAAATATTCTTTGTAACATATCAACAATAATGCTTAAAGCATATAAAAGTTAACTTTAATTCTAAATTCAGTTCTACCTTTTCATAACACATCATGGTGTAATTTAATGAAGCCAGACTAGGAAAGATCAAGTTTGACTCACAGTAATTTTAAGGATAGATAAGGTGAGCATAGTTACACTATAACCAGTAAGAAAGATTACATACAGAAGACTTTCTGCAGTTCACAGGGTCCAGAACATCTCCAAAACCTTCACAATTTCTGTTGCCGGGAACTCAAGGATCAACTAAGCCACAAAGAAATAAAGCCTTATCTCGGTCCTGCTTCTTCAGTCCTCTAGCAGTTTGGCTGGCCTTAGGAACCAGCAGAAATCTCAGCCTTCCAGGAGGCAGCAGCCACTTTTGCCTTCCAGAAGGCAACAACTACTTCAGCCTTCCAGGCAGCCTTCCTGGAAGCAACTCCAGCCTTCATCAGATTCTAGTCTCATAGAAAACTCCAACTCAGTTCTCAGTCCAGTAGCAGCCCAGCTCCCAGATGCTGGAACAATTCTGCTTCCTCCACCAGGAGTTGAAATTCTTGATTCTGATGGTCTTTCTCTCTGGTTCTTCTTATACACACACACACACAGACACACACACACAGACACACACACACAGACACACACACTAGCTTCCTGTATCAGCCAACCCCTTCCTGTTATGTCAGCAAGAGGAGACAGAGTTCACACCTTAGCCTCTAAGGGCTAAGTACCTGCTAAATTAATTACCATTACACAACCTGGCACTCTATATACTGTGCCACCTACTGCCCTCACCATCTTAATAACCACTTTCAAGAACCTCTTAATGACCTTGGATAATTGTTTCAATATATTCCTCCTTTTTTAAACGATTTTAGTTACGTTTAACGATTATCTCCCTTTTTGCTCCTGTATAGTATATCCATAGCTGTTTTCATCTTATCACCCCCATTAGATTATGAGCTTCTTAAGAGTAGGGACTGTCTTTTACCTTTTTTTGTATCCCCAGTACTTAGTAAAATGCTGGGTACATAATAAATGCTTTATAAATGCTTGATAACAGCTGGTGAAACTAACCATTTCAGATTAAGAGAGGATGGCATACTCTCTCCAGTGAAGAACTAGCTTCTAAGAAGCAAAAGGACTGTTGATCTCAGACATGCAGGTGTTGCCTCCAGGGATGCAGACTATACCCTATGCATGGCTATTTGTCATATATAACTTTTATCCATGTCCTCTCATAAGTGCATTACTGGGATTCTATCCAATGTCTTAGGCTCTTCCTTACACTGTCTTGACACTGGATACCAGTGGAGCACAGAAAACATCATCTGTTAAGCTTTGCTCTCAGCTAAGTGACTGACCCACCTCAGTCTCCAGTCATACATTTATCTGACTATATTCCTTTATACCACTTCTAATTAGCTCTTCATTTGTAGCCTTTTACAGATTACTTGTGCACATCATGTATCCCTCCATGGGCATTTATGTGATTCTAAGATTCAATTCATTGGAGATTATAACATTTTAAAACTTACAGCCATATCACTAAAATATTACTGATGTGTTTAAAAGAGGAGAAGGGAGTGGAAAAGGGGGTATTGTTTCAGAGATAAGCTCTGGCAATCTAGCCTTCTCTACCCACCTATTCAACTTTGAGTCCAATGCATCATCCATTTGCCACATCTGTCCAAGAAAAGTGCTAAAGATGGTCTAACTGCCTAGATATAGTCAAGTCACTAAAAGGGCAAAAAAGGGCAAATTCATTATGAAAAACCACAATAAGTTATATGGAATGGTGAGTCCTCTATCAGAAGAGAAGGAAGAAGAAGAAAGTGTAAAAGTCAAAATGATTTACTATAACATTATATAATAATCTTTTGGAACTTAGAAATCAAGTTCATCTTTTTTGTCCCTCCATTTTCTAACTATTAATGATAGACAGAATTTTGAACTTTCTTCAAGAATCTCTTTGTCCTAACAATATAAAAGCCAGTAGCAATGGCACAATCAGTATTTGTAATTGAAATATACTCCAACATAATGGTTATTATGTGGATTCATGTCAATGTCATTCAGTATTATTGTAATAGTGACCATAAATAAAGCATGAAGCATAAAGGAAAAAGTATTTCAGAGCTGGAAGGAACTTTGTAAATCTAAAGTCAGTGATTTTATTTTTATAGGAGAAAACCAGAAGGGGAAGAATGGAGAGAAGAGGGAACACAGAGTTCCTTGTATAATATATATTATATACATCATCCTATGTAAAATTCCTGCATCCAATTCAAAAAACATTTATTGAACTCTCTCTGAAGGACCTATGTAAGCAGGGTGCTTGAGGCATGGCAGAAGTTGATAGAGATACAAAGCATAAATGCCACATTCCTTGCCCTCAAAGAGAGTAAATTTACCACTACAGTATATCCCTACCCAAACAAAGGAAATACAAATTAAAATGTAGAAATACATGCTAGTCACAAAAAAGTATCAGTATGTTTTCAATGCTTACAAGAGGAAAGAAAAATTTATGGTTGGGATTGGTGGGTGGAGGATCAGAGAAGTCTACATAAAGGAGGTGACATTAAAGGTGTGTCTATAACCCCTAAATTAATGCTAAGAAAATATTCAGATAAATAGTTGTAATATATATGCATATATTTTTTCTTTTCTTAACTTCTGGGGAATCAACTTTGATTCATTTTCATTTGTAACACTCAGTCAAAATTTAATTTATAAAACAATGATATTTCTAAATCATTGCAAACTTTATAGCACTATATAAATGCTAGTTATTATTCTAATCCATCAAAGGCAATAATACATAAACCATATCTGAGAATTTCTTATTCCATATGTCATTACATCTGTGTCAAAAAGTGGGAAGTATGCTAATTATTAAGTTCACAATAAAAATGAATTCCTGTTTTAAAAGAGTAAGAGTGACTGATTGTAACAACAAGCACCCTAGCATGCCTAGGGCAGCTACTAGCACAGGTTCTTAGATCTGCTTTTCTAAAGGAAAGCAACTCAAAATGGGTTAACAATCTTACTTTAATCAAACATATCATTTACCTAGTTC
>CM053587.1:252152250-252171012 GCA_028646515.1 Pseudochirops corinnae
CATCTCATATAGAAGAGGCAAGGGATAACTGTTACAATGGAGAGGAAGAACAGGAAGGCAAAAGGGAATGGGTCAACCTTACTCTCATTGAATTTGGCTTAGGGAAGGAATGACATACACTCTAATTTGGGTATCTTGCCTTACAGGAGAGTAGGGGGGATGGGGACAACAGGGGGAACAATGGAGTGGAGGGCAGGGTGGAGGGGATGGTGGTTAGAAGCACACACTTTTGTAAAGGGACAGGGACAAAGTAGAGAATAGAACAAGGAGGGGTGGTGTGGGACAGGAAGGAGGGAAATATAGTCAGTCTCTCACAATATGTCCATTGTGGAGATGTTCTGCGTAACTACACATGTACAGCCTTTATTGAATTACTTGTCTTTCCAGTGGGGGTGGGTGATGAGGGAGGAAGGGAAAGAATTTAGAATTTAAAGTTCTATAATAAAATGTTAAATATATATATATGTATATGTATATTATTGTTATTATTATTATTATTAATTACATGCAACTGGGAAATAAGATATACAAGCACTAGAGTATGGAGATCCATCTTGCCCTACTGGTAAGTCGGAGGGGGGATGGTAGAGGATACAGGGAAGAGCAGATTGGGAGAAAGGGTATTCAGTGGGATCACTGTTTTGGAGTGGTGGATAGGGGAAAGATGGGGAGAAAATTTGTAACTCAAAATCTCATGGAAATGAATGATGTAAACTAAAATAAGCAAAAGTTATATATAAAAAAATAAAATAAAAGAGAAATACTTGAAATAGAAAGACATTCACAAAGAGTTAGAATAAGGGGTTAGAGCAGGATATATTATGCTTCAGCTGAAGTAAAAATGATAGAGGTAGCAATCATGATCTCAGACAAAGAAAAAGCAAAAATAGAACTAATTAAAAGAGATAATCAGAGAAAGTACATTTTGTTAAAAGGTATTACAGTCAATAAAGCAATATCAAAAAGTTGTATAGCAAGTTTCTCTGATAAAGGCATCATTTCTAAACAAATAGAGAACTGGATCAAGTTTATAAAAAATAAGAGCCATTCCCCAATTGATAGTCAAAGAATATGGACAGGTAGTTTTCGGAAGAAATCAAAGCTATCTATAGTTATTTAAAAATTCTGTAAATCAGCACTTCTTAAAGTGTGGGTCACAACCCCGCATGGAGTTTCATAGCAATGTAAGGATCATGAAAAATATGACAACAGTATAAGATCTCTGAATGTGCAATGACCAAAAATTCATCAAATGCATAATGAATTTGAAGTGTTACTGGCAGCACTTGCCTGTGCTGCACAGCACAACTTCACTTTAGCCTTGGTTCTGAACTTACAAATATGTGCACTTTGCACTGTGCATGCCACCATGCCACACAACACCAATGAATGCTTGCAGAAAGACCTTGGCTCCAATTTGAGACTACTGTATGTTATGAATTTCAGTATTTTTACTGTATATACAAAATCAATGAATTTTAGCTTGGGATTAGGACAGAATCCTCAACAATATCTGAAAGACTCCTAAACGTACTTCTACCATTTTGTACCACATATTTATATGAAGCACTGTTCTCAGCACTGATAATTGTAAAATCAAAATACTAATCAACTCTGAAAAATGTTGAAGATGCTCTACATTCTGCAGTATCAAATATTCTGCGATTTAATTCTTTATGTAAAAATAAACAAACACATCTACCTCATTAGTATGCAAATTTGCTTTCAACTTTAATGGCAAAACTAAAAGTATACCAAAATTGCTGTAAAATAAATTTCTCTATGATTTATTATCAGTGTTTCATTTGTATACCTATTTTATATATCTATATACCTGGATCATATCAAAATTTCTCAGGGGAAAAGGGGTTGCAAATGCAAAAAGTTTAAGAAGCCCTAATCTAAATCACCACTGATTAGAGAAATGCAAATTAAAACAACTCTGAGGTACCACCTCACACCTATCAGATTAGCTAATATGACAGAAAAGGAAAATGACAACTACTGGTGAGGATGTGAAAAAAACAGGGACATTAATATACACTATTGGTGAAGTTGTGAACTGGTCCCACCATTATGGAAAAAAATTTGGAATCATGACTGAAGGGCTATAAAATGTACACACCTTTTGATCCAGAAATACAACACACACATTTCCAGAGCTAGTTCAGTGTTTAGGAGGCTCTGAAGGAAAGTAAAGGAGAAAAGAGGTATTAGACTGACTATCAAACTGAAGGTATACAGAGGCATTGTGCTGACCTCATTGTTGCATGCCTGTAAAACCTGGACAGTATACCAGCTCCTTGCAAGGAAACTGAATCATGTCCATTCAAATTGTCTTAGGAAGATTATGAATATCATCTGGCAGACACTGAGGTCCTTTCTCAACTAAACTGCCAAGCATTCAAACTCTACTACAGAGAACATCATTCTGATGGGCTGGCCATGTTGTCTGAATGGCAAATGTACACTTGCCAAAAAGACTACTTTATGGAGAACTCACATGGGGCAAACACTCACATGGTAGTCAGAAAAAGCAATACAAGAAATCTGGAATGGATTATGTGATATGGGAGATACTGGCATAGAACCACTCAACATGACATGCCCTCATCAGAGAAGGTACTGTGTTTTATGAGCAACACAAAAATTGAAGTAGCTCAAAAGAAATATTAGATGCTCAAATTTAGAGAATCCATGCCAAATATTCACATGGACTATTTATGCCAACCTGTGGTAGAGCATTCTAAACTTGTATTGGTCTGATCAGTCACAGTTGGACTCACTATAACTTGACTCTAAAATAGTGATGCCATTTTAGTCTTCTTCCAAAACGAAGGACAACAACCACCAACCCTTTGACTCAGCAATAGCACTACTAAGTCTATATCCCAAAGAGATCAAAGGAAAAGGAAAAGAACCTATGTGTACAAAAATATTTATAGCAGCCCTTTCTGTAACAAGGAATTGGAAACTGACTGTATGCTCATCAATTTGGGAACTGACCGAATCAGTTGTGGTATATGATTGTGATGGAATACTACTATCTTATAAGAATGATGAAGGGGATGGTGTTACGGGAATCTGAAGATCTTCCCTGCCCCTAGGCCCTTTGATAGGCTTAAGTGGCTCTGAGAATCTTCCCTTATTTGAAAGTATACTCTGCCCCCTAATAGGCTGAATGTGGTCACATGCAGCCTGTGGTGGGAGGCTTGTTAGTCAGGAATGCCTGTGCCTTGTTGCTTTGTGATTGGGCAGGGGGTCAAGAGGGCTGTGACATTCTCCGATCCAGGAAAAGGCTATATATATGCCCTGATGTGAGGTTTTGCTTTGGGGCTCACTTTGGAAAGAGTTGTGTGATTTGACCAGATGAGACGCTGGGCAGCCGTTGAGCCCCCAGCCTTGAAAAACCCAGATGTTGGTGCTTCCCTCTCTGGTAACTGAATAAATATGGATGTAATGGTCAGACGACTAGAAGCCCATCTGCTGATCTGTTTCTTTGTTTGCTTATAACTTCTGCTTGTAACTTGTGTTTGTATTCTGTTTGCATTCTCTGAAGTTCAGGGTGTTGACTTTTTCCCCTGAACTAGGTAAACGATATGTGTTTGATTGATTAAAGTAAGATTGTTAACCCATTTTGAGTTGCTTTCCTTTAGAAAAGCAGATCTAAGAACCTATGCTAGCAGCCACCCTGGGTATACTAGGGTGCTTGCTGATACAGATGGTTTCAGAAAAACCTGGCAAGATTTATTGAATTGATGCAAAGTGAAGTGAGCAGAAGTAGGAGATCATTGTACCCAATAAGAGCAATATTGTAATGATGATCATTTGGGAAAGACTTATCTACTATCAATACAATGATCCAAGATAATTCTGAAGGACTTGTGCTAAAAAATGCTACCTACCTCCAGAGAGAGAACTGATGAACAAACCAAAGTATAATTTTTTTCACTCTTTGTCTTGCTTTCTTGTAGCATATTTAACATGAAAATGTGTTTTGCATGATTTCATATGTATATCTATACATATATATATATATATATATATATATATACATACATATATAATTGATATATTGCTTGCCTTCCCAATGGGAAGGGGAGGAGTTGGAAGAAGAAGAGAATTTGGAATAATAATTTTTTTAAATAATGCTAAAAAATAAATAACAAGTGTTTATAAAAGGAAAAAAAGAAAAAGACAAGCAATAAAAGGAGGGAGTAGAAATTGAAGAAGGGTAAATAAACCTATGCAAAAAAAATGACCATAATACAACAGAGAAAAGACTAGTTTGGGGGCTCGCTTAGGTCCTACACTCTCACTAAGCTGTGCTGAGTAATATTCATTAAACCAGTTAATATTAGTTTAAAAAAATCCTGGATCTTCCTAAGACCTAGTGCATTTTTCTTCAATTTCAGTTATGGGGGGAAAAAAGTCTTTGACTTAAGACCTACTACATGCAAAGCATTATAGAGCATAAAAATATGAGCAGAACAATCAGGTTAACAGCTATTACTGCCATCGCCTTGCCTGTGCATAGTGCTGTAGAGCTGAAAAAGTGTTTGCACAGAAATGGAAATAGCTGCTGCAAAACCACTGTGGACAAGCTTACGGCATACAGAAACTGCTGCTTTTTCTGGGGAGTAAAGAGGGAGAAAATAAGAGCATGGGTATGTAGCATCTTGCTATTCAAAGCAAATGTAAATATGCTCAAGCACAGAGACAAGTGACTTATCCCATTTAAATTCCTATGTCAAGTGACTCTCAAATTTGAAGAGACTCATTCATTCACAAATTGCTTGTAATCTTGGGATGATTTTCTTGAACGTGTATATTATGAACTGTTCTGCTTTTAAGCTAGTTTATTTTTCTACTAATACTTTGAGTCTTTTAATTTAGAGTACTTTTAAATATATTGCATCACTTTCTTAAATTCCATTTCTTAATTTTTTCCTATAAATTAGAAAATTTTACTGGTGGAGTTACAAAAAAATCCTTAACTCAAATGAGTTATTAACCTAGAAGAACAAAGTAAATGAATTTGGTGTTTGCTTTATGTGCACTAAACATGCTTTTGAAGGCAGAGGATATAAATGGTTGGGGAAGAGTTACTATCTCCCTCTTAAAAAAGACATAAAATCCTTATTTGAGTACAACACACACACACACACACACACACACACACACACACACACACAGTGCCTTACTAACCTTAATTACAATTTCCGCCAACTGGAACATTCATAAGTCTTAAATCCTTTTTACTGAGTTTTATTGCCAGTAATTACATAAGTACACAGAAACTTTCCAAAAGTTTGAAACTATTTTTTAAAGTTTATTTTGATCAAGAAATAATGGTAACTTTCCCACTCCCATTATCTTGTAGACAGAGGAGATACAGAAAAAAGATGAAGACTAAAAAAAAGATGGAAAGAATTAAGAGTAGGTAGAAAAGAAAGAGAAAATCCTGTGCATTAGTTTCACACCAAAACAAATATGGCTCTTGGATTTTGCCCAGATGAGTAAGTTTTAAACCATTATTCCTTTATGATGACTTCCCAAAACATGTCTGGCAATAAATCTGCAACCAGACCCCTTTATTACTACAGAGTTAAGCAAGTAAGTGGGACTTTCAGCATGGAAAAAAAAGAACAAAAATTGGTTATCCAAGCAAATCATCTTTGTAATTTAAGGAAAATTTTCAAATTTCAACTTTCCCATAAAAATACTAAAATAAGATTTAAAGAAGGCATTTTGTATTATCACAGCTTTCATCCATAAAGAATCATATATACAAATTTTTGCTATTTAATAAATCTGAATTCCAAATCCAAATGCTTCAAATGGAAAAAAAGAAAAGGAACAAGCTACTTCTATCAGAACACAAGGCTTGTGTTTCCTCACTTCTTTTTCTTATTCTACATGATCTGTAAAACTACCAAGTCATCCACTACTACAGATTCTCAAGTGCAAGCTGCAAAGCAATCTCTTTTTTAAGGAAAAAAAATTAGTGTTTATAACATCCTACGTATAAAAATTAATGAAATTATACTCAGTAGTTGTTTCCAAGATTGAAATCTTTGACACTGATACTCTTCATATTGTATTTACCTGAAATTTGCAAGCTAAACAAATCTGACGTTGCACAAATAATATCCTAGGGAGACTTAAAATATTCTACACTATCCAAGACTCTGATTGTAGCACCACAGGACATGTTTTATGATGAAATGATTAATATTCTATATGTCAACGTGAAAGGCGAGGGATGTACTTTAGATATCCCATTTCCAAAATCTGACATGGATCCATCATCCATCAAGTTATCTTAATCATTCATGAAATTTCTATGCTACAAACTGTACTTCTTTTTAAGGTAAAAATAAAACTTAGTTATCAAATGCCCATTCATTACAGAGAACCATGCTATCTACTGTGTAAAACAGCTTTTCCTTTAATCTATCCTAAATTTACTTCTTTCTAACTTCAAGGACTGCCATTCAGCCAAATTTATCCTAAGATTTAGTCAACAACTCCATACCATCTGTACCTATCATTCCAGAGAATGGTTGTTTTTAGCCTAAGCCTTCAATCTTTTTAGAAGTTCTGTTTTCAGAAGTTAAGTTCCCTTGGTCTCATACTTCTGATCATATATAGTGCTTGTTTTCTGGATCCTCTCTAGTTCTATTTATGTCTTTCTCATGATATTGATTGGTTGATTGTTGTCCTTCATTCCTGAAGAGGACCAAAATACTGGATTCAAGATATAGTGTGTCCAACTGTGACTAATCAGAATAATATGAGCTCTGAAGGCATTACCACAGGTCAGGCACTAATAGTCCATATGAACATTTGAAGTTGAGAGTCCTCTAAATTTGCACATCTCAAGTTTCTTTTAAGCTACTGTAATTCTGCTTCACTCATCATATAGCACAGTGCTTTCTTTGATGTGTGAACACTGTGCTGAGCCATCTTTTCTCAGTGTTTTCCATGTCATGCAATTGGAAACTGAGGGGATGTCCATCGATTGGAGAATGGCTGAACAAGTTGTGGTATATGAATGTAATGGAATACTATTGTGAAATGATGAGCAGGCAGATTTCATAAAAACCTGGAAAGACTTATATGAACTGATACTGAGGAAAATGAGGAGAACCAGAAGAACATCGTACATAGTAACAGTTACTGTGCAATGACTGACTTTGATGGACTTGGCCCTTTTCAACAACGCAAGGACCTGCAACAACTCCAAAAGACTCACGATGGAAAATGCCATCCACATCCAGAGAAGGAACTTTGTAGTGAGTGCAGATGGAAGCACACTATTTGCTCTCCTTTTCTTTTGTTGTTTGGTTTTGTTTTGTTTCTTCTTTTCTCATGGTTCTTCCCATTAGTTCTGGTTCTTCTTCATATCATAACTAGTGTGAAAATATGTTTAATATGAATGTATTGAGTAGAGCCTATATCAGACTGCATGCCATCTTGGAGAGGGGGGAAAAGAGGAAGAGGGGGAAGAAAATTTAAAACTCAAAATTTTATGGAAGTGAATGTTGAAAACTATATATATACATATTATATATATACATATATATGTATGTATTACATATAAAATATTTTTAAATAGTTGCTCAACTGGCCACATTTTCCTTACATGTGTGTCCTTCTACCTGCATTCACTGACCACACATATTCTCTACAGATGTCCAGTCTTCCTACTGATGGTTCAATATATTTGAAGGAAAATATACTCTCTGTTTATAGGAGGGAAAAACAGCTGCTCAGGTACTCAAGAAGCTGACACTTCCCACCACTGCTTCCAGTGAGAAGACAACCTTATGGCCTGGGCCACCTGTGTGCAGGGTTGTGACTACAGTGCTCAGTGTATCCACACTTGCTGCTTTGTCGCCACAAGACTCTGAGATAGGTAAGAATGGCAAAATGGTAAGGATGTTGTCTTTTGATTTGTGCATAAATTGGATTTAAGTGAGGCAGAGTTATTCAAAGTCATAGGCCTCACTCTCTCTTCCAAAATCATCAAAATCCAGCGGCAAGACAAAGTCAAGAGGACTGATGATGGCTCAGAATACAGTGGATAACTTGGTGTCTTCAATGTCTAACCAAGTACTGAGCACTCCACTGTGCCTGCCTCAGTCACCTTCATGGCTGTGGAACAAATTGTTCTCATCTCCTCATTCTGCCAGGAGAAGTCTTCACACCCCAGCAACTCACCGAAAGGTGTGAGATCTCTTGGTTACCCTCAACCTGGTTTAACCTGTCTGCCAAAACAGTTTATATGGCCACTGTGCGAGCAACAGCTTCTTGGAGCCACAGGTGAGAGCAGGATTAATCAGCACCAAAGGTTGCAAGCAGACCTGAAATGGCTCAGCAGCCCTCAGACTGGAGAAACTACTCATCTTCCCTGAATATACCCTATACCCCAGAACTTCAGACAGTCTTCCATGAAGCCTGACTTTCCAAGAGGATAAAGTAAAATATTCTGTTTTATTTCCAAATAGCATTCCTAAAGAAGATCTGTCATTCTAAAAGCTGCAAGTATATCCTCTGAAGACTCTAAAGCACTAACATCTGCTAGCTACAATTATGATGATGATAGGCCCATTTCTAAAGACAGCTATGGCGCTAAATCTAAACCTGATTTAGGTCTCTGAGAATACCAAGGAAGGAAGAATGGATGGTCCCTGGTATTATAACCCCTTCCTCCTGTTCTACTTCTAACAGTTCTGACACAGAGGTTTGTGTTGCTGCTGCTGTGTTTTGGCATTCCAAGAACTGGACCCTGCCTTTCCCTGACCATGTACATACCATCACTGCAGTCTCTTATTTCTACTTGTCTGCTCTGCCTAAGTCAGAAGTTGGACTCACCCTCCATAAATTCTCTCTTTCCCCTGCTCCAAGACTCTCATATACCAGTGTTCTAGAATGCATTTCCAATCTATTTCCTTCACTTGCTCTATTACTTATGGCTTGGGAGTTTCCCTACCTTGTTTTAGGAGGGTGGTGATTATGCCATTGCTTCAACTCACAAAATTGGTAGAATTCAAACCCAAGTTGCTATTACTGCAAAATCAAAACCTAACCTACTACATTATACAAAGAGCTGTCCATTCACAATCAAAACATATCTACCCACTCAACTTACAGTTTATAATTCAATCAGAGAAACAAAGTTTTTCGTTTTAAAATTCAAAAGCCTTTTTTCAAGTCACAATTAAAATTCAACCCTCAAATAGAATCAATGTACAAGTATAATTGGTCCATATCAAATTCTTTCCTGTTCTGCAAAAAGGGAGGGAAAGTTGTAAAATAAAGAAAGTAGGGCAAGTGGATAACAAAATAGGAAAGTACCCGAAAGGAAAGGTGTTACCATGGAGGCTGCTTACTATCTTGTGTAGCCTCTGTTACCAAGTCACAGAATCTGTTAGAATGCACTGCAATAGTCATCTAGTCCACTATATATATAGCTGAGCAAGGATCCCTTGCACAGGATACCAAATGAGTGGTAACCCAGCTTCTTCCTGAAGGGTAAGGCATTTCTTTAGGACAACCCATCTGGCTTTTGGACAGCATGATCTGTCAGTAAGCTTTTCCTTATATCAACCTCAATATGTTTGGGTTTTGTATTTCTTTTTGCTTTTGTTTTGTTTTGCAACTTCTAACAAACGCTCCTGGTTCTGTCCTTTGTGGCCAAGTAGAAAAAATTTAATCCCTCCCTCTATCCAAGAGCCTTTATAATACTTAAAGATAAGCTATCATGTTCCCTGAATCTTCTCTTCTTTGAGTTAATCATGCCCAGTTCCTTGAATTACATCATTTGGTCATGATCTCTGGGACTTTCATGATTTTTGTTGGTTTCTTCTGTATAATCTCTAGCATATCAATATCTTTCTTATTACTACAGATAAGGTCTGACCAGGGCAAAGTTAAGCAGAACGATCAGGAAACTAAGTCACATTTCAAGAAGCCCATGATCATATTTGCTATTGACTGCATATGAAATGCACTAAAACACTGAAACATTCTTTATAAGAATTTCCTACCATTTCTCACAGCACTTCTTTAAACTTCTTTAAACATATGATAAAGAGCCTTACAGACTACAGCTGTCTCTACTCTTGTGTCTGGTCCTGCTAAGTGACATCTGTCTTGATTGTCTCAACTAGGGCTTGCTTCTCTGGTGGGCCCTTGTGACTGAGGCTTCTGACTGACTCTGTGTATTATTCTGGGGTGAATGAAGTCACTTATTGTAGTTTCTCATTAGATTTCGTGACTATTATGTGGCCTGGCATCCTTTTTAGTTTTTTTGGCTAGAATAGGTATATGGGAGCTGGCCTGTCAGCTTCTGTTCTGGAAGCCATCTTAGCCAGAAATGTCACCTGGAAATTTAATCAGTATGGTATCAATGCCTTTATAAAAGTTGCTGACAAAAATATCATTAAGGGTACAAACCAAAGACAGATAGATCCCTTGTAAAATCAACTAGAGAGTTCTTTCCAAAATAACATGAAACCATGCATTATTATTCAGTGTCTCTGGCTACCAATCTCACATTTACATTACCAGCCCAGGTCTTTCCACTTTTTCCACAAAAATGATGAGACACTTTCAATTGTTTTGCTATAATATAAATTAATCCTAGTATAAAAGTGCAAGAACAAGGAGCAGCTCTCCTCTTATAATACTAAATAATACAAAAAGAACACTTAAATGCAGAAAACTCAGCAATGATCAAAAAAGACAGAGTGAAATAACCTATCACTAAGTACTGATGACAAGGGAAAAGAAAACCTCAGGTGCTTCCACAGGCTCCTGCTTACGGGGACTCCCCATCTCTAACATAATCTATGCTGGTCTGTACAGCCCCAAAAAATGTGACTATTATAATCTAAGGTACCAATTTTCAAAGTTAATCCCATATCTCAGAAAGGGGCTTTGTTTAGGGAAGACTGAGTCCTATCGATCAAAGTAGCTCCAAAACTTGAAAAGAAGGAAAACGTAGAGAATGAAACAGTCTTAGAGGGAAGAAAATAGAGGAGACAGAATGCCAGTATTGAAATTCTATACAACTTTGTAATAAAATACAGGAGGAAATAAATAGATCAGAGAAGTTAAAGAAGATGGAGAGGAGACCCAAGTTCAGACTTTTTGCAAGCAGCTAGAGACCAACCACCTAACCCCTTTGTGACAGCTCCCAAGCTAATAGTATAGAGGCTAGAAAAAAGTTAGTTGCAAAGAGGATTGTGGAGCACAAAAGTAGATGGAATGGGGGAGAGGGAAAGGTTGAGAATAAGGCCAAATTCAGGGGCCACTGGTAGTCTCTGTATAGTAGCATCCCAACAGGTCACCCTTACCCCTAAGGACATAGATTTTGCCTATCGTAGGCAGCAATACCAAAGTGAAGAAGAATCAAAGGATTATGGCCTCCCAGAAAAACATCATGAAAAGGAAACCTAAAATCAAGGTAGACTCTACCTACAACATTCCCCTGAAATTCAAGTCTGATAAGACTATCATAAAAGGAAATAAGATTAGTGTACATACCCTGTTTTGGACGAAACCATGCTGGCTCTTTGTCATCACCATTTACTTTTCTAGATGTTCACTAACCATCTCTTTACTAATTCATTCTAAAATTTTCCCAGTGAATTCAATCAAAATTGGTACCTAAGATTGTTCTCCATGGCCTCTAATTCATACATTGTAATTCTCTTCCTCTCTCTCTCTTTATTTAAAAAGGGAGGCATTTATCCCTCTCCAGTCCTGAGGCAGCTCCAGTATTCTACAAAGTCTTTCAAAGATCACCAACAGGGGCTCAACAATCATATCCACTAACCCTGCTAGTACCTTAGGATGTCATCATCTGGGCCTGAGGACTTCAACTTATGAAGGTTAGCTCTTGTGATTTCTTTATTTACATTAAGTATCAATATCCTATTTGCCATGTGTGTTCTGCCCTCCTCAAACTCTCCATAGAACCTGTAAAGCATGAGGAAGTGCATTCTAAGAATGTGGGATAACTAAGGGGTGGGGAAGGAGGAGACAAGAATATGCATTCATTAGGTGCCTACTATTTGACAGTGTGCTAAGTACTTTGCAAATATTATGCCCTTTATTCTCACAACATCCCTGAGAGTACTTCTTTTCCTTTAGGATGTATTTCAAGCACCCTAGTCTCTATTAAGGCTATTTTCATCTCCTCCTCCCTCCCCTGCCTCAAATACTAGGATCCTCCCTCCCAAACTACCTTGTATTCAACTACCTCCAATGAATATGCATTTATTAACTTTATTTTTAGGATATCTAATTGTATGAATACATGAACATATATATGCATTTTGCTGTTTTCTCCATTAGAAGGTAAGCTCCTCGAGAGTATGGATCACTTCAACATATTTTTGGCCAAAGTATTTGGCAAATAGCAAGTCCTTATTAAATGTTTGTTGGTTGATTTATTCATCTCTATTCCCTAGCAAAATGCCTATATATCAATTATTCCAACTGTTCTCTTCCAAGCCTCATTGATACCCTTCATTTATAAAAGTGCTCAGTAAATGAACTCATTTAAGAAACATACACACGTCATCTGGGGTAAATGGCCATATTTTTTTTCACATCCCTACATGAACAATATTCTCTGAGTTTTCTTCCCAATCTCAGAGGAGGTTATCTTCAACTTCTAAACCATCCCCTCCCTGCCCACACACACACAGCTGCCCAACTGATATTTGCAAAACAGATCTATGTTTTTCCCCTACTCGAAAATGTCTTTCGTCTTTAGGACAAAACATCAACTCCTTGGCCTTTAAAACCCTTTACGATACAGCTCCCAACTCCATTTCCATATTACTCTCATGTATACATGCTGTTCCAAATTGGTCTGCTAGTTGTTCCCTCTACACAACACTCTATCATAACCCTCTCCCTCATTATTGCACAAATGGCCCCTAATATCCATAATGCATGCCTTCCCCGTTTCTCATTGTAGAATCCCTAGATTTCATCAAAGAATATTTCAAGTACCACCTCTCACTGGTACTTTTATCACTCTCCCCCGCCAAATTATTAGCATTCTCTTCATTTCAAAATTATTTTTATACTAAAGCTGATAAAATTATAAGACTCCTTAGTCCAATTCCTACTCTCATTGAAAAGTTAAGTCCTCAGAGCTTGGCTGTATCTCCACCACCAAAGTTCTAATAATAATACTGTGGAGTTGAAATGGTTTTCCAACATGCCACAGGATCAGTCTCTTACCATTCTGCTATCCCCAAGGTTTTCTGGGGGTATCAAAAATCTCCCCACAACCAAGTCTATGAGACAGTCTCAAAAAGTACACTGAGTTCAGGGGAAGTAAGCTCAAGCTCAGAGGGTGCATATAGTAAAGGATTAACTCATAACCCTTGGTTACTGGAAGTCCTAGGGGAGAGCTCAAAATATTCCCTTTACATATAATGAATCTACATCCATTTGTCCTTGACTCCTAGTGCAGACATTATCATCAGCTGATCTAGAAATGTGGCGAACTGCTATCACCTGATCAAGAGGTATGGCAAGGACAGAGATGGGAAGGTCCAATATCCTCTGGACCAGCTGTGTCAAACTCAAAAATAGAAACAGACCATAAAATTGCATATTGACTCACAAAACCACAAATTAGCATTATCTTTGCTTCTTTGTATTTTTTTTATCTTGTTATACATTTTACATTTTAACTTGGTTTGGGCAGTACTATAGTTTTACAGGTCCCAGGAAGCCCAAGGTAGAGACTTTAACACCACTGTTTTTGTACCTAGGAAACCACCTCACTGACAAACAAACCTAACCTCCTGTATCTGACTTTTAAGGCTGCCCTCTGTGCAACCAGACTTTTCTGCCATTGCTTGAACATTCACTCTCCATTCCAGGTAATAACTTGCTGTTATGTAAGCACAACATGACTATTCATACCTCTTCACCTTTACTCATGTTCTTCCCCTTACCTAGAATAATCTCCTTTTAGAACATCCTGGGATCATCATCATCCTAACAACAGTATTTTTTTAAAAAACTGACATTTATATAGCACTTTCAAATTTTCAAATTACTCTATGAACATTCTTCATTTGAAGAAATGAGGCTCCAAGCAGTCAGTTGGATTGTCCAGGATCACACAGTTACTAAGAGTCTGAATTTGAATTTGAATGCAGTTCTTCCTGATTCCAAATCCAGTATTCTATTTTTTATACCACCTACCTGTAGTAGAATTTAAATCTGGAAGTAACCACCCAAACCAACCCTCTCCTGTTTCAGCTGCGGAAATAAGAAGCTGTAAGAGAGACAGTGATTTGTCCAAAGTCACACAATCTAGAGCTATCTGCCTAGAGGTTCTCTTTGTCTTCTTGGGAGGATAGAGACTCTGACCTCCACCACTTGCAGTTGGTTTGCACAAAAGAATGGCAGAAGAAAATTCTCTTAGTTTATGGATACAAACCCATATATAAATAGAAACCATAGGTCATCACAATCTCAGAAGATGCATAACTTCATGTAACTCTAAGGGCAATGGGAGGATATACGCTGATACACATGACAATTACTTTCATGGCTACGTACACCAGCCATTTTACTGCTACAATGCTGGTTACTCCATCTCTGATCCTCATGACTTGTGTTCCTCATTGTCGAGTTCTCAATATGTGGGCAGTCCAAGACCCACCAGGCTTCACTCTGGCTATCTTGCTGACCCCTCCTTCCACCTTTAGTTCTAGTAACAGCAATCAAATCACATTATAATTCCTGGAAAAGACATAGGGTAATCAGTTACCACGCTACAGCTTCATTCACCACCCCTGTGATTTCTAAGACCAAAGCATCCCTCTACACCCACCAGTTCCCCAAAACAGACTTTCCCTACTAGAATATAATCACCTCAATATCCAGGATTATTTAGTTCTGTTAGATTTGGACCCTTAGGATTCAGTATAGTAACTACCAGAGTGTTTAGTAATTACCTTTTCATTCATTCATTAACATTCCACCTACTTCATGAAGCTTCCCTAGACTATTTCATTTCTCAGAAACCTTTCTCTCTCCTCTGAAACTCCTTAACGCTTGGTTCCCTATTTGCCTTAAAGGATATAACCCCTTGGGCACTTGATGGTTGTTTCATGTGCCATATTCTAACCCAGAAAGCAGAAACTTGGTTTTATACTATTTGTGGTATAGTGGAAAGCACTTTGGAATAGGAGTCAAAAGGACTTCATGTCAGTTCAGACTGTCAGGTACAAGCTTCTGGGCCTTGGGAAAATCAGTTAATGCCTTTGGTTAGAAGTTTCCTCACCTGCAAATACAGAAATATGACTAGAAAGAAGAGACTGCCATTGTAAAACATATGTTCTTCACCACTTATTGGTGACTTGCATACAGTAAAGCTTAATAATGTATAATTATGAAGGATTTTGTAAACATGAAGTCGAATGTAATCACTCTAAAGAGTGATATCAATTGAAACAGTAGTTTATGGCACAGGATGAGGAAAATCAAGACCAAAAACTCACTGACTACCCCAGATGAATGGAGAAAGAAAGGAGACAGAGTAAGGGCAATGCATTCAGGGCAATGCCAGAGAAGACTGGACATGTTTCAGGAAGATGTTTCATGGGGAATCGATGAAGAAGAGTAAGCAGACAAATCTGTACAGAGCTTTGAGAAAGAACAGGAAACTCTTATAAAGCATATAGTAGGGAAGTTGCTAATGCACTTAATCATTTAATTCAGCAACCATCAATTAAGCCTCCACTACATGCACAGAAAACACTATGCTAGATACCAGAAGAAAGAGGCTCCGTTTCCTTGTCACTCTTGGTGCTTATAATATAATAGAGGAATACAGAATGCACATCCGAGGGATAGAGAGTAAAATACTATAGGAGATCTGAGAGAAAGGTCATCATAGACAGAAGTAACATTTAACTGGTCTTTAGTCAGTCAAAAAAACCAAGTATTTAGTAAGTGCTTAGGATACCAAGAACAATAAAGAAAGGAGAGGGAGTATGTTTTAGGCCCAGGAGATATCAGGAACCTTTTTGCAGAGAAAGGAAAGCTTGGGATATATTTAGGAAATGGATAATAATCTAGTTTGGTGTGACGGGTAGTATGAGATAACCCTATACAATGACCAGGTGTCAATTTATAGAGTGTCTTCAATTCTGGGCAAAAAGGTATGAACTTTATTCAACAGAGAGCCATTAAAGATTACTGAGTTTAAAATTGATAAAACTTCAATTATGTACAAAAAATTCTTCTGGAAACTATATGAAAGATCATTGAGTAAATGGGGTAGAAGGTGGGTAGTACGTGGAGCCAAGATCTATTAAAGGGCTATTGCAATAATCTAGGTGGCTGGCAATGAAGGCCTGTTGTAGGATGGTGGTGATAGCAAAAGAAGAGAGGAAGGATGGTAGAGATATTGCTGAAGTACAATCAATGGGCCTCGATAACCAATTGGTAATTATTGCATAGTGCTTGAAGCAAGTAATTAAAATTATCTACCGAAAATAAATACTAATGGTAACTGTTTTAGAATAAGAATGCACATATCTAATTTTAAATACCAAAAACTGTAGTAGCATGTATTAAATTAAAAGGTCTGCATGAGCTTCTATACATATGCTGCTGTCAATCTTTATCTACGCTAAAATGTGTGTATAATACGTATATAAAAATCAAGCTAAGTTTTTCAGAGATTGTTAGACTTCAGATAATACCTAGGGAAGGAAGAAAATCAGAATAAAGAAGGGAAAAAAATTAGCTATAAGATACGTGATCAGTGAGACTTGGAAATGCTTGGGAGGGAAGGTAGTAAGACTGTGCTGGTGATAAATGTTAAATTTACAGTGTGAGCATTTACACATCAGAAATCACTAAAGCCACAAATCAGGGCTTAATTTATTGTTTTGTTGATCGTCTAGACTTAGAAAAATTATGGAGAACATATTAATGAGGCAGAATTAACTTAAAAGTGTGTCAGCTTACATTTACATGGTTTTTCCCCGGCAAGTCAAATGTTAAACACTTACTAACACATACCCGACAGGAAGATATCTATATCACACATACTACCAACCATTCCACAACTAAAGCTGAACATTAAATTTTTCTTTTCTTTAATGAAGTGAGTTCTTTTAAAGTCAACATTAATTGTATTGAATTAAAAAAGTGTTTATTCAAGTGCATACGACACGCCAAGAACTGGAAAAAAAAAAAAGAAAAAAGAATGAGAGAATTCCATGTTAACACTCAGCAATAGTGTACAGATATATGCTAGGCTTAACAAAAATGACACGTTTATTTTGACAAATATTTCCCCAAAATGCCAAAGAAGGAAATTCTCATTCTACAGAATAATTATATTTACTGAGGATATACCTTCATTCATATGTAATACCTGGAATCTAACAATGTCTTTCACTGTTTAGCATTAGTGTCTGGCACACAGAGAGGGCTTAAAAAATATTCGTTGACCAAATATAGAAGATTTTATTGTTCAAGGAGCTAGCTAAACTGCTTACAAGATGATGCAGAAAATAATTAAAGCTAATGAGCTCCTTCATACAATGAGACAGAGTCAAATCTGCTAAGCTGTGAATAAATTTGGAACTTTTACATGTACTAAGGAGTTACTTTATACACTTTTTAAGGTCAGTGACACATTGTCAAGTGAAAAAAAGAGAAAAAAATCAGTTTAACCTTGTGTAGAGTCTTCGCCATATTCTACTTGGAGGAAGAATATTGAAAAAACAAATTATTAAACTGTTTTATATGAAGGAATAGGGTCATATGGAAAGAATGCTTGTGTTAATGATACACAGCATTTGCAATAAATCCTTCTCACACTGTGAAACACTAACCAATATTTCACAAACCTCCCTTAGGTCAACATGGGAGACCTAAAGCAACCAACCAGATTAACTATAGACCACATCAAGGAAAACCAGGGCCACACAGAAGCACTTTGCTCCATAGGAGACAAAACAATACATATAAGATTTCAATAGTTTCTCAAGCTGTTCCAGTCATTGTTGGCAAAAAATCATATTTTCCCAAACCTACTGAAAATATAGACATTACCCAGGATTGAGGATTTTCAGATTTTCTACACACACACACACACACACACACACACACACACACACTTCTCTGCATTTCACCAAAATACTGTACTTAAATTAAGAAGATGGGGAAAGGGTAGGAGAGGGGCAAACAAAATCTAGATAAAGCATTAAAGCCTAAGTATATCACTACTAAGCTGCTCTGCAAAGCACACATGTCTGCATGTAGGAATATCATCTGTTTCACTTGCATTCTTGAGACTTTTGGTGGGGTTTGCCGTTACCTCTTAATTTAACACATCTTCCAGAAGGGAAAGCACGGAACTTATTTTAACATCTCTAGGATTCAGGTTGAAGGATCTGACAGTGCTTAAGTGGGAAAACCAAATAACTGAGTAAGCTTCCTGTAAACTCATTCCCAACACAAATATGGAAACTGAGTTTTTAAACAATTTGACTAACTGGAAGGACAGATATTTCTACAAATCAAATTTAAACTGTTGTAGCATACTTGGGGTGGCTGCTAGCACAGGTTCTTAGATCTGCTTTTCTAAAGGAAAGCAACTCAAGATGGGTTAACAGTTTCACTTTAATCAATCAAACATATATGATTTACCTAGTTCAGGGGGAAAAGTCAGCACCCTGAATGTCAGAGAAT
>CM053587.1:252171512-252191850 GCA_028646515.1 Pseudochirops corinnae
ATCTTCTTTAAGCTTGACGGGGGGGGGGGGGGGCAGGGAGCAGGGTTTCTCAGATTCCCTGGTTCCCCTTCTATGGTCCCAGATCCTACCTGGATTCACCAAATTGTCACCTGAGTTCAAAGGCAGCTCCCAGCTCCTTGTCCAGCTCTCCATGCAGTCTCTGTTCCATGCTGAAGCTCACAGCATCTAGTCCACATTAAATCTTCCACAGTTTCTGCTTCTAGAAAGTCAAGGCTTAACAAAACCACAAGCAGGCAAAATACCAACACCATGCTTTCTCAGTCTTCTGCAGCTCCAACTGGCCTGTGGACTCAGAAGTTTCAGCTGGTTCCCAGAAAAAAATCACTCCATTCAGGTTTTCAAAATCTATGTTACTATGGTAACAGGGAGGCTCAAAACACAAACTTAGAAGATAATAAAGTCAAAACTGCTACATGTAAAGTCTTAAAGAAAAATGTGAATTGGCCTTGGAGTCATGGAAGAGCTCAAAATTGATTTTAAAAATCAAATAAGAGAGGTAGAGGAAAAATTTGGAAAAGAAATGTGATACAAGAAAACTATAGAAAAGAGTCAACAACTTGATAAAGGGGGCACAAGAAAACACTGAATAAAATAACACCTTTTAAAATGGAAAAAAAGCCAAGTGATAAAAGAAGAAGAAAAATCCAATGAAGAAAAGAATGCCTTAAAAAGGAGAATAGGCCAAATGGAAAAAAGACATACAAAAATTAACTGAAGATAACACCTTATAAACCAGTCAAATGGAAAAGGAGGTACAAAAGTTCACTGAATAAAATAATTCCTTAAAAATTAGAAATGGGCAAGTGGAAGCAAATGACTCTATGTGACATCAAGAATCAAAAAACCAAAACCAAAAGAATGGAAAAAAATTGAAGAAAATGTGAAATATCTCATTGGAAAAACAACTGACCTGGAAAATAGAGCCAGGCGAAGCAATTTAAAAATTAATTGACTACCTGAAAGCCATGATAAAAAAAAAAAGGCCTAGACATCATCTTTCAAGAAATTATCAAGGAAAACTTCCTTAATAGCTTCAAACCAGACAGTAAAACAGAAACTGAAAGAATCCATCAATCACCTCCTGAAAGAGATCCCAAAGTGAAAACTCCTGGAACATTATAGCCAAATTCCAAAGTTTCCAGGTCAAGTAGAAAATATTGCAAATATTGCAAGCAGCCAGAAAGAAATCACTCAAATATCATAGAGCCACAGTCAAGATAATACAAGACTTAGAAGCTTCTACATTAAAGGACTGGAGGGCTTGGCATACTATATTTCAGTGGGCAAAGGACGTAGAGTTATAACCAAGAATTGCCTACCCAGAAAAACTGAGTATAAACCTTTGGTGGGCAGATGGATTATTCAATGAAACAGAAGAACTTTCAAGCATTCCTGATGAAAAGACCAGATTTGAAGGGAAAATCTGACTTTCAAATATAAGAATCAAGAGAAGCATAAAAAAGAAAACAGGAAAGAGAAATTATAATTCAATAAGGTGAAACTGTTTACGTTCGTACATGGGAAGATGATACTTGTAACTCCTAAGAATTTTCTCATTATTAGGCCACAAGTGTGAGTTGACTATGATGGAATGATATCTAAAAAAAATAAAAGGGGTGAGAAAAAGGAATGCACTGGGAAAAGTGGAATGGGGTAAATTATCTCACATAAAAGAGGCATGAAAGAGCTTTTATAGTGGAATGTAATATGTGGGAAGTAGAGGAGCAGAGAAAGTTTGAACCTTACTCTCATCAGAATTGGCTCAAAAAGGGAAAAACCTGAACACTCAATTGGGTATAAAAATTCTACAGGAAAGGAGGAAGGGAAAGAAATTAAAGAAGGGAAGAACTGATAGAAGGGAGGAAGGACTAGGGGAGGCAGTAATCAGAAGTAAAACACTTTTGAGGATGGACAGGGTGAAAAGGAGAGAGAGAGTAGAATAAATGCTGGAAATAGAATGGAGAGAAATACAATTAGTAATTTTAACTATGAAAAGAATTTTATAATAAGTTTCTCTGATAAAAGCCTCATTTCTCAAATACATAGAGAACCGAGTCAAATTTATTAAAAAATAAAAAGAGCCATTCTCCAATTGATAAATGGTCAAAGGACATGAACATGCACTTTTCATACAAAGTAATCAAGGCCATCTATAGCCATATGAAAAAATACTTTAAATCACTGCTGATTATGAAAATGTAAATTAAAACAATTCCAAATTACATCACACCTATCAGATTGGCTAATATGATAGAAAGTGAAAATGACAGATATGGAAGGGATATGGGAAAACTGAGACACTAATGCATTTCTGGTGGAGCTGAGAACTAATTCAACAATTCTGTAGAACAATTTGGAACTACACACAAAGGGCTATAAAACCATGCACACTCTTCAACCCAGCAATACCACTAATAGGTCTATGTTCCAAAAAAATAATAAGAAAAAAACGGAAAAGTATCTTTATTACAAAAATATTCAAAGCAGCTCTTTTTGAGTTGGAAAGAGTTGGAAATTGAGGGGATGCTCATCAATTGAAGAATGGGTGAACAAGTTGTGTATGGACATGAATATATGTATATGGTATATGTGTAATGTAATACTACTGTGCTATAAGAAATAACAAATGATGCTCTCAGAAAAACCTGGAAAGAAGTGCATGAACTGAGGCAAAGTGAAATGCTCAGAACCAGAATAACATTGTACACAGTAAAAGAATATTGTATGGTGATCAACTGTGAATGACTTAGCTCTTCTCAGCAATATTCTCAGCTCTAAGACAGTTCTGAAGGACTTATGGTGAAAAATGCTATCCATCCCCAGAGAAAGAACTATTCAAGTCTGAATTCAGATTGAAGTATACCTTTTTTTACCTTATTTTTCTTGGGTTTTTTTAGGAGATCTGTATTTTCTTATACAACATGACTAATATGGAAATGTTTTATATGACTGCACCTGCATAACCTACATCAAATTGCTTGCCTTCTTGATAAGGAGGGAAAGGAGAGAGAATTCAGCAGTCAAAATTTTTTGAAAGGAATGTTAAAAATTGTTTTTAACTGTTACAATGGAGGGGAGGAACAGGAAGGCAAAAGGGAATGGGTTAACCTTACTCTCACTGAATTTGGCATGGGGAGGAATGACATACACTCTAAATTGGGTATCCTGGCCTACAGGAGAGTAGGGGGAAGGGGGATGAAAGCAGGGAGGATAGAGGGGAGGGAAGGTTGGGGGGAGAGGGTTGTTAGAAGCACACACTTCTGTTGTCTAAATCAACTAATTAAAAATATAAGATGGGGTAGCTAGGTGGCGCAGTGAATAGAGCACCAGTCCTAGAGTCAGGAGGACCTGAGTTCAAATCCAGCCACACACACTTGACACACTAGCTGTGTGACCTTGGGCAAGTCACTTAACCCCAATTGCTTTACCTTCTCCCCTCCAAAAAAACTTGTAAGATAATAGTTTCAGATGATCAAGAAGCTAACCAGTATTCTGAAAAGCTTTGTTAGGATTTTTGTTTTTTTGTTTTGTTTTAGGGATTTTGGGGACCCTGAAGTGGCACGGCTTCACAATGTCCTACTGTAATACATCATCATGACTACTACTTTTTAATACTCTGATAGTCATTGGATTCTTAGGATGCTAGAAAGGGTTTTTAACACAATCTCTACAATAGTCTGCTTTCTGAGCAACCATTTTAGCTAAGAATACAGTGGCAAGAGAAGATTCTGGGAAGATGTCAGGGTAGATCAGAAAATTCGAAGCTCTCAAAGTTTTCCCCCACAAAAGAGATAAAATAGCATCTCAGAGCAAACAAAGTGTGGATAAAAATAAATAAGAATAGGGCCACAACAGGGATCCTCCTGGGACAATCTGAGAAGATCTGAAGAAAAATCCCAGGACTGGGTTTGGTAGGTGAACTAAACACCTCCAAGAGAGGGTAAACTTTAACAACAAGCCACAAGCCTTGGGGTTAGCTGATTTGGGAGACTGCCTTGTCTCCTGCCACAGAAACTTTTATCCCTAGGACTGTGAGCGTAGTTGGGCATGTGAGCCAGGGAAGATCGAGGGAAACTCTGTTGACAAGGAACACCAGACCCAGCTATGCTGTGGAAAGTGGCAGGGGTGAGAAGGAACCAGCCAAGTTAAGTGCAAAAGCAGTGGGGTGGAATGCTCCTAACTGTAGGTACTTACAGGAGGCTGGAGGTTTGGCTTTTTTTTCAGGCTAGAGGAGAGAACCGGAGTTCTGGAGCAAGAGGCATAATCCTCCGTATCTCAGGACTAAAGGTGATTACAAAAATTAAGCTATGCACAGGCAAAGGAGAAAGAAACCAACCATAGAAAGTTATTATGGGAATACAGAAGACCAAGTTTCATCTTCAGAGGAGGATACTGAAGCAAAGAAGCCCTCTTCTATCCCCAAAAGTAATGTCAGATGTTCACCTGTCCAAAAAAAATTACAGAAGAACTTTAAAAATACTTTAAAAATCAACTAAAAAAAAATAACAATCCAAGAAAATAAGAAGATTATGAAAAGAAAGTCAACCAAGTAAAAAAGGAGATCCAGAAACTTAAGGAAGAAAATGACACCTTGAAGAGTTGTAATTGGCAAGATGAAGCCAGTGAAGTTATAGGAGACCAAGAAATAATTAAACAAAATATAAAGAATAAAAAAATAGAAGAAAAAGTGAAATATCTTATAAGAAAAACAACTGATCTGGAGAACAGATCAAGAAAAGAAAACATAAAGATAATCAAACTACCTGAATACTACAATCAAAATGCAAGTAATACAAAAAATAATTCAAGGAAATTGTCCTGAAGCATTAGAACAAGGGGAAAAAATGGAAAAAGAAAAAAATCCATTGATCACCACTTGAAAGAGATCTTATGAGGAAAACTCATGGGAATACTATAGTCAAATTCCAAAACCTCTGCTTGAGGATAAAATATTAAGAGCAACAAGAAAAAAAAATACTATGTAAATATGCCACAATTAGAATTCTACAAGATATAGCAGCAGAGACACTAAAGGAAATCTATATACTGTATAAGATATACTATACACTATATACTAAAGAGCAAAAGAACTGGCATTCCAGCTGAAAATAGCATACCCAGCAAAGTTAAGCATAATACGGAATAAAAAAAATGGACATTTGATAAACTCTCAGACTTTTAGGGCTTTGATTAAAAAAAAAAAACCACAACCTGAACTTAAGAGAAGATTTGATGTACAAGAGCCAAGAGAAACACAAGGTATATCACAGACTGATCATAAGGTGTTCAATAAGGACAGACTGTTCACCATTTATAAATGTAAAATGTAAAACATATGTCTAAGATTGTCAGTAGTAATTCATAAGAAAGATTGAGGTAGACCTGAGTGTGATAGGACTTTAAAAAGTGAAACCATTTAGGAACAGCTAAAAAGAGTAATTATTTTATAAAATGAGGTGGAAGAGGAAGAATCAACACAGAGGAAGTAGATGGGAGAGGAGGGCTGGTAGTTCTGGTAACCTATTTTTATCAGGAATGGGTTTAAGAGGAAAATACACACACACACACACACACACATACACACGAGTATAAAAGTCTTCTAAATTCAAAAGAAATAAAATGGTAAGAGGATAGGGAGGAGGGAGGAGATAAGGGAAGGATCTTTAGAGGAGAGAGTGAAGGAATAAGTTATAGGGGGCTAGAGGAGGGTGTTTAGATTTATGGAAATGGGAGGATAGAGAAGGGATTCTCTCAGGGTAGGGTAGGCTAAGCAGTAGGAGACCAAGGTAGCAAGACAAAGTAAAGGAGTCAAGAGGGATAGAAAATAAAAGATATGCACAAACAAAAACAAAGATCAGCAGTAGAATTTTTTAGGGAAAGTATATGTCTATCTACATATGTATGTATTTGTGTATATGTGTATGTATATATCTCTATATAAATATATCCATAATTTATGGTAGCCTTCTGGGAGGGCAGGAAGAGAGGAAAGGGACAAAAAGAGTAAAGTAAAAACCATAGCAGATAACAATGAAAACTTACATGGAAGCAATGAAAATATGGACAGCTCTCAACCTAAAGTATAGTATTTATCATACAAGCTTTCATGAAATGAAAATTTATCACCACATATTTTGAATCCTCCCATGTTCTGCTATGCCCGCGACATGCTTTTTCCCATCTTTTCTTACTTTGTTTTTTTTTCTTTTCTCTATTCTGTATTTGTGTGCTACTGAGTCTAAAATAATTTTTAAAATAAAATAAAACAGAGAAGGGGAAAAAAAGAATTTAGAGGCAAGTTTGCTATCACAACCCACGGAACAAGGCAAGATACAAAATATTTCTCAGTCTTAAGTGCTTCCCCCTCTGCTACAGAGACAATGGTAGAATGTCATTGAAAGGGGCTGAGAATCAACTGGATTTTGCTCTATTGTGAAGATTAGGTTTGCTATTGATATTCTAAATGTAAAATCTTGGTCCCATGACCCAATGAGTGGATATTTCATGGGAAGATCTGAATCCTATAAATCTTGATATTCTTGCTTTAATGCAATCAGAAGACCATAGGAAGGGGACAGCTAAATGGAAATGACTCACAAGTAGTCCTTGAAGAAGCAATTGCCAGAGGTGATTTTAATATAATTTTCAAAAGCAACAAGAAAAAAATCATTCCATAGGTTATTTGATTATCTTTTCAGTGCTCATGATAAGTATTTACAAGAAGACAATAATGGAAATAATAGTATTTCTGGTACAGAGGGCAAAGATACAAAGAAATTCTACAAAGAACTCTGTAAAACCCTGAAATTAAATCAGTATATACTTTAAACCCCTGTGGCGACTTCAGTACAGGGGTGGTAATAAGTGAGGATGGTTTAAAAAAAAGTGTTGAAAAATATTTTTTTAGGAGTAAGGAATGAGAAGCAAGGATTTTTAATCTACGCGTCAAGAATCCTTCCTTCAAGCAAAGAATTTTAACTTACAGGAAATGATTTGCTACTCATGTGGAAGTCATTCCTAAATTAACTATCTGTGCACAGTCAGATCAAATATCAAAGTTAGTACAAAACTAGAAGGAAAATTGATATACATATATGGGTAAAGAAAGATGTATAGATATACAAAATTCTTAGTGCATTTTTAAGCAATTAAAGCTTAAAACTGCACTAAGATTTTTAGGACACTGTACCATTTAATTAAAACATGATCTATTTAAATATGTTAATATCAAAAACTGGTAGTAGATGAAGGAAATGAAATCAACATTGTCTATGACAATTTCATTTAGAATTTTTTCCAATAGTAAGCCTGATTCTTAATCAAATATTTTACTTATTTGCCAAGCAGTCTAGAACATGACTTTATCTGGAAAAGATTTTAGAGAAGACTGAGGGACTATTATAAACAGTATCACTTCTTAAGATATCAAAATTGGTTTAAACATAAGCTGTTCAAGAAGTCTAGGAAAGCAAAGTCATTCCAAGTGTATTTAAAAATGCAAATGAAATTAATCAACTGAAAAGACAAGAAAAAAAGTTGTGAAAACTATTACATCAAACTTTTCATCAACAAGACAGTCAAGTGATCACATTAGCACTCTCACATCAGAGTACTGGATGTGCTTCAGAAGACAGAATGGGCAATGGAAAAAAAAAAGAGAGGGTGAAGATAGTTGAACCTGACTAAGTATAGACAGACGTCTACCCTGGAAGTGAAAAGTGCAAGGTTGAAAGACTGACCTTTAAGCTTTTTTGAACAAGAAAATAAAGACACATAAAAATTGTGAACCTTATTACTATCCCGAAAAGGCAACCAAAAGAAAAATCTCTAAATGCAGACTAATGCACTTCTTTTCCTAGAACTATTAAAATATTATAGGAATAATCTATATATGCATCCAAAGCATCCTTAATTAAAGTATTAGAATAGACAAGTTTTTGCAACTGAAATCTCAGAACAGACTGTCTTTTTAACATCATATAACTGACTCAGATATAGTAACACAAGATCATGCTTATGTTGACTATTTTAAAGAAGAATTTGACTCAGTAGAGTAAAACATTGCCTTCAAGACCCTCCTCCAAAAGAAATCTATGATGCTTATCCAAAATTGCCTAAGATTCCTTGAAAAGTATAACAGAGACAACCTAATTTAACCATCTGATCACTGATATCATGCAACGTATACTAAAAGAAGATGTCTTCTTCCTAAACATTTTTTCCATCACTGTCATGGAAAAGATCCAGAGCAGAGTCAAAATTTAAAAATATAGTGAAGTTCTCCAGATGCTCCTCTTTGCAGATGATATATACTGGCTGCATAAAGAGCCAGAATATAGTAGAATCTACTGACAGGCATGATCAGTGAAGGGACTGGTCTAACTATCCATATAAGAAAAACTAAGTAGATGAAGAATGTCTATTATTTAGACTATGACATGCAGTTGGATGGATGTTCTATTGAACTCATTCCTAATTGTGTACACACACACACACACACACACACACACACACACAGAGACAATAACTGGGGCTAGAATTTAACTGGAAGAAAGCAAGCTGGAACACCTTTAGGAAACTGAAACTCTCACAGTTAACCCAGGTTTTTTCATGAAAAAGACCTATATTAACATTATTATGTTAAAAAGCAATATTAATATATTTAAAGGCTTATTGACGTTAATATTCTCCAGATGGTCTATAGCTGTGAAGCATGAAATGCTAAAATATCTGAAGAAATGTTGCTGAGGCTCATCCAAAAGACAATGTGCAAAGTAGGTATGAGCATATTGTAAAACAGTGCAACAGGAGAATTTTGACGGTCTATAAAAAAGTTCATTAAAGAAATGATGGATGGGGAAAAAAAAAAGAGATGGTTTGAACACCTGGTGAGAGTGTGGAATAACTACTCTATAGTCCATTTGCTTCACTGGTATTCTTGTGATGCCAATAGAAAGGAAGATCTCAAGTACATTGTGTAGATTCTCTCTGATGAAACTATTGAAAGACATGGACAATGGTTAGTTACACAGGGTGGACAGGCATGGACGGATTGTAATATGCATCGCTGGTAGGAGTATTCACATCAATGAAATTACAGGTCCTTTGGAATACCAGAGGGGAAACATGATTTATTAAGGCACTCACATTAGATCACCTGTTCTCTGAGGCCAGATTATATCATTTTATCCTGAAGCCAAGATCATTTAAAACTGGTGATCCCACATTGCCACAAGCATTTTATCAGTGTAGAACTCTGTCTCCACAATTCCACATGGTAGAATTCAGCCTAAAGTCATTTATACAAAGAATTATTTAAAGCAAGACCATATGCAATGGTGAGGCATGGAGGACCCTCAATGAATTTCATTCTAAACCCATTCACATTCTCTCACTCCTGAGAACTTGACATCTTATGCAGCCATACAAGTAGATTAACCTGTATCCTAAATTCTAAAAATTAATTACAAATTCTAATTAACCTCTGTTCTGTGTTCTAAGATAGTTCATACCTTCTAGGCTCCATCTTATTAATTCAGCCCATTGATGTAAGCCTGTCCAGATCTTTTTGATTTTTATCTAACATGCCAGTCACTTTTCCTAACTTTCTATAAACTGAAAACCTGATCATCATACTACCTCAGCCTTCATTTAAGTCATAAATAAAAGCTTAAAACAGCATGAAGCAATAAGCTCAGATCCCTGGTGCAAGCAAAAGACCACCTTCATCCAGGCTTCTAACTACTCAGATTTGTCCATTCTACAAGGTCTGAATCAATCTAAGTACACTATTATCTCTACTTCTTATATACCAGGATATCATGCAAGACTTATTCATGTATTTTGCCAAAATTCAAAAGATACTACATTTCTCTGAGCTACTATTCTAGTAACCCTGTCAAAAAAGGCAGTGAAGTTAGTGTAGAGGCTGTGTTGTTAACCAAGCAACATTAAGTAAGCACTTACTATGTGCCAAGTGTTGTGCTAAGAACTAGGCATAGGAAGTTAAAGAAAAAAAAGCAAAAACAGAGAGTGGAGAACCAAGCAGGTTAGATGAAGAAGAAGAGCATTCTATACATGATGAATAAACAATAAAAAGACACAGAATTGGAAGATAGAGTGTCATGTTCAAGAAACAACAAATGACCAATGAGAATGGTCACAGGATTCATGAAAGGAAGTGTGAGAAGACTGGACAGTTAAGAAAAAGAAAGGTGTTAAAAATTCAGAAGACTTTGTGTATGATTCTGACAAGAAAAAGTATAGTACACAAAATGGGACAGAATTGTTTCCTCTTTGAAAGCAGAATATGAAATACTTGACTCGTAATTTTTACTTCAAGAACAATAGACAAATAGGAGTTGTTTTTTTTTAATGAGTCTAATATTTCGGAAACAGCAGTGGACTCAACATTAACAGATTAGGGTTCGAATCTCATCTCTTTCCTCACCATGTGAGGAGAGACAAGATAATGAACCTCTCTATATCTTGTTTTCTTCATCTAGAAAATACGGTGTTTGGGTTTTTGTTTGTTTATTTGGGAAGGGGAGGTGTTGCAGAGGAGAGAGAGAGAAGGTTAAAGGATCGTAAAAATATCCTGAACCAAAACCTGTCTTCTGAATCATATATAAGCTACAAACTTGAGCTGACTCAATGTATTCTTTGGGTATGTAATTATTTCTCACCAAGAACAAAATACTAAAGAACTAAATATAGCTCGGAAGTGAAATGATGGTAACCAAAATGGTGACAGTAGATTAAATAATTTCAGACTTTGCAAAAGAGAAGTAGAAGCAAAAGCTTCTACTTAGATCACTTTTTACTAGATAACCTGTATATATAAGTATAGGATATATAGTATTATATCTTCTATCTCATAACATCCTAGAATCTGGAAGAGTAGATTTCCAATGATTCAGGCAAAGGACAGTTATCATGATGACAGTTATATATGACCAACTTTAGAAGAAGTTAGCTCAGGAGAAATAGAAATCTCTGAAGAAAAATTTTGATATGGTGAAAAAGGCTGGAGTCTTGTCTAAAGTTACTGATGCTGATAAACAGAGAACTCACCAATCAACTTTGATTTTTAGAAGAAATATACTACAAATGGAAGCAAAGGGCAAGAGTTGTTTTGATTACCTACATATAAAAAAGGAAGATTAAGGGAGTCTGAAATCTATATTAATTGAATTCCTGACAAAGATTCTAGATTATTAAAGGAGAAATAAATAACTAAGCCTTTGGTCAGTAAACAAGTATTAATTAACTGCTGTGTGTCATTTATTGCATTAAGCAAAGAATATACATTCAGAAGCAAAACAGTTCCTACTCTCAAAGAATGCATATTCTAATTGAGGGAACAGTATGTAAATGGGTATATACAAAATCTCTCCAGAGCAGAGGTGAGGTATTCTAAGAGGGAAAAGTAGTAGCATCTGGGACAGACCTGCACGACCTATAATAAACTCCCTCCAGCTGCAGATAGGTAAGACTAGAGACAGACTGATGATGGCTGGTTGCCAAAGGTCATGTGACAAACAGGAATGTGCACAGTGGCAACCCTACATTTTTCACAGGCAGCCTGGCAGGCTGCAAGCAGCCTGAGGACCTTATAGTGTGCAGCTTCAGTCTGGGGACACCTGGAGAGGCATCTGGCAAAAGGAAGGTTTTCAGCCAAGTCTTGAAGGAAGGTTGACAAATTAAGGGGCAGAAAGGAAGAGAGGATCATTTTGGGCATGGAGGTAAAGCAGTGCCAATGAAGAGAGAGGATGAAATGTCATGTTTTTAAAACAGTAAGTAGTCCGTTTGTAATTAGATGATAGAGCATATGGAAGTAAGTGAAGTACAAAAAATGATGGGAAATGTAGAAAAGAGTCTAGGTTGTGAAAAGTTTTAAATGCCAAGCAGCTTTTTATATTTCATCTTGTTACCTCCATGAGGTATCATGAGCCACTGCAGTTTACTAATTGAGGCGAGGGAGAGGTGATATGAATAGATCAGCACAGTAGGAAAATCACTTGGGCAAACAGGTAGAGAATGTATTGGAGTGAGGAGTCATGGGAACTTGAAATAGGATGTTCCTTTCTGAATACACAGGAGGGGAATGTATATTGGAGATGTTGTGAGGACAGTAATGCCAGTAACTAGAAAACGTTTGACTATATGGAATAAAAGAGACTGTAAAGTCAAGGAAGACGTCTAGGAAAGGAAGCAATGAAAACAAAGGACCAGCATCGCTTTATTAGGAATGGGTTATGTATTACTTAGGAAAGAAGTCCATATTTGGTAAGAACTTCTAGGAAAACTGGAAAGCATGCTTGCAGAAATTAGGCATAGGCCAACATTTTATATTGTATCCCACAAGAAATTCAACCAGGATATGTAACCCAAATGTTAAAGACAGACAACAGCACTTAAGCTTTAAGAAGAGAAGTAGAACATATGCTATTCATAACTACTAGTAGAGAATAAAGTCTTAAACAATCGCTTGTTTAAGGCAAGGCAATTAAGAGGGATAAAATAAGTTATTTGGATTTACTTATTTTGAGATTGCAAAATGTTTATTCAAACAAAATTAATTTATCTAAGATAAAAAAGGAAACAGTTGAATGGGAAAACTATATTTTTATCAAAAATTTCTAATAAGAGTTTGATATCCAGATATACTACAAGTAAAACTTATAGGCTTTTGTCTATAATATGTGTATTCAGCATTTCATTTTCAAACCTACTTATCACCATTTTAAAGAAATAACATGTATTCTAGGCTCAAGGTATTAGGAATCAGGAGAAGGAAAGGTGAAAAGAGTATGAAAGAAGAGAATATTTGAAACCAGGAATGCAGCATTCACTAACCTTGAATGTTTCTTATATACTAAATTTCAAAAGTTGACATTTACCCACTATGATGCAGCACAGTCATTCTCAATATGGTACTGATGTATCAGATGAGTGGGGGGGCGAGAGGGGTGTGGATCAGAATTATTACAAAGGATCTGTATGTAGCCATATGTTCTCAATCAATGATGATGATCATGTGGAGGTCTGTGAAATATTTTGATGTTTAAAAAAAGAGGCCCTCCAGAAACGAAGGATCCATGTACACCAAAATATTCACAGCAGCCCACTTTTTATGGTAGCAAAGAACTGGAACAAAGTAAAGGCCTATCAACTGAAGCAAATTGTGGTATATTTCTATAACAGAATATTACAGCACAATAAGAAATTATGAATATGAAGAATTCAGAAGAGCTCAGAAAGTCTTATGAAGTGATAGACTATATCAGCAGACCCTGTAAAGGCATATGTAACTATGATAAAGTAAATGGAAAAAACAGTGACAAAAAAAATGAAACAAAACTGCAGAGTTACAATGACTGAGCCAGTCAAGTCAATAAGCATTTGTTAAGCATCTACTATGTGCCACTGTGCTAAGCACTGCATATACAAAGAGGAGTACAAGGAAAAAGTGCCTGCCCTCAAGGAGTGCACAATCTAATGAGGGAGACAACGTGTAAACAATTACATACACACAACTTAGATACAGAATAAATTGGACATAATCTCAGAGGGAAGACACTAAGATTAAGAAGGACTAAAGCTTCTTGTAGAATGTGGGACTTTAGATGAGACTTGAAGAAAGCCATGAAGTTGGAGGAAGGAGAGAATTCATATATCAGGGTTAACCAGGGAGAATGCCCAGAGTCAGGAGGTGAATGATGAGTGTGAAGAGCAGCAAGCAGACCAGTGTCACTGGATTGTAGAGTACATGGGGGAGGTGGGAAAGGGAGAAAGCATGGTGTAAAAATTCTGGAAAGGTAAGAATGTAAGTGGTTAAAGCCTGACAGAGGATTTTACATTTGATCTGTAGGCAATAGGGAGCCACAGTAATTGATCTGGTTGGGGAGAGGGGGAATAACATGGTCTGACTTCTACTTTAGGAAGATCAACTTAAGAGTTGAGTGGAAGATAGATTAGAGCAGGGAGCAACTTGAGGCAAAGTCACCAACAAGAGATACCAACTATTGCAATAAACCAGGCATGAGGTGATGAGGCCCTGTACCAGGGCAATAGCAGTACCAGAGGACAAAGGAGGGCATATTTAAGAGGTGTTATGAAGGTAGAAATCTGGAGATGGGGACAGAAAGTAAAGAGTAAAGGATGACACCAAAGGTTGCCTAGGTGACTGACTGAGAGGAGAATCCAATCTAGATAGTAATGTAGGGAAATTGAGAGAGAGGAACATTTGGGAGGAAAGATAAGGGAGCTCAGTTTTGGACAACAAATTTAAGACTCCAGTTCAAGATATGCAAGAGATGGTTAGAATTGCAAAAAGGGTTAGGATTAGCAAGGAGATTGCCTCTAGATGAGTAGATTTGAGAAGTATTTCCATAGAGATAATTACATAATTGGGAGCTGATGATATCACCAAGCAAAAGAAAATAGAGGGAGAAGAGGAGAAGGCCCAAGATGGAGCCCTGTGGGACATATATGGCTAGCAGGCTTGACTTGGATGAAAACTGAACAAAGGAAACTAAGGAACAACAGAGAGAGGAGAATAACAAAGAAAAGTGGGTGATCTAAAGTACGAAAGGCTATGGAAAAGTCAAAAAGATGAGGACTGAGAAAAGGTCATCAGATTTGGTGAGTGAGAGAATTGGCCTCAAACCTGCAGGTTCCCCACCCTTAGACCTCTGCATGGACCAAGACTCAGTTGATGTATTCTTTAGTTTTATAGCAATAACTATTTTCACCTTTTCTATTATAGAGGATAACTCTCTAGATATAGGAGGAGGGAAAAATTCAGAAATAAAGGTGATATAAAGACAAAAGAAGTAAAGAAAAAATAAATTTTAAGAGAGGATAAAGTCCTTACAGTTGAAAAGGTTGCAAATCAATAGTATAATGGATACAATACTGGACAAAGAATTATGACACCTGACTTCAAGTCCCAGCTCTGCCACTTACGAACTGCCTCACCCAAGGGCAAGTCATTTAGCCTCCTCAGTCCTAGTGCTACATCTTGTGAAATGGGAATAATTACTCTACCAGACACATAATAAGGCTGTTGTAAAGATCAAATATAACTCAAGTGAAAGTCCTTCGGAACCATAAAGAGCCACAGAAATGTAAATTATTATCAAAAAGAAGAATGGAGTAAGTAGGAATCAAAAAGTAGATTGAAATGTAGTTTCTGCTATATACTAATTATACAGGCACAGGCAATTCATAGCCTTTCAGAGCCCTAGCACTTCCCTAAGACTGAAAGTTTACCAATGCAGTGCTGATCTGCAGGAAGGGGGAAGGTAGAGGAAAGAGTTTTTATGCTCCAAGAGTTTCAAATTCCAATGAAATAATATATCCAGACTCAATTAAAAAAAAAATTTTCCCTAAAACTCATACTCCAGTGCAATATTGAAAGGATGTTGGGTTCTCAATATGACTTTGGTAATAGAATTGTCTTTTGTCCAAGGACCTGTCTTCAGATTATAGACTGATCTATGGAAGTTTGGCCACAGGTGATGAATTTAACCACTGTTAGCAATGCTTCTACTAGTCCACCAACTTACTAAGGTCAAGAGACTGCAAGCAACACCAATGGAATCACAAACCCTTGCTATTACCAATCCAAATATTCAATGCAGTGTATAACACATATCAGAGTACCCCCCCAAAAGAGCAGTTAAACCATGGGGTACTGACTTCTACCATTTCATAAATGCATTTTGTTGCTTTTCTGAAGCTCTTTTTTAAGTATTCATGTAAAGCAAAGCATCCCAAACAACATAAACATCATTAATAATCACAGAAGCCACCAGTGACCTGTGAAGTTACCTTGAAGTAATCAAATCCTCTGACAGTTGCTTATAGTGAAATACACTTGCTGAAAGGAAAACTGGCTGCTTTTCCAGGAAAATAATGCAATGCAGGCAAAATAGTCAAAATGTAACATGAGTTCATTACAGTAGCAACAGATGAACTTTAAAAGTCTAAACATCTTTTCTGAATTATATTGCTATCTTGAAATAATCATCATTACTGCACTCTCTGATTTTTTACTTCATCTCAGCAAAAAGAACTGCAAAGTCAGTTAATCATAATGCCAGTCTTCTAATATTCTGTGTTCACAACTACACTAACTGCATCACTTACACCCAAACATTGGGAACCTGGCTGAACACTATACTCCATTGGTATGTTGGTTAAAAATCCAGCCTGGTTGGTCAATCTTCTGTTGACTGATCAACAAAAAACACTCTGAGGGAAAAACTCAACATTTTATTGATCTACACATACCACCCCCAAAAAATCACTATGGGATGATTTAGAGGAATCTCCCCCAAATCTCTAAATTCCAATTTATAAATATCCAACAGATGCCTAAACAGGACTCTCTCCTCTTTGGGTCTCTGACAAGTCCATCATCCAGTCCATCAAAAAACCTCTAACAAGGAGGAACTTAGTATTTCCTAAGGCAGCCATTCCACCTTTGAATATCTCTAATAGTTGAGATTTTTTCCTGACATCAAACTCATATAAATCTGTTTATTGGGCATTCACTCATTGCTCCTAGTTCTTTCCTCTATAGACAAAGAGAACATATCTAACCCTTCTTCATATGTGGCATCTCTTCAAATACTTTAGGGCAGTCATCACACCAAAGTTCCATCTCCAAAGATTCTCTTCTCCAGTACAAATTTACTTCCTTCACCAATCCTTGTATGAAATTGTATTCAGATCCCTGAGGTGGGACTTTTGAGTTGATCAAAGCCCTAAAAAGATGTGGTATCCAGAATTAAATATAATATTCCAGATGTGGTCTGATGAGCACACATGAGACTATCACCTTCCTGGTTCTGGACGCTGCCTCTTAATGAAGACTATCATAAGACGATACAATAAAGCCTCAATATAATCTGCAGTGCATGTTAATTCAAGTCATCTGCCAATGATACTATTCAATTCCAGATGTTTCATACAGGGCCAAAACTTTATGCCTAAGAAGTTAGGTATTAAGTCCCCCCTTGTCAGAGTAAAATTTGTACATGACATAACTTGAATATTTTGATCTTAAAATCAGACCACTATATATCAACCAAGTATCATGTCAATATTGAGAGGTTGTCAACTTTTTTTTTTGGTGATATCTTTCCAGACTCTGGTGAAGCTTATGGATTGACCCCTTTCTCAGAATGTTTTTAAAAATTATAAAATAAAATATGTGGGACTACAAAGGAAACCAATTATAATGAAATAGTTATCAAAATGTTTAAAACAAACAAGTTTATAAGACCCCAGGTTATTATTGTCAGAGACGGAATTTAATTCTATCTTTCCTGGCTCCAAATCCAGCATTCTATAAACTACTCTGTGCCATTCTAATAGCATGAGAGACTGTCAACTGCTTTGCTGAAATATAAGCAGACTAGTCATTTTTGAGTGTTCCCCTCTTCAGTCTAGTTACCGCAGCCAAAAGGGAAATGAGGTTCATGTAATATAATCAGATGTTGAAGGAGTCATACCAGCTCTTAGTAATTGCTGCTTCCTTTTCTACATGTTCACCAACTATTCCTTTAATAATAAATTCTAGAATTTTGCTGGGAATTGAAGTCAACCTTAATGACTTTTTTATAGTTCACACACTTCACTTGCCTCCCCCTTCTTTAAGAGATCAGGGCAACATTTAACCTGCTCCTTTCTTTCAACACCTCACTCATTCTCCATGATCTTTCTGCAGACACTGACAGTGGCTAAACAATCACAGCCACCAATTTTGTACCCCTCTGGAATGTAGTTCCATGTAGTTGTGATCCCGATGATCATGAACAAGAGCCTACTTGGTCACTTTTTATCTCATCGGCAGGAGTCAGGGCACCTGTGAAGGTTCTAATAATGATTGCAGCTGAACCAATAACTCTGACCACTGTCTATGATTAGGATCTAATGCACCTGCTGCTCTGCTTATATTCAGGATAATTAGCTAAGGCAAGAAAATACAGTTCTAGAAAGCTTACAGTAAAAAAATAATTCTGATACTGAGAGGATTAATCCTCACCCATTCATAAAACTATGCAAAAAATCTAATGCTATTAGTATACCAGATAGACCTTACTGTACTTTTAAATCTCTGAAGATCATGATTTCAGAAAAGAAACAAAAATTACTTCCATCCCAAAACAATCTCATCCCAAACTAAGAATTATGAAGGAGAAATTGTCATGTATTTCATTTCAAAGTATCAAAGTATTTAATCTTCAATGAGGAAAATTTTAGTCTTACTCAAGTCATAAGTTTTATACACATTAAGCTCACAATGAATTTTCCATAAAAAAGGGAAAAAAGCAGTTACCTTTTGCTTAATAGATGGAAATTTCACTTAATATGGTTGTTGTTCATCCTTCATTTTCAAAGAGGACCGATGACATTATGGGGTGATGACTTGCACATGAATTGGATTTAAATGAGGCAGAGCTGCACAAAGGTATCAGTTTCACAGTCTCTTCCAGAGTCACTGAAGTTCAGTGGCACAACAGAAGTCAAGATAACTGGCCAAGGCCCAGGATGCAATGGATGACGCTGGTATTTTGGATGTCTGACGAAGCTCTAAGAGCTCCACAGCACCTGTTTCAGCTGCCTTCGTGGCTGTTGGAACAAACTGTTATGGGCCCATTCTGCCTGGGAAAGTCTTCACATCCTTAGGATAGATATCCCTCTAACTTACTGACAGGTCTGAAGTCTGCCAGTTACTCTCAACCTGTTTTAGCCTGTTGATTTTACTGGGGTATAACCACTACACACACTATAGCTTCTTGGAGCCACAGGTGAGAGTTGGGTGAAGGTGGATACCAAAGGTGGATGAGCAGCCCTGAAAAGGGCTCAGCAAGCCCTCACACCAAAGGTGCTGGTCCTCCCTGATTACCCCATACACTCCTAGACACTACTAGAGCTTAGCCAGTAAGATATGCATTCATCACAACACAAAATACTTCTGTGAGGATGGAAGCCAACTTCAGGCCAACATCACTTTCTTTGGGTGCGCACAAATGCTTGTTATTTTAAAAGCTAAAATTCAAGACAGAAGTAGTTGTTTCAAATATTCTGATTTGGTCATTTCTCTCCATGTCCTTTGCTAATGAAACAAGCCACTGCAGAACTTCACATGCTATTTTAACAAACAGAACTGCTTAACTGATCTCCCGGTAAACAGCATAGATAGAAAGCTCGCATGGAGTCAAAGACATAGTGACTGTGTGACTATGGGCAAGTCACTTTAACCTCTCACTGCCTCAAACAGATCTAATGTGAGAGATGTTCTCCACACTGATAAAATCACGAGTTCAGATTTTTACAAAAAAATCAATCTCCAAGGATAACTGCAACTACCACCTAATGAATACCAAATAAGGCTAATGCTTTATGCATAATGTATTCAGTTTCAAAAGGCAAAATGACAACGGGGTTAAGATGACACGTTACAAGTGACTTTTTTTTCTATGCTCTTTTCCTGACTTGAGATTTTAATTTAGAAGACTGTTAATTATGATGGCCAGAGAAACATCACACTATCAAGTCAAAAAGTGATTGCTACTATACTAGAAGTCTGATCCATATTCCAAAGTACGTATATGCATCTGACAACTGCACTAGGCAACTGAGACAACGAACAAACGGTAAATGTCTTCATAACACAATGCGACTTTCATTAGGCAAAACTCGTTAAGGAGCCGTTTTTCCATTTAATGTCAGCATCCCGACACCTCACAGTGCTTTACTAACAGTAAGTACTTAATAAATCCTTGTAGGAGTGAATTGTTGCATTCAGCAATTCCTTTCCTAACGGTCATTACCTCAGCCTCTCCCATCACCCCCTCACACTGAGTAGTCACAGCTTTTGTAGCAGTCATCACCCTACTCTATCCCTCCAGTAGAATGGAGGATTACCAGATCTGACCTGCCAGCGCACCTGGAGGACCACAGTGACTTTTATCTGCTTTTCCACTGAATCCTCCTGTTATGTGTTTTCTTTCGCAATTAAAATATCAGCTTTTTTGAGAGCAGGGACTGTTTCACTTTTCTATCTGTAATCCTCAGACTTTAGGACTATGCTGGCACATAGTAATCATTTAATAAATGCTTTTCCATTCCATCATTAAAAATTATTTGTTTATATGGGTCTTCCTCCCACTTCTATGATCTCTTTGGGATACAACCCCAGAAGTGGTATTACTGGGTCAAAGGGTATGCAATTATTTATAGCCCTTTGGGCATAGTTCCAGATTGCTCTCCAGAATGGTTGTATCAATTCACAACTCCA
>CM053587.1:252192350-252208765 GCA_028646515.1 Pseudochirops corinnae
CTCTTCTTCGCCTAATTTGATTCCTTTGATTTCTTTTTCTTCTCTAATTGCTACTGCTAACATTTCTAGTACCAGACTGAATAAGAGGGGTGATAGTGGACATCCTTGTTTCACCCCTGATCTTATTGGAAATGCTTCTAATTTATCCCCATTACATATAATACTTGCAGCTCTCTTTGTGGTGGCAAAAAACTGGAAATTAAGGGGATGCCCATCAATTGGGGAATGGCTAAACAAATTGTAGTATATGAATGTAATGGAATACTATTGTGCTATAAGAAATGGGGAGGCGAGGGACTTCATATTTACCTGGAGAGGCTTATACAAACTGATGCTAAGTTAGAAGAGCAGCACCAAGAGAAATTTGTACACAATGAGAGACACGGTGTATGTGTGACGACCAACTTTGATAAACTGGACTCTTCTCAGCAATGCAAGCTTATAAGACAACTCTGCAAGACTCAGGATGGAAGGAGATGTCTACATTCAGAGAAGGATTTAGAAAGAACAGAGTTTAAATGGAGACTGAAGCAATCTACATGCTATCATTCTTTCCCATGTTTGGTTTTGTTTCTTTTTTCCCACTGTTCACCCCATTGGTTACAACCCTTCTGTACAACCAGACTAGTGTCCAATTTGAAAGTGTTTGCAGATCCTATACTTGATTGCATGCCACCATGGGTGGGGGGGTGGGAAGAGGGAGGGGAGAAAATTTGAAACTCGAGGGATTGTAGAACTGAATCTTGTAAACTAAAAGTAAATAAACAAATCAATTTAAAAATTAAAAAAACAAAAAACTAGACTAAAAAAAATTATTTGTTTAGATGCATACCCTCAAGCAGCTTACATTCAAGTGGAGTGGGGAGAATTCAAGAGTTAAATTAATAAGCATATCCTTGGCCATTAAACAAATTAAATATTTAAGTAAAACATTTAAGAATATTATCTGAAGTACTCAATGATCAGCAAAATAATTGCAAAAATTTGGGTATCAAGAAAGCTAAACTTCCCAAATGGAAAATTGAAAATAAAAAAGAGGTCCTTCTAGGTTGACTCACTAAGTTGGAGTATATTAATTATTCCTAAAGTAAATTTTAAACTAAGTATTACTTTAAATCCTCAAATGACTTAATAATAATAGAATTGATCTCTATTCCATATAAAAGGTATGCTCAAAAAGTAATTTTCTTCTGGTATTTTCTTCCTCTCCTTCAAACAGGTTTTCCATGTATTTTAGTAGCAAATTTACACAAATTTATATTCCATATTTCTAATCAGTTGTTTATTTTTAATTCCAGTTGAGGTATGAATCCTCCCTCATATCCATTTACACCAATTCAATTTCCACCTTAAATCAATAGGGATTTTTTTTTAGTTGCACATATTGAAGTGGCCCTAGGACAAAATCAAATAAAAATACTCCATTTTAATCAGTCACAATGAACAAATACTTTAAAAACAACAGTTGAAGACAGAAGAAAAAACAATGTTGACTTTTATAATTATGAAGCACCAGTCAAGGCTAGCAAGTATGTGGAATGTTAAGGCGTGATTTAAAAACAACAATAACAACTGCAATTTTCCTGCCACTCAAACATGGAAGCCAAGTAAATCTCTCTCCTTTCATTGTTCAATTCAGTTAAAAACCGTGCATGAAAAAATCTAGAAATGGCTGATCTGGTACAAGCAAAAATTCTAACCCTGAAGAGGCTGCCATTTAGGTCCAATTTGGGGAAACCAATCCTTCTCAGGTGACAGTTACTTGTATTCTACCACAACCAGTTGATTGCCTTAAATATTTTCTTTCCTCTCCTTAAGCCTTGCAGACTCTGTTTAAGTAGCATAGACTAATGTTATTTTACCCAATGAGCCTCAGATTACACCAGCCCGAAAGTACTCGTTATGTCCACTTACTGGCTGCTCTGAAAGCTGTTAACAGAAAACATTATCAGAAGATAGCTAATAGAATTCAGGTTTTCAGAAGTTCAGATTTCATTTCTGATGGAAACAGCCAAAACTTTTCAATGTCATGTGACCTGCTAATGTTTCAGTAAACCAAAAAAAATAACTATTGGATGTTTTCACCTCCTCTGTCATATGGGAGAAAGACCTTAACGGAAATGAAAGAGAATTTTGTTTCTCCAGTTCTAAGTTATCTGCTCTATGATCCACCCAAAAGTTTTCAGGAGTCCAGAGGTATGATTTCTTCAATGAATGGAGCTGCCCTGTGAGAAACTGCCCTATGCCAACGAAGATTAGCAACAGTTCTCCTGTTTATAAACTTAAAAGTTATTTGGAGCACTGAGAAATTAAGTAATTTGCCAGGGTCCCATATCCAGGACATGACAAAAGGAAATCTTGAACCCAAATCTTCCTGACTGATTATACACTAACCCATGCTGCCTTTTGTAAAGGTTAAAAAGTTCATTTAGCTCTTCATTTGCAAGGCCCATGTGCCTAACCAGAAAGCCACACAGGTATAAGACTTTCACAAAAAAAATAAAATAAAACGAAATTACAATGTATCCCCAGGAGAATGATATAGTATTTATTTAGTAAACCTTGTAAAAAAAATTAATGTAAAGAACTCATTTCAAAACAGCTTTGGAACAAGAAATAATTTTTTAAAAAATAATGACGATAACATGGTTATAAAAAGTAAAAGTAAACCTCAAATTACTAGGACCCAGTACATTAGGGTATCTCTTATATCCATCCCCCTACTCTCCACAAGGCTATCCAAACAATCTTTTCTAAAGCACTGGTCTTACCATGACATCATTCCACTCAAGAAGCTTTAGGAACTCCTTATTGCCTTTAAGATGAAATATAAACTCTTCAATTTGGCATTAAATCTTTGTCTTTTTTTTTTAATGGACTATGTCTCTTTATCCTTTTATGATGAAAGTCGTGGAGCTACCCCTACTCTATTTGTCCTCTGTTCCCCTCTACTGATCAACTCAGGAGTTTGGACCTGTTCAGTTACTCAAGTAGGTTCATCCCTTCCTTGAACAACCTGATGTGCATCTTCCCCTTCCTCTGCCATATTGATCCTGTACTCAGTACAGATATCTAATCAGTATAGCTAATTATAGACCAGAATTCACAATCTCAAGAGATTGTCATTCACTGCCTATCCAGTACCTGGCATCAAAAGTGAATTCCATCATGACTGGCCATTAAAGTCTTTTGGGGCAGCTAGGTGGTGCAGTGAATAGCACACTGGCCCCAGAGTCAGGAGACCTGAGTTAAAATCTGGCCTCAGGCACTTGACGGGTACTAACTGTGTGACCTTGGGCAAGTCACCTAACCCCAACTGCCTTGCCTTTCCCCCTCCAAAAAAAAAAAAACAAACCCAACAAAACAAAACAAAAAAATAAAAGTCTTTCAAAATAAGTTTTTCTTCTACCTCTTAGGATTATTTTACCTTTCTCCTCTTCATTCCCTTGCTATTCCAGCCAGAATTTATCATAACTGCTCCTCCCTAAACTTAACACTCCATCTCCTACCTCCATGCTTTTGCATGCCCCTGCCCCATGTCTCAAAAGCACTCTGTTCTGATCTCTATCCCTTTGAATTTTTGGCTTTAAGTCAGAGAACCATAAAAATGAAGAAAGCAGGGTAACATAAAATGGTGAGGTTAGGGTTAGGGTTGCTCGAGACCCCAAAATGCCAACACGCCAGGTCCTGCCCATGAATTTGACTCAAGTCTTCTCTCAGCCAAAGAAAAGCAAAGTTTATTAAAAGTTCGCCACACTGGGTAGACTCTTTAAGGAGCCTTGGTATCTGTAAGTCTTGTACTGGACAAGTGGGCCAGAATCATCTGACACTGATGATTCTTTGTTGTTGAATCATTTCAGTCATGGCTGACTCTTCATGACTCTGTTTGGGGTTTTCTTGGCAAAGATATTGAAGTGCTTTGCCATTTCCTTCTCCTGCTCATTTTATAGACGAGGAATTGAGGCAAACAGGGTTAAGTGATTTGCCCAGGGTAACACAGCTAGTAATTGTCTGAGGCTGAATTTGAACTCAGGTCCTCCTGACTCCAGGGCTGGCTCTCTAACCACTGTACCACCTAGTTTGTTTGTTTGTTTGTTTTTACTGCAGCACAGATCACTTTTATTATGTACTATTTAATTTGAATTTAAAAATTCAAATATCTTATTACAAAAATGTTTATCGAACAACTATATATGTAAGCACTGTCAAAGACTGACCATTAGTTTATAACATTATGTACATTTAGCTATAATTTATGAGACATTTACTGATACAGAATGTCAATTTTATTAATAATGAACTTCAGAGGTCAAATATTTTAAAATTTGGCAACTGTCAAGTCATGATCTGCACAGAAAGACATTCTGAACGGTAAAGAACAATGCTGATTCTATTCTTGCCATGAGTTTCTATAATTAGGTTTTCCTCTGTCCCCTCAAGTCTCATTATAATAAAAAGTAAAGTGCACAGAAACAACAAGAATATAAATTTTGATCATTTGCAGCCAACAAACCGTGTACCTGTCATATTTAGAATTCTGATTCTCTGCTTTGAAGGGGCTTTCAAAGTTAAATCTGAATATAACTGAGGGGAAAACTCATGTGACATCTCCTAAAGGAAGCCTTTCCTGATTCTCTTAAATGTTAGTGTTCACTCCTTCCTCTCCAAATGGCCACGCAGACGCTTATTAATTTAAAAGTTTTATTCTCCTGCCCCTACAGAATGTAAACTGCATGGGGGTATAGACTTTTGCTTCTGTATCCCCAGGGCACTGCATCTCAGAGGAGCTTAATAAAAGCTTGCATGCAGTACTGAAACACCACCTGTATTCCACCTATGAGAAGCAAAATGAGCACCGCCCCCCCCCAAAAAAGGGTTAATATCAGGGAGTAAAAGGGAAACCATCACCAATTTAGGTAGAGATTCAGCCCTCACTTCTATACTTTCTATAGCAACTACACCATATATGAACTAGTGATACTTAGAACTGAGATCCTGAGGTGCTTCGAGATGGTAAGTCATAGAAAGCCTCACATGTCACATGTACTCTCTCTGAAAATATTATTACACTAAAATATAATTTGAAACAATAAGGATATCTGTTTAGTTTTCATTTATCCAGAAGAGCCTGGCTCCTAGCATCCTGTTTAGAGCTCCCTTAATAAAAAAGCATAGCTCTAAAACATGAGATACTTGCCAAGAAAAAGATTTATTTAATAAATATGCCAACAGTCAAATTAAGTGCCTACTATATACTAGGCACTTGGCTAACTTCTTGGGATAAAAAGGGGGGAAGGGGGAACAGAAAGCAGTCCCTGCTCTCAAGAAGCCTAGAGTTTAACAGGGGAAGCAACAGGCAAACAACTATGTACAAACATGAAGCAGACCAGATAAACTGTAAAATGACCTTAGAGGAAAAACATTAAGATTAAGGAGTCCTGGAAAAGATTTACTGTAGGAGGTTGGGTTTAGCTGAGACTTGAAAGAAGCCAGGGAAACAAACAGACAGGAGAGAGAGAATTCTAGGTATGGGATACTGCCAGTGAAAATGAAGTCAGGAGATGGGACATCTTACAAGAGGTACAGCAAGGAGACCAATGCAGCTGGAACACTGAAGAGCTCACATTTATGTCTCCCTTTATCTCTCCTTTATAAAATACTAGATACATTCTCATTAGATTCTTTCAACACTGTGAGATAGGAAGTGTGATAAGCTCTCAAAGATGAAAGAACTGAGGCTCTGCGATAGATTTGTCAAAGTTCCTACAATTAATATGTGGGTAGAGTACAGCAACTCACCAAGGTCCTCCAAATTTCAACCCATTTCTCTTTCACCTGTGCCACACTATATCTGAGCACATACTATGACAGCACTGATTTAATTGCTTTTTCTTATCCTATTCTGTGAACGTTATTTGCCATTTTTATATTTCTTTTGTTTGAGTTTACACATCAAGTTTCTTACCTACGGTATAGTTAGGAAGAGAATTCTTAACTAAACAAGGAAAAGAGATACTCACAAAAGATTTTTTTAAAAGACTATTTTGATTACATGAAATTAAAGTGGTTTTTTACATGAACAAAATCAACACAAGTAAGAAAAGAGAGAAACTGCTGACTGGGGAAAAATTATCAATTACCTCTGATAAAAGTCTAATATCCAAGATATACAGGGAACTAACCTAAATATGTAAGATCAAGAGCCATATCCCAATGGAAAGACACACTAGTACACTGTTGATGAATTTGAATTTTTTTAACTATTCTGGAAAACCACCTGAAATTATACTGAGAGATGAACTAAAATGTTCATACCCCTTATCCCAGAGAAGGAATTCAAAGCACAAAAGAAGAAATTTTGTAAATGAGAGGGCAAAGATAAAATTGAAAATGAAAATCAATTCAACTTAAAAACAAATAACTGTTAACACAGACCAACAAAAAACAACAAAATACTAATTTATTTTTTAAAAGAGCATAATAAGGTTAGCCATCAAGATGACAGAACAAACAGGAGCAAAAATAGACAAATTCTCACATTCTCCAGAAAAGATGCAACAATAGTGACAGATCTGAATAACTATTAGTATATGAAGAGGTTGACAAAAAGTATCACTTTTTGGGCCTGGGAAGGCAAGTTCAGGATTGAGAAGCCTTCTAACTAACAGTCTCTGAGTGTTTCTAGTCAGGAAACAAATCTCAGGGCTGTCAAAGAGCAATGAGGAAGCCCTAGGGTGGTTAATCACCATGGAGTTATGTGGTTGAACATGGAAATGAGAGGCAAGAAAATGGCAAAGTCTTTTCTGAGAGGGCAAAGATCAGTCCACATACACTAGGGGGTATGAAATGCTTGTAGAAACCTACCACTAGCCATCTCTGACAGCCTTGAAGAGCTCACGACTCTGTACCCAGAGAATCAAAGAAACCTACTAGTACTGTGTGCATCAGGCAAAGGGATGTCCAACAAGAGATTATCAGACAACACAGATCAGAACTAAAGGGGGATGCCCTCACCCCACCGAAATATGTAGAAGCAGTGAAGTGTCCAGTGCTGAGTCAAAGTCCAATTCATGAAGTAAAGTTTGAAATACAAATAAACAGAAGACCCCGAAAACAAATAAATTTCATGGATTCAGGGACATCAAGGACCCAAGACAAGAAAAAAGTAATTTCACAGACTATGAGCAAAGCCTCAGATAAATTTATATCTTGACCACATGTTCAATTAGAACTCCTGTAAGAGATTTCTTTTAAAAAGATATTATAAATAAAAGGACTAGAGTGGGAAAAAATTGGATGAAGAATAAACAGAAGACACGGGTTGTGTTAAAATACTAACCAAAAATGGATTGAAAATTAGATAAAAAAGAAAATCAATAACACATAGATAATAACAACAGACAACAATAGGTAAAAAAAAAAAAAAGACAAAAAAATAAAAGAAAATGTATGTCTGTTTTCAAAAATGGCTCACTTGGAAAACAAGCCAAAAAGAGATGACTTAAGAATCAATGGACTACCTGAGAGCAAGGATGCAAAAAGCCTGGATACCAGTTTTTAAGAAATCATAAAAAAAACTACCTAAGTCTAGTTGAATCACAGGTCAAAGTGAAAGTAGAAAGAATGACCTTGCAAGTCACTAAAACAAACCCCTGAAACTGAAAAGTTCTAGCCAAAATGCAGGACTTTCAGACTAAAGAAAAATTATTGTTATCAGCCATTTAAAAAAATAATTCAAATACAAAGGCACTATAGCAAAAATCACAGATTTGGCAGCTGCCGATGCAACAGACAGGAGAGGTCAGAAGATGATATTCCAAAAGACAAAAAAAAAATTGGCTTAAAACCAAAAAGTAATTTACTATACAAAACTGAGTATTACCCCATAAGGGAAAGAGAAAATGAACTTTAACGAAATATAGGACTTCCAACTATTCCTGATGAAAAGATCAGAGCGAAAAGTTTGCAATGAAAAAATTTAAAGCAGAAATTGAAATCAAGAGAAACCTAGAAAGTTTCAAAGACATTTGATCAGTTGGGAGGGACAACATGATGATGAAGCAACTACAAAGTGAGAGAAAAAACAAGTCTGTTTAGAATTACAGTGTCTTCAAAGGTCATAGAAAAAGCTAATAAAGTAAATGGAGCCCTAATCATGATTTTGTTCTGTTTTGATGGTCCTAAGAGAAGCATGAGAGGAGGAAAAAAAAAATGAATGCACTTAGGAAGAAAGAGGTAAAACTCTAGAATACTTCACATAATAAGGATGTGCAAAACAGACTACACAAATGTGGAGAAAATGGTGGAGAAACAGGCGTCACATGAACCTCACTTTCATCTCATACCCCAACACAACAAGTTTAGAGTGGAAAAATATCAGACTCAATTTGATGACTTGTTTATAAGAAATACTTGAAACAAAAATTACAAATTACAAAACAAGAAGTACAAACTACAAAATTACAAAGAATTAATTTATTATGTTTCAAATGAACTAAAAAAAGCAGCAATCATGATCACAGACAAGGAAATGGTTTAAAAAATTAATGAGAAAAGAGAAAAAGGGGAAAATTACACTATACATAAAAATACCATAGACTATGCAATAACATAAATATTTAATTTATATATTCTGAATGGCAGCATATAAATACTTACAGGAAAAACTGATGAAATTTCAGAGAGAACTGGTGTTTAAAACTATAATTATTTGGGAACTAAACATGACCCTTTTCCAACTTAAAACAAATCTAACAACAATAAAAACAAAAAAAGTTAAGGAAAGACCTAAATCGAATTCTGGAAAATTGATGTATAATAGATCTCTGTGAACTATGAATAAAAACAGAAAGAAATATTATATATATTTTTTCTTAAGCCAAATACAGTTTCTTTACAAAAACTGACCAAAAATCAAGCAATAAAACTCAGAAGACAATGACAAAGGGAAGTCTTCTAATAAACACAATGAAGTATAAATTGTATTCATTAAAGAACATTTGAAGAATGGATTAAAGTTAATTGAAGAACAAATTTTGTCCTAAAGAATTAATGGGTCAAAGAACAAAGCATACAAAAATAGATAACATCTTGCAATAAAATTTTAACAATGAGTAAATACATCAAATTTAGGATAGAATATAAGCAAAGAACTTTAGAGGAGAAACAAAATTATCTCTCTAAATACCTTCATCAGCAAAAGGAAAATATAGAGACATGTAACTAAAAAAAACTGAAAAAAATTAAAGGGAATACCACAACAGAAATACTAAAAATCAAAGAGATTTTGCTTTCAATTCTATTAAACACAATTGAATTATTAAATGCAAATTAGTTTTGAAAAAAATGAAGGAAAAAAGTCATAAATTAACTCCCAAAGAAAAAAAGCCCCAGGACCAGAAGTATTTATAAGAGAATTCTAACAAACATTCCAAGAATAACTAATTCCAATATTATATAAACAATATATAAAAACATCAAAAGAAGGGATACTACCAAACTCCTTTTATGATAGAAATTCAGTCTTGATACCTAAACCAAGGAGAAACAAAGCAGAGCAAGAAAAGTGTGGACTAATATCCCCAGTACTGATGCAAACATTTTAATTAGATTTTAACATGAAGGCTACAACAACATACTAAAAAATTAATACACTAACTCTGGGTCATTGCAATATAAGGAAAACTATAAATATAGCAGATCATATTATTAATAACAAAGAAAATTATGTGTTTTATATCAATAGATGCTGGAATTGCTTTTAACAAAATACAACATCTGCTTCAGTTAAAACATTAAGTCCCATAGAAATAACTGGATCTTTCCTTAAGAACATCAATTGTAGCAAAAAACATAAAATAAACCAACCAACCCTCCAAGCTGACTCGGTCTCTCTATGAGTGTGTGTGTGTGTGTGTTGATTTTCCAGTAAGAACATGTGCATGTGGGCAGGGAAGTGGGCAGGAGGGAAGGGGAACAAAGTAAGGTTATCCATTATCACCATTACATTATGTATAATGCTAGAAAAGTAGCTACAGAATAAGAATAAGGACAAGAATTTGTGGTAGAAAGCACAAGTGAATGGCAAACAGCATTAACATTTTTCCAAGTGATACAATGTTTATAGAGAATCCTAAAGACTCAACTAAAAATTAATTGAAACAACTTCAATAAAACGGATTATAAAATAACCATATATAAATAATAACATTCCTATATACTTCTAACAATATTAAGCAGGAAGAGGCAAAAAGAAATTTCATTCAAAATCATTATAAAACATCCTTAAAAACCCACTTCCCAATACACACAGAGGCACAATATAACTACAAAAATACTCCTTATAAAAGTGAAGATAGACAACAAGTTAATTTACTTTTTCAGTGTCATACCAAACTTATAAGCTTTAGAAAGCTAGAAGTAAAAAAAGGAAAAATATCTGGAAGAAATAAATTTCAAGAATCTCAATGTAAGAATGAAAAAAATGGGAAGTTAAGGGGGCCTATCAGATCCCAAATTCTACTACAAAGCAGTTATAAAACTTGGTACTGGTTTAAAAAATAGAGAAGTTAATCTGGTAAATAGCTTATTTACACAACATAGAGAAGAAAATGAATGTAATATCATATTTTCAGATAAACCTAAAAACTACTACAAGAGTCATCTGGCAAAAATTGCTGCAAAAACCATTCAAGAGTCTAGAAGAAATTCTGCCTGAATGAATTTCTCAAATCATATCCTGAGGTAAGCTCCAATAGGATAAGTGATCAGATCACAAACAAATCAGAGAAGCAGAGAAGGAAATGCATTTTGCAACCATGAAATATGAAAGAATCTAGAGAAAAAAAATAAAGAACAGGGGAGACCACAAAAAGTAAATGTGACAATTTTTGACATAATAAAAGTTTTCAAATAAAACCAATGCAGTCAAAATTAGAAGAGAAATAGTTTATCCAGAAAAAAATCTTTGCCCCAAAGTTCTCTCCTAAAGTTTAATATATACAAGGAGTTGATTCAAATATATAAAAAGACGCATTTCTCAATACAGAAATGGCCTTCACAAATAAACAGTTTGTTATTAACAGGAATTAGTAACTTCTTTAAGAACAAGTTCTTAATAACTACATTAAAAAAGTTTCCAAATCAGCTATAATTAGACAAATGCAAATTAAAGTAAATCTGACAAAGAGATGATATCCTCGGGGTACAGAATGCAATGTATATTTATACATTTTGGACAGAGCCAATGTGGGGATTTCTTTTGCTTGACCACGCATATTTGTTACAAGAGTTTTATTGGCTTTTGTTTTTGTTTTTTCAGTTGGTGGGATATGGGCAGAGAAAGGTTATCAATAGTTTTGGCCCCTTTGCCCCACCAAAAATAAAAGGAAGAAAAAAGGTTCAAAGCATTTTTCTTAAAGATAGGAAAAAAAAAAAGGGAGGCCAGAAGGAAATATAAAGTTACAAATTTTATTTATTATATGTTTTAGGAAAAGCAAGCTGTGCATAATAGAAACTTGTGGTTTCATATATACTCCTCTTCTTCTATTCTACTTTCTGTATGGAAATACTCATTTAATTTGCTGTTTCAGCCTAGAAGAACTTTTAAATTATTTAAACTGTTTAGAGAAAAAATATTTCAAAGATTTTTCCCATTAATTTTCAGAAGAATATAATGTTGTTTTATGTTGTTTTGCACAAAGAATTTTTAAAGGAAAAAAATTAGTTGGTAACATGAGAAAAGTAATTAAACCACTCATTGCCTTGTTGACTCAATGATCCCACTACTGGCCATCATGAATATTCCCTGAAGTAGAAAGAGAAAAGGCTCTTCTGCAGAAGTATGCTGGCAATATTTTATGACTGTCAGTCCAGAAAAAAAATGCAAGCAAGAAACACTTTAAATTAAATCTGCATTGTTAACATTTTCTCCATCACGTTTTGAAAACTAGACAACAATAAATCAAGCCCCCATCAGTAGTGTTCACCAATTTCTGACACGTAAATTCTCCTGCTGAAAATTTAACAACAGAGTTAAATTACAAGTTGGTTCCGGCACACTTTTGCCTCTGTGTATACTAAAATTAGCACGCACTTTTTTTATTAGCAAAGAGCTAGAAGCAAATAATGCTAACCATTTTAGGAACAGCTAAACAACTATGCCATATAAACATATTAGAATAGTTTTCTCATCCAAAACAATGAATGAAGGATTCAGAGGAGCACAGAACTTGTACAAACCAACTCAGTGAAGATTACATAACCAGGAGAAGCTACACAATGACAATAATATGAATTGAAGTACCAGAAGACGACATAATTCACATCCAATTCAGTGACCAGTATTGGTTTCAGATGACTAATATTAAAACACTTACTATTTTAAGAGATAATCAACTACAAATATGAAGTGTTTCATGTTGACAGTCACAAATGCTCTGCTCTGCTCAGTGGTTTTGCTTAACCTTTTTAAGAGAAAGGATCACATAAAGTGGTAAAGTTTTTTGCATAATTGTTGTGTTAAAATAAATTTCAATAATTTAATAGTTTTGAGGAAAGAGTCAAGGATGTTGGAGTGTTTATTCAAAATTGTGATCCAAAGGGAAAAGTAGTAGTAGTAGTAGCAACAGTAACAGCAGGACCAGTAGAAATAGTAGGAGCAGTAGCAACAATCAGCATTCATATAGCACTTTAAGGTTTGCAAAATGCTTTACGTATATTTTTTCATTTGATCTTCACAATCCTATGAAGTAAATGCTATTACTGTCACTGTTTCACAGGGGAGGAACTGAGGCACAGAAAGGGTAAGTGACTTGCTTAGGGTCATACGTCTAGTTAGTGAGGCAGAATTTGATTTCAGGTCTTCCTGACTCCAAGTCCCTCCTCCCCCATTACTCTATTTTTAGCTCCCTTAATACAAGTAGGCTGATGAGTCAGTGGGCCTGAGTGAAAGTCAAAGAAGAAAATAAAGGAGCAAGAAGTTGCAACCACAGTAAGTTTTCTTTCAGATGGAAAGAATAATGATATTTAGAAATCATCTTGACCACTCATTAAAAACAAACACCTTGCTTCAAAGAAGATAATGAAATTAGGTTTATTGTCAAGAAAGTACTATTCAAATCTTAATAATTCATATTTATATACTATATTAGTAATTCTATACATTTTCACATTTACTATCCATGTCAGTTATTAGACACCTTCCAAAGCATTTAAAATGAATGCTCTGTGTGTGATTTCATTGATACAGCAACTTCCAGATGAGGGAATACTTTCTACCAATGCACTTTGGCACCTTTTCTACTCCTTTCAATGTTACACAGTTATCTGAAGCACTGAAAGACGAAGTAGCTTGTCCAAAGTCCCAACACCAGCGCAGGCAGAGTGAACCCAGGTCTTCCTGGTGCCAGGTCAAGCTCTCTATTTATAAGTTTTCCTGCTTTTAAAAATCCACTTTATGTCCCTTTGCAATCATACAAATTGACAGGTTCTCCTAGTGGTTACATACAAAAATCATTTTCCTACAGACAAAATCTATCACTAGGAACAGAGAATTAGAAAACAAATGAACCAGGGAGAGCATGAGTTCAGCTAGTCCAACCTTTCTTTCAACACAAAAGGAAACCTCAGAGAGGAAGTATCTTGTCTAAGATCCCCTAGTTAGAATGCAACAGAGCTATGATTCGAACTTTTTTTTAACTGAGTGCAAATCCAATGCACCTTCCATCCTGATGACCCCAATCAAAATGTACAAAGGTCACAAATTTGTTAATGGGCATTCATGTGAACAGATTATTTTCACCAATGCTAGGACTGGCATATTAGGCTATTTTATTTTGAGATCTAAATAAGAGAATTATACAAGGCACTTTAAAATGCTAGCAATTATTAGAAAAACAGGAGAAACCAGTAGACTGAAGAAAATCTTTCAGAACTGGCACTACTCAGTCATAAATCATGTCAACTAAACAAGTTACATTGTGACCACCAGTAGTGATATAAGTCACTTCCCTAACCCCACAAGAAAGTAACCTCAACCCACTAATCATCCTTGTGGGAAAGAATGCTGTCCACTTATCTTACAGTGGTGGTTTTTCAAGCTTTGTCTCCTGACACCCATGGAACTTGGTTGAATTGATGATATTTCACCAAGTCGGGGTGGAGGGAAGCCCTTTAGAATATCTTTCCAATTGTGGAAGTCATGCAAAGTGATGCAAGTTCTATTTATCCTTAGGCATATCAGAATGAAACAGTCAACAGAGAACACATGTCGAAACCAGGAAGACTTGGGCCCAGTTTACTGACATGTACTGGCTGTGGGACCCAAAATAATTTTCTAAAACTGTAAGTTGCAGGAAGGAGTCTGCTCGCCATGACAGGGGGAATCTCCTCATTTTCAAGTTCCTTATACTAATGAAATTAGTATAATATAACTTATAAATAGAGAGCTTGACCTGGCACCAGGAAGACCTGGGTTCACTCTGCCTGCGCTGGTGTTGGGACTTTGGACAAGCTACTTCGTCTTTCAGTGCTTCAGATAACTGTGTAACATTGAAAGGAGTAGAAAAGGTGCCAAAGTCTAGTCCCCAACCCAATATTAACACATAATATCACAGAATCTAAGTTGAAAGGAGAGAAGTAAACTAGTGCAGTCCATAACTGGAAAAGTATCCCCTACCTCCTACAAGACATGTTGGGTCATTTGTCAAACACTAATCGTCAATGAGGGGGGAACCCACTATCTCCTGTGATAATTCATTCCCACTCTAAGATAACTGTTAGAAAGTTTTCTTCTAACACCAAACCTCCCTCTTAGCAACTGTTCCTAGTTATGCCCTCTGGGGGCAAAGCTGAACAAATCAAGTTCTATTCTTGAACATATCATCCCTCAAATAAATTGAAGGATCTTTCAAATACTTTGAAGGATCTATCGTAAGTCCCAACTTAGTGTTTTTTCTATCCCTGCTAAACAACATCAATTCTTTCAATAAATCTTCACAGGGAATTACCTCAATCTGGGTTATCCTCCTACAGATACTCGTCATCTAATGAGTGTCCAGGCTCTACCTAAAATGAACAAGATTCAGTTATGGTAGAACACAGTACATGATCTCCTTCCTCAGTTGGGATACCCACTTCTCTTTTTTTTTTTTTTAATTGATTTGTTTTACTTTTAATTTATAAGATTCAGTTCCACAATCCCTTGAGTTTCTAATTTTCTCCCCTTCCTTTCCCTCACCCCATGGTGGCTTGCAATCAACTATAGAATCTGCAAATATTTTCACACTGGACATTAGTCTGGTTGTATAGAAGGGTTGTAACCAATAGAATGAACAATGGGAAAGAGGAAACAAAGCGAAACATGGAAAAGAAAGAGAGCATGTAGTCTGCTTCAGTTTCCATTTAAACTCTGTTCTTTCTAGATCTTTCTCTGCATGTAGACATCTCCTTCCATCCTGGGTCTTTTAGAGTCTTCTTATAAGCTTGCATTGCTGAGAAGAGTCCAGTTTATCAAAGTTGGTCATCACACATACATTGTGTCTGTCTTTGTGTACAAATTTCTCCTGGTTCTGCTCTTCTCACTTAGCATCAGTTTGTATAAGCCTCTCCAGGTAAATATGAAGTCCATCTGCTTCTCATTTCTTATAGTACAATAGTATTCCATTACATTCATATATCACAACTTATTTAGCCATTCCCCAATTGATGGGAGGGATACTCACTTCTCCATGCAGCCTGAAATCAATCTTCAGAATTTTTTTGAAAGAAATAAAGTGGTAGTATTTGTGGGTTTTCTTTTTTTTACCTTATTTAGTCAATAGGTAGAAAATGAAACTTGGATACCGTAGGGATAATAGTGCAAGCACTCTCTTAGAGAAGGTAGGATCAAGGGTTCATGTAGAGGAAATAAGAAACAAATTGACAGAAAATAGGAGGTAGATTTCAGGGGGCAGAGTCAAGATGGCAGCATAAAAGCAGAAGAATTCCGTGAGCTCCCCCCATAACCACCTCAAATACCTACAAAATATAACTCTAAACAAATTTTAGAGCTCCAGAACCCACAAAACGACAGAGAAACAAAGCTCCTGCTGAAGGTAGCCCAGCAGGCAGACAGGAAGGCTTCATTGCAGCATGCTGGGAGCTGAGACCAGCACCATATGAACCCAGCTTTAGCCCCATGGCAGCCAGGACAAGCCATGGCTGGAGCATTCAGGAGAGGGTATCACCAGCAGCTGTGGCAGTTTCCAGAATTATCAACCCATAAGAGCCAAGGACAAAGTGAAAGGTCAGTGGAACGTGGCTAAATTTGGGGAAGAGGAACAAGTTCGGCCATCTGCCCCCAGAGAAAGTAGTAGCAGAAGCTGTGGCCCTGCAGCTGCCTCCACATGGCTGCTTCACAGCTCCCAGCCTGCAGG
>CM053587.1:252209265-252237880 GCA_028646515.1 Pseudochirops corinnae
TCTTACCCTACAGCAGAGTAGAGGGGAAGGGGATGAGAGGGAGGATGATGGAGGCGAGGAAGGTTGGGGGGGAGGGTTTTTAGAAGCACACACTTCTGTAAAGGGACAGGGACAAAGTAGAGAATAGAATGGGGGAGGCAGGAGAGGAAGGAGGGAAATATAGTCAGTGTTTCACAATACATCCATTGTGGAAATGTTCTGTGTAACTACAGATATATGGCCTGTACTGAATTGCTTGTCTTTCCAGTGGGGGTGGGTGATGACGGAAGAAGGGAAAGAATCTAGAATTTAAAGTATGTGTGTGCATATATATATATATATACAAAAGTTAATTTTTAAAAATTAAAAAAGAAAAGAAAATAGGAGGCAACACAGCACTTGTAACTGTGGCTTCCAGATTGGACCAGAAATGTTCCAAAGATGCTCCAATTAGGAAGTCCCAGGATGATCATATATCTTTAGAGTTCTGGACCTCGCCATGGTAATAAAAGTCATAAAAATTCAGATCAGAAATTCAACCAGTTCACATGTCCTAAAAGAATGAAAGTTTGAAGCAATTGACCTAACTCATCAGCTCTGAAGGATGGAAAGTTATGTAACCAGAAGAGATAGGCAGGACTGAACTTACTGGGAATCGAAATATAGAAACCAATTCTAAATAGAATAAAGACCATAATCAAAAGGGATCTATCTTCCAAATCGAGAGTAGTGATCAGAGCCTAGCCCTGACACAAAGTCTAAAATTCAGGAAATAAGTCTGGAAAAATAAGTTAACAAAAAAGATACCAATCATAAAGAAATGGTATGGCTCCAGGGGCATCCATGAGAAAAATAAAGAATATCAAAAGCCCTGCACACCTATAAGCAGAGTCTCAAATAAAAAGTATAGCTTGACCACAAGATCCACCAGAATTTCTGGAAGAAATAAGACTAGTTATTTTTTAAAGGATATTAAATATGTAATGAAAGTTGTATGGGAAAATATGGGGGTGGGGTGAGGGAAACAGCTTAGAAAAGGAAATATTAATATGTAATGAAAGTTGTATGGGAAAATATGGGGGTGGGGTGAGGGAAACAGCTTAGAAAAGGAAATATCAAAATTTACTCAAACAGACTAAATAGGAATCAATGACTATGAAACAAAAAATACAAGAACAAATTTAAAAGATTGAAATAACATTAAAAAAAAATTAAGTATCTGCTACCAAAAACAATTGACTCCAAAATCAAGACAAGGAGAGATCATCTAAGAATCATACTATAAGAAAACCAGGACCTCCTCTACCCCAAAAACGAGAGAGAACTGAGACACGCTATTTCAAGCAATCACTAAATGAAATTGTCTAGACTTATTATAACCAGAGGACAAATCATACATTGGTCAGTTCCTGAAAGAAACTCCAAAATGAAAATTCCAAATCACCATAGCCAGAATTGAGAACTTCAAAGTCCAAAAAAATACTGCAAGCAGTCAGAAAGTAATCATTCAAATACAAAGGAACCACAGTCAGGATCACACAAGACTTGGAAGCTGCCACAAAAAAAGAACAGGAGACCTTGGAATATAATATTCCAAAAACAAAAACAAAAACAAAGGTTATAGCTAGGAATAATTTAACCAATAAAATGAAGGATAATCCTATAGGGAGAGAAATGTAAGCCTATAATGAAATAGTACTTCCAAGCATTCCTGATAAATAGAATCCCTAAAATAAAAAGCAATTGACAAGAGAAACCTAGAAATGGTGAAAAAATTAAAAAGGATTATAAAATCATGAAATATTCATTTACATTATGGTAGTGAGAAAAAAAGTGTCATCAAAGAAACTGAATATTTTCAACAGAAGATCTGGGGCAGTTTTTTTATGTTTGGATAGTCTTAAGAAAAGCAAGAAGAAGGAGGAAAAGCAATACAATAGGGAAGAAAGCAGGAAGAAGTTGGCTTAATTACCTTATATAATCAAGAAAAATATAAAGAATATACAAGCTTGCAGGAAAGGGTGGGGGAATTCACATGAACCTCATTTTCATGTGACATGGATAGAGGAGGGTTTAATTCTCCCCATCCTATTGCCAGATACATTTCTTGGGTATTGAAATACAATAAAGAGGAAAATGGAAAGAAATGGAGAAAAAAGGGGCAGGTTATTTGTAAGGAGAACATACTCCATTTTCAAAGGGTGAATTTGTATAGTAGCTTAAAAGGAAAGAAAGGCATAAAAATCTGTAATAGACATCTAAATGAGGGAAAGAGAAGACAGTTAACTGAGGGAAAGCATATCACTGCAATTACAGAACACGAGTGCTGAGCACATTTCTGTATCTCAACACTTTTGTAAAGGGGAGCGGTTGTTAGGTAGGGGAAGAGAACAAAAGTATAAAGATGAGATAACAGGAAGTTAACAGATCAAGACCCTGAATGAGATGGAAGTCACACATAAAACAGAAGGAATTGCAGAATGGATTAGAAATCAGAAACAAATAACATATTGTTTATAAGAAGCAGACTTGAAATATAATGATTCACACGCAGATTTTTTTTTTAAAAGGAGGCTAGAGAATAACATGCTTCAGGTGAACTACAACAGAAAAAGCAGAAGTAGCACCGGTGATAGAAAAAGCAATGGTAAAAACAGGCATGGTTAAAAGACAAAAATAGGGAACCTACATTCTGTTCAAAAATCCCATAGATGATAAATTGCACTGAATGGCATAGCATCAAAATATTTAAAGGAAAAATTACAGTGAAAATGAGAAAACAAGATTATAAAAGCTTCTGAGAAAGCAAAATCTATAATAAAAATATAAAGAAGTCAAGGACTGAATATATTTTAGAAAAGTTAGATATTATGGATCTCTTAATTACTGAATGAGAAGAAAAAGGAACACATCTCAGCTGTGCTTGGCAGCTTTACAAAAATTGTTCATTGAACTAGGACATAAAAATCTCACACACATATGAAGAGATATTAAGCATATACTTTACTAACTACAACACAATAATAATTAAATTAAGTGCCTTTGAAGAAAGAATTAAAATTAATTGGGGACTAAAAATTTAACCCTAAAGAACTAGTGGCTCAAAAAACACATATTAGGAAGGATAAATAATTTCTAAGAAAATTACAACAATGAAGCAGCGAATCAAAATGTTTTGTATGCAACCAAAGCAGTTCTTGAGGGAAAATAGATCTAACTCTAAACACCTTCATCAACAAAAGAAAGAATTGATAAATTGGGCATGCAACTAAAAACTAGAAATGCAACAAATTAAAAACTCTACCCACCCTAAAACATTTTCTGAAAATCTCAGAAGAGCTTAACAAATCAAACCCATTTAACTTTTAAATAAATGTAAGAGTTGCCTTTAAATAAACTAATGAAATAAACAATTAGCTAATCTGTTTTTAAGAGAGGAAAACAAAATTGCAAATGTCAAAAACAAAAAAGAATTCACAACAAATAAAAATAAAAGAAGTTATCAGAAACCATGTTGCTCAATTATAGGCCAATAATAATTATGATAGTTAGCATTTAAATAGCACTTAAAGATCTTCAAAGCACTTTGCAAATACTATCTCATTTGATGACAAAAGTAAAAAAGAAATGTATAAGTAGTTTTTAAAATATAGGCTAAATAGTATCTGTCAAAAATCCAGAGCCACTCTTTCTGTCAGCGCTTCCTGTGGAGGAGCTGCTATCTCTTTGCTGGTGCCATGCCCACCCCGAGACCTCTCGTGAAGCTGAAAATCGTCAAGAAGAGGACCAAGAAGTTCATCCGGCACCAGTCCGACAGATATGTCAAGATCAAGAGAAACTGGTATAAACCAAGAGACATTGACAACAGGGTGTGAAGGTGATTCAAGGGCCAGATCTTGATGCCCAGTACCAGTTATGGAAGCAATAAGAAGACAAAACACATGTTGCCAAGTGGATTCAGGAACTTTTGGTGCACAATGTCAAAGAGCTGGAAATGCTCCTGATGTACAACAAATCATACTGTGCTGAGATTGCTCACAATGTTTCCTCTAAGAATTGGAAAATTACTGTTGAGAGAGCAGCTCAGCTAGCCATCAAGATCACCAATCCAAATGCTAGACTGAGGAGTGAAGAAAATAAGTAAAAGGCTTTGCACATTTTTATTTGTGTTAAATAAACCCTCCAACTACTAAAAAAAAAAAAATCCAGAGCCAATATTATATATAATAGATAGTAGAGACCTTTCTCAATAAAACCAGGTGCAAAATAAGAATGTCTCCTTATTCCTACTATTATTTGATATAGTTATTAAAATGCTAGTTATAGCAATACAACAGAGGAAAATAAATGGACAGAATAAGTATAGGTAATGAGAAAACAGGAATGTTGCTTTTTGGAAATTATATTATGGTATAGAAAACCTTAAAGATTAAACTGAAAGTTGAAACTATAACTTCAGTAAAGTTAGATATAAAAATAAGACCCCAGAACTTATAAGAGTTGATAGATAAGATTGCTGAGCAACAATCAGTGAAAGATCAAGGAGAAGTCTCACAAGACTAGAAATCAACAAATGTCTCATTTTTCACAAAAAGAAAAAAGAACAGAAAATGTCAACTACTGGCCAGTGAATCTGACTTCAATGTCTAGAAAAATGCTAAAATATATTATTAAAGAGATGGTTAATAAACCCCTAGAAAAAGAGAACCAGGATAACTTCATGGACACTATTTCCTTTTGTCTTTTGATAAGATTACCAAACTGTTACATCAGAAGAAAGCTACAAATATGTCTGTGCTGCTAAAATCTGGGTAAAGTCTTCCTTACTCTTCTTATGGACAAGATGAAGAGATATAAGCCATGTGACAGTCTAGTTAGGTGGATTTCTAACCAGTTGAATGGCCAGATCCAAAAAAGAGGAATCATTAACAGCTAGAGGTTGACCATCAAAGCTGTCAGTCATGGAGGTCTTAGGGATTAGCCTATACCCCGTGTGGTTAACATTTTTATCAACGATAAGTATAAATTTGTAGATAGTATATTTATAACACTTGTATATCACATGAAACTGGGAATTTTAACACACTGGATAACAGAGTCAAGATCCAACAATTTCTCCAAAAGGTTAAAACATTCAAATCTAATCAGATAAATTAAATAACTATAAAGATAAAACTATATGTATGGGTTTGAAAAGTAAAGTTCATAAGTACTACATGAAAGATGCACAGCCAGACAGTGGTACATCAGAAAAATATATGGGACTTTAAATGAACAGAAGTTCAATATGAGCCAGCTCTGTGATATGGCAGGTTAAAAAAAAAATTAATACAATTTTAGTCTACGTTAAGACATGGACCAGAGGTATTATATAGCTGTACTCTACCCTGGTGAGGCCACATTTGTAATAAATATATCAATTTCTGGGCATTGCATTTTAGAAAGGCTGGAAGGTAACCATGATGGTGAAAAACATCAACATTATACCATGTGAGAACTGGCTGAAAAAACCAGAGTTTGGTTTTTTTTTTACCTTGGAAAGGAGAAAAGTTAAAGGCAACACAAGAGTTGTCTTCAAGTATCTGGAGGGTCATTGTGTAGAAGCTGGGTTAGGTTGTTTTGTTTAGAGCCAGATGGCTGTAAAGTCAAGCTCAAGCAGCTTTCCAGAGGACTGCTGCTATGAACAGCTTTAAGGTTCTGATCATATAGTATAATGAACTCTCTATTTATTCCGCAGTAAACTAAAGCAAAACATTCACAGCATTCACAATGTTATAACATAACAACTTATCACTAAAGTGGCCATATAGTTTTCACCAAAGTAGCCACATAGTTTTAAACAAAAGACAACAAAAGTAAGTCCTTAACTCAATCATACTTAAGGAGCAAGCCTCCTTAAGGGACACAAAATACAAAGGTCAAAGTTCTCCACCCCAAGGTTATATTGTTTTACTCTCTCAGTCAAAAAGTCCTCTTCCTTCTTGACTGGAGATTAGTTTTCAATCATCCTTAAGAGGTACAAGGTACAGAGTACAAACTTCTCCTACCCGTAGGCCACGATAAATCATGATCTTCTCAGTCAGCACTAAGTACCCAAGAAGAGGTCTTTTCATCTTGACTGGAGGCTGGCTCCCAAATTCCATGGTTCCTCTTCCATGGTCCCAGCTTTTGCCTGAATTTACCCAACTGTCACCTGGATTCAAATGTAGGCAGTTCTCAACTTCTCATTCAGCTCCTTGTCCAGTTCCTCATCCAGTTCCCATTCCACATTGAAGCTCACAGTGTACAGTCCACCTCAAGTCCTTCATAGTTTCTGTTTCTGGGAAGACAAAGCTTAACAGAGCCAAGATAACATTCATTCACATTGCCGGCACCATCATCAATTCATTTTCTGCCTATGAAATCAACACAGACCCACAAAGTCTGAGAACTCAACAAAAATTGTCAGTATAGTTCCAAGACCTCTGAAACCCTCCTCCAGGACTTCCGTTAACAGACAACAAGAAAATCCTCTTTCAGGGCCTCCAGCAAGGTCCTAGAACTTCTATACAAAGTATTACAAACACAAATCAACACAGATAGAACAGAGTGCCAGGATACCACAAGTTTTATCCTTCCCAATTCTGCCACCCCAAGTGTTCCCTTCTCAGTTCTGCTCTCTCCCAGCTTGTGCTCAGCTTTTTATCTGGTCATTAGTTCCTCCCTGTTCCACCCACCTCTTATGTCCTTCTTGTTCCTGTCTTTGGCAAGTCCTACCCACTGTGGGTTCACAGGTTCTGTTTCTTAACAAAGACTGGATATAATCATGGCCAGGGTTCAAAAGAAACTTGAACTGAAACAAGGTGCTAAATAATTAAATAGCTGAAACAAGCCACTAAGTACTTCTTTGCTTGTCATTACAATGGCAGAATTAGAAGCAAAAACAAAAACAAAAAACAAAACCCAAAACAACAACAAAAATCTAATCCCTTCTTATTGGAATACAACTATCATTCCTCCCCATTCCCACTGCCAAATCATCTCTTCCCCACCCTAAATGCCCCAGTTCTTTCCTCCTCCTAAGGCATGATCCAAAGGCCTACCAGTATCATTACCATCCTATACTATATCAAGGGTCCTTCTGAAAAGGTCTCTTTTAGAACTGAACACACTAATCCAGATATAGTCTAATTAACTTATATACATATAAGAATCAGGCTAATATCTTCTTTGATTTTCTTTCTGTTCAGAGAAAGCAGAATATCCTTTTCTTGTCTCCAGCATAAAAATATTAATATCAATATTCTTGATTATGTAGACAAGACTAAGCCTGTCTACTTTATAACTAATCTGCAGTGACCTGCTATTGTTTCCATCTTCTGCACACATCCATAAAAATCATGGATGCTTAAAGTAATTAAGGTTCCAAAATAAAAATACTGTATCTACAGTTAAGGCCCCAAATAATTAAGTAGTAGAGTCAAAGGAACATAAGCATTCAAATGAGACATCTAATTTCTCATTTGATCTTAACTAATCAAGAGATGCTTTTAGGCATAGTTATTACAATGTTTTTCAGTAATCCAAAGGACTTTTCCCCCTTTAAGTCTCTCAGTCTTTCACATATGTAAAACTTCCAGAACTTCATCAAATCTAAAGAATTTTTTTTTAAATCAGATTAATCCTCCATTCTAGAAAGGATACCTATAATCAATGAGGTCATATTACCATAACCTGCATAACCAAGCACATTACAAAAAGAACATGAAGGAAATAGGACATAGCTATGCAGATCACACTATATTGCCTGTGACATCTATCTTAAATGTGCAGTTCTCCAAAAATGATTATTAAGCTTTAAAGTATTTTTATAAAGAACAGCAGAAACCTTCTTGAGTGTCTTCACCAGACAAGTCTAGCTATAGAGCCGCCTCCAGCATCCTATACTGCCCAAATAAATGATTTATCATATATCAAGATAAATTGTTTACTTTAGCAAATTTAGCTTAACTTTTGTACTACTCTACACTCCTTCCTTTTTAGCCCTCATATTCCTCTTGCAGATCCTTTTACCTAGGAACTTAGTAGTACTAGGATATCCCCCTACTCTCTCTCTCTCTCTCTCTCTCTCTCTCTCTCTCTCTCTCTCACACACACACACACACACATACACACACTTCACAAAGGTATGTAAAGAAGCATTTACTAATGGCCCACTGAGTTACCTAACCCTAATTTAGAGGGGAGAGAGGGCTGCAGAAAAGTGGGGGTCTAGCCCTTTGATTTCATTGGTGCAAGAACTCCTATGGTGAAAATTTCTGATACAGATCAGCTTCTGTTCTGCAATTTGCAGCCTTAGAGAGATTTTCCTGAGGACATAGAAGCTAAATGACCCATCCACAGTCACATAGCTAATGTAAGTCAGTGATAGACTTTGAACTCAGGTCTTCCTTACTCTACCTTTTAACAATGAGGTGAATGAAAGTTTCATCTTCCACAACATGACTAAGATGGAAATATGTTTAATATGATTGTACATGTATGGCCTATATCAGACTGCATGCCATCTTGGGGAGGGGTTATTGAAAGGAGGGGGAAAATTTTCGAACTCAAAATCTTATAAACATGAATGCTGAAAACAATAAGTAAATAAATAAATAGATATATAGCTAGACAGACAGATAAATAAGAATGAAAGTTTTAACCCAAAAGAATGGGTTTCTAACAGTTATTTCCATCACCACCAGGCTGGTGACAAAAAGGCCACCTTTGCAGCAAACCTCACATCATCATCATCATACTAAATCTCAATTCCACTCATGCCTGAGAGATGGCCAACCCTGCCTACAGAAATCTGGTACTCCCACAACATCCAGTAGTTCTCACTTTCCCAAAAGGATAAATAACCCTAGTGAGTTTAAATTATGATTCAAGTTAGCAAAACCTCAAGTTTACACAAACTCTTTAAAAGTCAGGTATAAAGTAAAGTACGCCTATACTAATTTCTGTTTATTTGAAATTCTTAAAAAATCTACAAGAAGTTGAGACCCAGAGAGATGGACTGCCCATGATTACTCAGGTAACAAATGGCAAGGCCAAGACTTGAACTCCAGTCTTTGGACTCCAGATCCAGGCTTCTCCACTGTGCCACAATACCATCATAGTGGTTATCTACTGCTTCTCACAAACATTTTACACAAAATTACCAGAAAATGATTTTGATTCTTCATTTGTCCTCCAGAACATCAAAGTATATTATATGAGCCTTCATGACAAGAGAAATTCAGGAAAATGGGCTGTCTGTCCCCTTCACACCTGAAAACGCAGCCCAGGCATAAGAGAGGGGCAAATATCTCAAGCTTCTAAAGTAGGCTATTCCCTTGTGATTCAAGAGGAAATGGCACCTCAGATTTCTACCAAGGTACATCAGAGAAGACCTTAAGAGAGCCAGTGAGATCTCATATTTTTTCCAAATAAATAACTTTTTTTTTTCAGAGAGTGTATAGAATTATAGCAGAAAGGAAGAACTGGGTAGGCTAAATATTCTGTCTTCCCCTTGATAACTTGATTGGGGACCTGATTAGGGAAAAAGAAGGGGAGTTGTGGGGAAGAGGGAACAGAGCAGCAGCCACAAGTTGAAGAGTTTCACAGAACATGGATAATGATAAGCATAAGTGTGCCCTCTATTGGTCCTGGTTCTTCAGTCTGAGTTGATTATAATGTTCAGATTCTACCAAACAAAAGGGTGAGAGGCCAGGGAAGTCGTGATGCAGAAATGTGCAGAGGCAATATGAACTTTCAGAAAAGGAACTTAGCTAGGATTTAGGAGAGCTAGCTTCTAGCTCTTTCAAAAATTAACATGAGATTCAGAAAGTTGTGTCATTGTTCTATACTCGGTTTCTTCATATTCAAAAAAAAATGGAATTAGGAATTTATGCATTGCTCCATTTACTGGTTCACTGCAAGGATAGAAATGCCAACAGATAAATTTTAACCAAACTCTTTATATCTTCTAAATGCATAGCTTTAATGTTCTCAAAGTATTTTAGTAATCTGTTTCTTTGAAGAAATAATTCTGAGATGACTGTGTTACAACAGATGCTACTCCCAAGTTATCATATTAAGTATGCATGTGGCAAACTACCTTTCAAAAGGAGACAAACTCTACACAAGGTGTAGCAAAAGGGCTGCCTTTTGTTACTCTAAACAGGTTTTCTAAAAGGGGATGTGTGAACAGAATTTGACGCATGCTCTGATTTTTTTCTTTTTCTTATCACCTATTGAGGCAGTGTAGTATGGTTGGTGGAAATATCACAGGTACTTGAAGCCAGGACTCCTGGGTTGTTTTAGGCCTGACTCTCACAGCCCTAGTTGTTTGCCTTGGGCTTTATTATTATTTTTTATTATTATTTTCTCAATAACTTCCTTGCTGCCTGGTCCAGAAACCATGCCCCTACCCTCCTTTTCCACTTACGGAACCACAATCCAATTAATACTACCGTTACATTTGGAAAGGATGTATCAATCTACTTCACTTAGACTATACCCATTAATGTAGTAACTTTCCCAACTTAAATACCCCACCCAGGCACCATTTCCTTTTCTGTGTTGTCTTTATTAGGATATAAAGTTTTTGAGAGCAGAGCCTGTCTGTCCTGGTCTTCACTTCTGCTTTCAATCCATTTATTAAGTGCCTAGTATGTGACAGACACTGTGCTAAGCCCTGAGGGTACAAAAAGAAGCAATCCCTGCCCTCAAGGAGTTTACAATCTAATGGGGGAAGTAACAAGCAAACAAATATATACAAAGCAAGATCCGTGAGGTACAAATAAATCATTAGCCCAGGGAAGCCACCTGCATTAAGAGAGTTTGAGGAAGGTTTCCAGGAAAAGACAGCATTTCAAGGGAAGGCAGGGACGTCAGTAGTTAGAGCTGAAGAGGGAGAGCATTCCAGGTAGAGGAGATAGCCAGACAAAATGTCAAGAGATGGAGTGACTTTGTTTTCATATCCCCAGTGCCCAGCACAGGACTTTGCACATAGTAAGCCCATTAAAAATGGCTTTTTCCATTGATTGCAACTCCTTTGAGTCTCCATTTCCTCAACTACAAAATGAGATGGTAAATTAAAATTCCTACTTCACAGGACTGTCATGAGCAATGTGGTTTTTTTTTAGTCCAAATGACAACTAAATATATGCTTTTATGAAAAATTACAACGTTCCACAAGCAGAATATACCCACCCAAAGCTCTAGAAGTTTCTAGACAATTCCCTTCATTATAAATTAAACATTAAGTGACATTTTGACTACTTTCCAAAAAGCCACTGGACAGTTGTGGTGATTTGGGAACATTCTCTTGCATTTGTAATTATATGTGCATATATATATATATATATACATATATACATTCCCACAACATCCTACTTGTGTATTAACTCTCCTTAATAGATGTCCCAAGTATGTAAAAAAGAATGCTACACATGCAGCTCTCCCCCCAACCAAAAAAAAAGGACAAAGGAATTTAAATTAGTCCTAAATTGGAAAAGACTCATCATTGCAAGCTTCACAAATAGTCTTACTCTGTGAAAGAATTTTTAAAAAAGATTCAAAAGGTTATGAGGAATACCTCAAATATTGAGCCCCTTCAAATTATTACAAACACCAGAAGGAGGTCTGTGGAAGTTTTGGGAACTAAATAACCATAGCTGGCATTTAACTTTGAAGCATCCAAAGTACTTTACAATTATTTCATTATATTCTCACAACAATTCTCACAATAATAAGCGCTATGATTATTCCCATTCCACTAATGAACACACTGAAATGGGCACAGTTTAGGTGACTTGCCTGGGGTCACAAAGTTAATAAGCATCTAAAGAAGGATTTGAAATCAAATTTTCCCAACTCCAGATCCAGTGCTCTCCCTTATGCCACTAGCTCCCTTGAATTAGTAAACTTCTCTAGGCCAAAAGAATTAACCAACAAGATTGAATTAAACCTTAAGGCACTAATTTCATGGTTACTCTAAGAAGACTTGGTATAAGCCAACTCTACTCAAGGAGAGGAATTATTAAGTATAAAACAGTTCAATATACTCAGATTCTATTATACCCCTGGTTAAGTCATGATTAATAGTCCCTCCTCTCTGTCCCTAACCATTTAAATGAGTGTGTGTGTGTGTGTGTGTGTGTGTGTATAAAATCCCAAATATCTCTTGTTAAAAGAAAATCTTACCATACATAAGTTGAAATCAATAACATACAACGTAATATGTTCAATTTAATTGCTTTAGCATGTTTTTGGTTATTGTTTGGCTTTGTGATTTCAGAGTTGTGCTCCAGAATACTGATTTACAATTTTATATTATATATATCCTTATCAAAGGCAAAACTTGAACCCACAGACTTTCCTGATGACAAATCCTAGTTCTCTGTTCACTATGCCACAGTGTTTCTCAGATATCCCATAGAGAATTTTAAAAGCTGCACCAGGAAAAACAAAAACACCTTGTTGTAAGGAAGCTTAGGGTCACGGAAAGAACACTGACAGACCTAGGGTTCTAGTACCAGCTCTGCCCCTGACTTTCTATGTGACCTTGATGAAGTCATGTGTTATTGCTGGACTGTAATTTCCTCATCTGTATGGTTTTATGTGGGTACAAGTATGGTAAAGTAGCCTACAAGTATATAGTAGGCTGGACCATCTCAAAGACCCAGGACAACCCTAACTTCCAACCTAGGATCTATTTATTATGTTCCAGACATCTATTGCTTGATAGAAGAGCAATGCCTTAGGGGAACTTTGGAACACTTACCCTAGGGCTATGCTGTGCTGTTTGGTGAAACTTATCTCAATAGCCCCAGCCCAACCACGTTGTTATACCCCAGACATTTTCCAGACCTGCCACAAATATATACCTATCACTCTTCCATCCTCCCACCCACTTTCCACCTCTTACTCTGGTGAACAAATCAATCCTATCAGTTTCCACAAAAATGTGTAACTACTTACTGTCCTGTTGTTCAACTCATCATCCCTATAATTTCTCACTCCAAAATACCCTTCCCTGCAAAAAATCTACATTACAGAGGGTCAAGATTTTCAACTCCCACATGGAGGAAAGTCCAGGTTCTTTATACAATGACACCTAAGACTATTAGTATGAACAGGCCTTCCACTGATGTGTACTGCCACCTTTTCCTACCCTGACAGATTATTTTAATGAGCAATAGGGAGTGGGGAGGGAAAAAACAGGAGTGACCAGCCTTTGGTTACAAGTGTCTAAGTACTTAACCAGGCTGACCCTAAGACAATAGCTGAATAATGTGTAGCTAGGTCCAAGTACCAAGTACCTGCAGCCTGTTAGCATCTGCTGGAGTTTGCATTCTGGGTAAATCTTTTCCTGTTCAAAACCAACCTTACTTCATGGTAAGATATCAGTTGTGCAAAAATGGTAGGAAATAGTGTAGGCCCAAGTGTCCATAATTAGATTCCAAGAGTCTAGCAGAAAAGAGAGAGGAAAAGTCTAGCTTGGAAAAGATCTATGTTTTCTTCCTCCCTGACAAAAATAAATGATACTTTATTAATTTATATCTTTATCATTATTTTAGTGATAAAAAATGAGCAATGCTTTCAACTTACTTACTTGAAGGAACGGAGATTTCAAGGGTTTGTCAGTGTCTGATAAGCATTAAGTATAAGAGAAGGGATAAAAAAAAAATAGTCATTTACCCTTTTTATGTGAGGAGCCAAAAATATTTAAGATGCATTTTCTGGGACTTCCATGCATAATATGAATACTAAAGTTCACTAAAAAGTCATATAGTCTTAACATTTTTACAAGTGAAGAAAGAATAGTTTTAATCAAGTATCATTCATTAAGTTAATATTTACAACATATTAATCAACTCTACAGGATCCTGAGTCCTTAAAGATAAAGACAAATTCAACTTAGAGGCTCCTCAAGGAACTCACTATTAGGAGATTACTGTACCCCCAGAAACACAGTGGAGAATATAATGAGTATGAATGCTAAAGAGTATGAAGTGCTAGGAGATCAGATGTGATAAGAATTGGTTCCAGCTGGAGCAATATGAAAGCAGCTGAAGCATAATGAAACCATAAAGATGGGCATGTATTGATACAATCTCCCCAATATTTAGTTCTTAATTATCAGTAAAAGGATAGTAAAGAGAAATTAAAAGCCACAAATGACAACTTCATTTTTGCCCCACATGCTTATCACATCTCTTCGTGAATGTTGCTAACAAGTGGCTAAATTATTATGGTCCTTGGGCTATTTATCATTCTAGAGAGGGACAAATACATTAAGGATTAACAACACAGTCAGTCTAAAGGCAATCAGCTAGGCAAGGACAAGCCCATGGTATAGTTCATGGGTAATAATCAGACTTAATAAAATCAAGAGGATTTGATAAGGATCACTGAGAGATGTCATCTTTAACTATGGACTTTGTTCAAGTGCTATGCTGTGCTCCAGAGAGATTTTAAAGGCAAATAAGGAAGTCTAAATTAAACATAGCTCTGAGGTAAGAAGGTTACCTATCCTAAATTATTTCCAAAATCCAGTAGCCAAGTAAGGTGTTGTTGCTCTGAGTGCGTCAACTCCCTGACCTTCCTGAAACGGTGAAATGTATGCCATACATACTCACTGACTTACAACTGGAGAGAATGTGGTCCATAAAAAGCATGTCTGTGCTGCAAAAGTTATCACATGAACTTTTCTGAAACATTTTGTAACCCAGAAAAGCAAGCATACAAAGCCTTTTCACTTAAACATAGGTTAATAAGTTCCATGTGCACTCTTATAGCTTGAAAGAATAACATGAGGAGTAAACCATTATCACGAGTACCTATAAAAACAAATATCTTCAAATCTCTCCTTCAATTAAAAATGAAAAAAAACCCAACAAATTAATGTTGCTATATGATGGAAGTTTATGGCAGATATATTTCATTTTTCCAGCCTCTGTTGCCAGAAAAACCACCACACAATTTGTGACAAACACTTCAATTTCTTGGAAAAGCCAAGTATAATATTATGAAAATGGGAAGAGGGTAGTGGGGCAAAACTAGGATGTAGGAAAGGATACAGCAGGAAAACACTTGTCATACCACTAACCCCACCATTAGACCGCTAGAAGTATGAATAATGCATTTCAGAACCTTCCTTCTCATAAAAGTGCTTTATTAAAAAGTTACTGTAAACTTTTGTTTAAAGTACGACTAGGAACAAGTCAAGGAGTTACAAAATTGAGTGGTGCTTTATAAATGACAAAAGGTGTGAGGCTACTTTTAATAATGTTACGATTAGTCTACTGACCTTTCAACTATTCAACTTGAAATATGGTTTATAGTAATTCCTGAAAGTAAACAAATCAAATGATCCAATTTACTATACCAGTTAACCTTTGGTATAAGGAGCAAAACAAAAATCACCCCTATTATGTGTAATAGTAGCTAAAACCAATGACCATTCTGTCAAGAAAAAGCAGGAAGAGGGGGGAGAAAGTGGCTGTAATATAGACAAAACCCTAGTTGTCAATAGACTTCTCAAAGTGAGCCTATTCCACATATACATAAACAGACACTCATTGTGGTTATTTATATATAGTTGATTAGAGAGACAACTAAGCCTATAAATTACACAGAAGGTGCTGAGGGTGTTGACCTACATTGGTAAAAGGAATTTTCCCACCTGGGAATTCTCTGTGCCAATGAAATCATAGATCCAATCCTTATCCTTATCCTGCTGATTAATAGTATGAACTGCTACATTTATCATTAATAAAAAAAATCAAATGAAGTTATCCAGATCATATTCATTTTATGCAATTTCCAAAGCTAGTCCAATAGAAAAAGATTGTTGGGTGACCCATTCAAAATATATGTATATTTTGAATATATATATAAATATATATATTTGCTTATGGGTCTTTGTCACTCTCCCTAGAGCACAAAGATCTTTCCAAAAAAGAAAGAAAAGGCTGGCATTCCGTTATGTATCCTTTAGCTAAATTTTAAAATTAAACACAGAGTTAAATGATAGATTTGCTTTCTATTCCAGACTGGATGCAATTGATTTTAACTGACTAAATTATCTGATCTCTGCCAAGAATTTTATTTCATTAAGAAAATGATATTATGGAGCATCTGAGATCATAGAGCAGACTAAACAGAATGCCAGAGAAGTTCTGAGTGCACCCCACAGTGAAGGTTTGATTATTTGCAGATGGAATATGTAGGGGAAAAAAAAATCTAAATCAGAGGAAAATTCTATGATATGATTCTGTGAATTGTACTCTCCAACTTTCATATCACTTCTGCCTTTGTGTTTAGTAGAGCATAACTTTAAGACATTAGGTGACATTTGTTATCCTGAATTTTTTTTTTAAAGGAAACAATCACCTTTCTGCCTTGGAGGAAATATTAAGCTACCACCTACCCTAGACAAGAAAAAAAAAAAAAAGGAAACACTGATACCACAATAGACTCTAGTATGTCAACTGTCAACACTGACATTATTTGGCTAGTCCTCAAATATTCACCAAGAAACTAATTTAAATCAATCTCCTTTGGGAAAGCCAATTGTTCACTATACACAACAATTGGTCCAAGATCAATCAGTGGACGTGAGATCAATTAAAACCAGCTTAAGTTTTTGAAGAGGGATAATTCACACAACTTGAGTTAAATCTCTATTCATTTCAATACTCCCACAATGCAACCCTTAAGCTTCATTTGTAAAGCAGAAACATTACTACTATCACCCTACACTGTCTAGCCAGCACTTTAAGTAGTTCCACATTTAATTAAAGACACAGTATATCCTTTGTTGGCATAGATAGTGTGGTCACTTTTAAGACTGCAGTCATTTTAGTCAAAAACTTGGCATTTTGGAAAGCCATCTGTTAGAGAAAATATAAAAACTAAATCATTGTTGAGGTAAAAAAAAAATGTTATCCTAAAATTTGCATGTGCTTGAAAGCAACAGTCCCTGCACATTTGAATTTCATGAAGACTAAAGAGCAGTTTGGCAAAATTACTACCATACACTTTGGATCAGCTTTTCCAAATGCCATCACTTAAGGGTATCTTAGATAGCTGAGACACCAAACTGTATTCTACACTAAGATGGGGGGGGGGAAGGGCAGGAAATAAGGTTTTGCTTCAGATACCTAAATTAAAACATAAAAACTAAAGAAAATAAATTTATTTATCTAAAGTGCAGTATCATTTTTGTCCACATGAGTGCTGTAATGATATACTCCACTAAACCCAATCTAATATACCAAAGCTTGCTAGGGTGGTGTTACCATTTTCTCACTACTCAAATACAACGAAATAGCAGATTTGATATTTCGTGCTGCTTTGAAATTATCAAAAGATATCAATCAGTAAGACAACTTACTCAATGAAAAATATATGGAGGAAAAAAATTAAGTAGTAAGTTTTGCAATGAGGCTCTGTCAAAACTTCAGTAACATCACTACAGATAATAGTCACAGAAGATAACATGCCAGTTTTTATTATGAAAGCCTCCTTAAGCCTTAGTTATATATGACTAGGAGCTCCCTGATACAGCTTTCCTGAAGTATAATGCCAACTTTATTTTACCAGTGCTCTGAAATACTATTTTTTTGAGGGGGGGAGGGGAAAGTGTTTACAAGTTAAATGTATAACTCTCCTCCCTCCCTCCTAAACGACTATTTTCTAATTTTCAAAAATCCTACCTTGAAGTTTACCAGGTTGACAAGGAGTTATCATTAAAGAGGCCATGTGTAGGATGTGAAACATAAAGCCGAATTTTAAAAAATCATTCCAGACAAGAGTTAGAAGGCCACCAAGCCTTTAGGCAATTGCCCATAGGTGGGAATTGCTTAACGACATCCCGAGCAAGGTTCAAAAAGTCCAAGGAGATAAGACCGCTCCAAAACCTGGATGTAAGAGGCTTGAATCCCAAGTGAGTTATAAACAAATCACATCACAGGTTGGGCGAGACGTTTATATCCCGGGAAAATCAAGACCTATTAACCCAGAAGCATCAGCCCCAAGATGCATGTTGCCTGTGTGTAAGTGCTGAGTTATTGCACAAAGACAGCTCTCTCCGGGAGCCTGAAAAATACGTGAGGATCCACACAATCTTCATTGCATCCCAAGGAGAAGACAATCGAGCCCACCGGGACCTGAAGCCTCATCTCACCCTCCCAGATCCTAGTGCTTCAGGATTAACGGCAGTCACAGCATCACCTGAAGAAACCACCAGCCTCCTTCCCCAGAGCAGAAAGCGCCCCAGTGATTTCCACGAAATTAATCAACTGTTCTCCCCAGCATTCAGAGAAGGCAATTTAGTAAAGGAAGCATTAAATACCAGGGCTGAGAGACGGGAAGAGGAATTGGTGACATCAGAGAACCTTAGTGAAAAAGAAAACTTATGACATACGAAGATGAGGGGACGACAATTCTGGTTATACTTCATTTGTGAGCGCAATTAGGGAGCCTCCCCAAGAGTTACTATTGTACTTGCAAAGTTACACCAGGTCTCTACTCGAATTCTAAACCTTTGACCCCTGCTCTAACAAGTCCGAGAAGGATTTCTTTCTGGGCCTTCTAACCTGTTCCTGCTTCCCGTGATTTAAATAGGTTATGATCCTTTCGCTTCCCGGGAGCCAAGAGCGCTCCCTAAAAGCTTGCCACCGTATTGGATGCCTGCGTGCTGCACACCTGGTGGAGTGACCCCGCCCCAGAAAGCAGCTCATCAGGGTCTTCAGGCAAAAAAGAAAATGCAAACCTTACACAATAAGACTGGGAAGGAGAACACCTAAGTCGGCGGAAAGGATGGGTGGCCAGATTCAGGGGAAGGTATGAATCCATTTATTCGACTTGCGCAAAAATGGGCTCACTTTTCTTTCTCAGAGCGGCGCTGCAATAATAAGAGCTGGGGGAGAAGGGTAGCTGCGCCACTTTGCCCAGATAGGGAAGCGCAATGCAAACGCCCCTTCCCCGAGCGGGGGAGGGGTTTGAGGAGGGCCAGTGTTGGCCATCTGAGAACCAAGAAGCCTGAGTATGGCTGGGGGTGAATAATACCTCCCCATCAGAGCTTAAGTCCCTCTGCCTCCTCCCACACGACACAACACATCCCTTCTCTGGGCAATACTGACCTCTCTTACTGCGTCTCCAGCGGTTGGCTTGGCAGTGACCGTAATCCATGCAGTTCAGGATGATCAGGGCAAAAGAGAAGAGGCGAAACTGCATCTGGGCGGTTGGGCTGGGGGGAGACACTCCTCTCAAAGTCGGAGAACAGGAAGGGTCATCAGCGGAGCCCGGCACCACTGGCGAGGCTAGGGTAGAGACAGTGAATCGTTGCTAGCCAGTGGGAAGAGGTTCCAAGAGTCAGGCAGGCGCTACTACAGAGCGGAGTCACAAGCCCTAAAGTCCAGCAGCATCTCCGTCCTGGGGATCTGCGAGATTAGGAGGTAAGAAAGGGTGTTTTTTGGCAAGGGAAGAGGAGCAAAGGAAAGGGATGGGAGGTAAGGCAGGGAGACAGAGAGGCGTCTGCACATTTGAATCAACCAAACATTCTCGTTAAGGAGTAGCACCCTTATAAGGCTGATCAATTTTCTCTTATTGGGATGAAACACTGAGCATGAGAGTTTACTAAGTTAAGGAACAGTCCTAGCTAGACACAACTAAGCCCCGGGAGTTGCCTTAAATCAGAGCGCGCAACAACTTCAAGGAGAACATGACTGCAATCAAGGGAATCAATCATTGGAAATCTTTACGGGGCAGACGTCCTAGAAAAAGCAGGAGGAGAAAAAAAAACGCTCCTCTGGCAATGGAAAGGGAGGATAGGCAATGAGGAGCGCTTACATTCCTATCCAACCCCTCCACCCTGGACCCATTTTAAGTTCAAAGCCCACCCCAGAAGGGAGGGAGTCACAGCGCTCCGGCAGAGAACAACTTACCTTCACAGAGGACTCAGCAGCACGAGGGTTCTCAGGCATAATGCTGCATCCCGGTGTCAGCCAGGGCAGCCTGCTCAAAAACACGTGGGCTGAAGGAGAAAAAAAAGTTTGCTAGACTCCCGTGCGCTGGAAGAGCCTCGCAGGCTAGGCAGTCCTGCTAAGTCCCGCTAAGTCAGTCCTGCCTCTCCAGCGGGCGAGCGGGCGTACAGCTCTTCTCTGTGCGAACTGGGCTCTCCGAAGGGAATGAAGCGGCGAGGCATGTGCGGCTGCGTCCCCAGCCACTGCCGCTACGTCCCAGCCAATGCCCCCCACCTCGAAACCTAAGAGGGGGTGTATCTCAGCTTGGTTCCTCCTCCCCCCCCCCCCAAGTCTTCTCTCCCCTCTGCCTTCTCTTTGACGGTGATTATACGTCTGCTCAATTTTTTTTCTTCTCTAAGTTGGGCGAAGAAACAGCCTTAATACTGAGCGGTGGGAAATAGGGTGAGCGAGATTTCGAATAGAGATGCAATAGGTTTGTGGCAGGGGTTTGATGCTTCAATAAGTAGGTGGTGCTGTGTCCCACCGCATCTCAGGGTTTTCTTCTGGCGGTTTTCCCCCGGGTCCTAAAGCCTGAAAATCTCTGGTTTCCCTGAGGTCCTAAAGCACGATGATCGCTCTTCAGAGTTCTGAGTCCCTTGCGGGCTTCTTCTGGACCCCTGATCCAAGGGTCCGAAAACTACAAGACAGAAAAGCAGCAGCCTCGGTTGCTGAACTAGAGCCGCAGGACCTGCTTCGCCTTTCCTGCAAGTCAGACTCCACAAGGCGCTATATACCCTGGGGGCGATCGCCTCCCAACTCTAAATTGCCTGTCTTCTTCCAGGCGACCCGCCTACAAATCGGTTCATTTATTTGTTCGGAAATTCCCAGAAGCAAAATGTTCCATCTCCCGTGTAGGCTTTAAAAATTAGACAGCCTCGGTGTGTCTTACATCTATGCTTTCGTTTCTTTAGACTCCTAGTGAAGCTTTAAGAAAGAACTGGGAAGTAGAGTACATTTTCAGTTTAGAGAATGACGAAGAGCCTACTTTAATAAGTTTAAAAAGAAAATTAAAGAAAGGATTTTATTTTAATTCATCTTCCTTTTCAAGGATTTCAGTGTTCTTTTTTCACATCCAGTCTCTTCAAACAAGCTCCTGGAGTACAAGGACTGGTATTGGTTTTTGCCTGACATACTTGGCATAAATGTTTGTGGAAATGACTTGTTGAATGAACTTGTCTCTGTTTTCCCTTTACTGGAGATTTTTAAAGTATATCAGCCAACAATCATTAAGCACCTACTTCATCACAGCAGTCATTGTATTAAGAGCACGTGATAAGAAAAAAATGAAAGTCTTACCTCAAGAATTCTAAATTCTATATGTAAAATTTTATATACAAATGTGTATAATATGTATAATTATATAATAAGTATGTTTTCCTTCATAACTGAATATTCACCAAGTCTTATTCCCCTATTTTTCCCACATGCAAAAAATAAAAGTGAACTTTTTTAGAATCATAGATTTAGAAGGAATTTCAGAGGCTATTCAGTCCAAATACATATTTTGTACAGTTTTGAGGAAACTGAGTCCCAGAGAGGTTGTGACTTGCCCAACATGAAATAGGTTGAAAGTGTGAGGGAGGATTATATTCCTTTTCTAAAGCCAGTGTTCTTCCTACTATATCACAATAGTTCCCTCAAAAGATTTACTTAACTACTACTGTATTAGGTTCTCTATTCATTTAATAAATTCAATTTAGCTTCCTCTGTAAAATCGTTCTTTCCTAGATCTAACCTGTGATTCAATGTCAAAAGTTTTTTGAGTAGCTATTACTTTCAAGTCCTTGTACAAAGCACCAGGAGGTACTATTAAGATGAATCAGATGTGGTCCTTGCTCTCCAAGAGCATACAGTCAGTAGGGGAGAATAAGACACATTCAAAATTGACAATAATACAAAGTGAAATATGAAAGTGCCAGAGGCACAGAGTTCCAGGAGGGTTCACAAAAGGGATACTACCTTTTAAAAACATCTTCCATGGGTTTACTGCTGTGTACTATGTATGCTATTCTAGGTAAGGGTTGATTCACATATTGAGTGAAGAACAGGGAAGGCTGCAATAAGAAAAACATTAGATTTGAAGTATGGATGGATGGATTCCAATATGGGTGTTGAAATGTACTATTTGTATTACCTACGGTTTGTAACTTAACCTTTCTGGGTCTCATTTTCTTCATTTGTAAAATAAGGAGGTTAGACAAGTTGACTTCTAAAAAACATTCTAACATCTGTGATCTGTTGCTTTGATATTAGTCTATGATGGACACTATAAAGATAATACACAGGCTATGCTATTATACTCTCAAAGGTCTGTTTTCTTATCATTGTGGAGATTCCCTCTAATGATATAGGTTGAAAGTCATCTTATATGGCTCTCTTCCATGTCTTTCCATAAATTCATGCACCCTGTGTTGTGGTGGTAGGTAGGGATGGTGCTGGAGGGGTGGTGGTGGAGGAAGGTTCTTCAAGTTCTCTTACCATTGCATGGACATTAATGGAGAGCAGGAGTTATTCATCAGTTGTCCTTTGTTCTTAACACATGACCAGCCCATCTTTTTTTTTTTCTTCCCTTTGTATTTTTCTTTGTTTACATCTTGTATAGCTGAGGTGTCACACATGCAACTGGTTCATCATACGTAGATCATAACACTCTCAAGTGCAGCCTGATTCAGATTAAAAAGTAACTGATAGGGGCAGCTAGGTGGCTCAGTGAATAGAGCACTGGCCCTGGAATCAGGAGGACCTAAGTTCAAATCTCGCCTCAGACACTTGACACTTACTAGCTGTGTGTGGCAAGTCATTTAACCCTAATTACCTTACCTTCCCCCCTCTCCCAACAACAACAACAAAATGTAACTGGTAAATACTTCACAAAATAAATTAAAATCTAGATTACCTAAATATGTGGTTTTCTAAGTCAATACGTGACTGGCACAGGTCCTTATATATGGTTTAGTGGTCCCCTTTCTATCTCAGTTTGACACCACTGCTTTATTCCACTTCTGTGAAATTCCTCATTTGTAATGTTGCAACCTGCTCATGTTCATCATGCACCTTTGAAGACTGTAATATTCCTTGCCTTGCCTTGCTGCAATAACAATATTATTACGGTAACATTATTGTAATATTATTTTAGTAATTAATTTATCCTACCTTAAGCTTTTGGATAAATTTGGGATCTTTGTCAACATAGGGTAAACATTTAGAAATTCTAAATGTTGATGCTAGAATAGGTACTGACTGACTTTTTAAGTGATCATTTAGCCTACTGATTAAACTTGTAATAAATGATACACTTATTTATTTATGATACATTTTAAATTATTAATATCCTGATAATAATGAAGCAAAGTACCTCACTGTTGCTCCTATAATATGTACTTTGGAATGCACCCCATGCACTAAACTGGTTTTACTAACACTTGTTTTATAAATAAGTAAGCCCACTCCTCAGACCTGATCAGGCTCACACTTAACTTTGCAAAACCCAATGCCCAAATAACGATTCTATTTCTTAGTTCACTAAACCATACTGCCTTTTAGATGACAGAACTGAGGCACAATTTATACCAAATTCTTCTTTTTGGAGAGGGTTAGTTTTCTTGAAATGGTAAATGGGCATGATAATCCTCTGAATTCTCCTGTAACATCTTATTTCAGTTAATAGTAGAAACAGCTATGGTGTAATGAATAGTGAAGTTAGCCTGGAAGAAAGAATTGGGTTCAAATCTTACTTCTGAAACTTGTTGGCTGTGTAACATTAGGTGAGTCACTTAAGTCACCCCACAAAAGTTCTAGGCAATTCAAAGACTTTAAACTGAAGAGAAAGGGTCAACCTGTTTTGGTAGAGGGAATTTCCTCTCCCAGGAGAAAAAAACTGCCTTTCCCTATATCAATTAAATCACAGATCTAATTCCTATTCTTTATTATAATAGGAAAGAAACATATATTCATAGTGGAGTTAAAATGTAGAAAAGCAAAAAATGCTGCTCCTAAACATCTATCCAGCTTCTTGTACTCAGGAAGAACAGCAAGTCCCATCCAAGGTCAAGAGTTATCAATCGTATCCATTAAGAGTACTTTAAGAGAGGCTCAAGGGGGTTGAATCATTGTCCTGGTTTAGCCACTTAAAATTTCTGTGGCCCTTTAAGTTAATCTCTCTGTGCCTTAATTTATTTATCTAAAAACTGAGGGACTTGGGGAATCTCTAAGAACCATTCTCATTCTAAAATTCTGTGGTTTACAACACAGAATTTTACAAAGGATGCATCTATTTTCTGACCTTAGCAAAAAAAATTTTCTTCATGCCTAATCTGAATCTCATTAATTTCAATTTTAAGATCATTAGTTTTTTTTATTGTTAGTGGAGAAGAAAAGTAGCTGGTCATTAACCTCCTCATATGTATTCTTAGATCACCTTTCAACCTTCTCTTCTCAAGGTGCTATTTTACAAATCTTTACCCATTATGGTTCCTGAGTTTTGTTACCCAACCTCTTTCTATAGCCTATGTTGTACACAGTAAGAACTTAATAAATAGTTGTTTAAATGAATCTAATTCTAAGACCAGGTAATTTGCTAGCATTCATTCCAAGTTTCTTTAAACAGGATTTTTTTTTATTGATCATAGTATATTGATCCCTATTAAAAGTCCTAACAGGAATGTTGTCTCATGGTGGCACAGAGGTGACTCTTAGTTCTCAAGGACATTCCCAATTGAACAATTTTTTTTTTTAGTTTCTCCCAAGCTAGGAAGGCCTGGAAAAGGGCTAAATGGAACTAAATCGTCAAACCACTGATCACTGTGTGATGACATGTGATTTTGTGACATAGGAGACACCAGCACAGGACCACTCAGCATGGCATGGCCACATCAGAGAAGCTTTTGTGCTCTATGAGCAAAGCAGAATTGAAGTAGCTCAAAAGAAACTCACAAATTTAGAGAATCCACCCCAAATGTTCACATGAACTATTTGTGCCCAACCTATGGGCAGAACATTCTGAGTTTATATTGGTCTGATCAACCACAGTCAGACCCAACTGTAACTTGATTCTAGCATAGTGATGTCATTTCGGTCCTCTCGAGAATGAAGGACAACAACCAACTGTGATGACATGTTTTTTTGGTGGGTGGTAGGACAGCAATATATGAAGACTCTACTGAAGCACAGAGAGTTTGTAACATATATCAGATGAGTACTCAAATTAATGTAATTATATTAAAACTCTAGACTGGGAAGGGACCTCAGAGGTCACCTAGTTCAATTCTTTCATTTTAAAATGAAGAAAATGAGACCCAGGGACTTGTCCAAAGTCATACAGATTCTAAATACAAGAGGCTGGATTTGAACCTTCTGATCTGAATATCAGACTCTAAAGTGAATCTGTTTGTTTTTTCCTACCATATCATGCTGTCCAGCCCAGTATTATAATTCATCTTGGCAAACCATACCCAGGAATTCACACTCAGATAACTCCTTCTTTTAAAAAAGGAGTACATATTTTGTTTGGGGAAGAAATTCTTTAATTTTATTTTTATCACTATTTTTTTTAATATATTACCTTTAATTCTAAATATATGCCTTCTTCTTGCTCCTGAAGCAGTCCTTTGTAACAGAGATTTAAAAGAGAAAAAAATCAGGAAGTATATTTTTTCAACTCTTGGAATGTGCATATATTCAGCACACTACATTAAACTATATATTGATTAATTTGGGAGAACTGATAGCTCAAAGATGAATATGTAAATTATTGTTGTTAGTCAAAAACAAGAAAAGAGCTCAATTAGGTAACTTCTTGATAAAGGGAATTGTTTCAGTCTACCATGAGAAGAGCTCTACCAGCACAGTCACACAGAAAAGACAGGCAGAGAAGATGGAGATTGACAGGGCTAAGGAAATGAGAGAAAGAACACACAAAAAGAGACATACAAGCAGGTAGAAGAGTGGGACACATCGATTTGGAGATAGTAGCTCTCAGAGAAAGTATCTTCCCTAGGAAGAGAAAGCAATCTCCAGGTTCCCATTGGACTGCTTTTTGTGATGTGTTTTGAAACTCCTGATAAGGAGAGACAGAAGGAGAAAAAAGATGGGGGAAATGGAGGAGAGAATAAGGAGAAGTGAGAGAGATGGAGGAGAGAGAGGGGAGAAAGGAGGCGGAGGGAAGATAGAGAGGGAGATACCAAAAATTTAGCCCAGTGTCTGGCAGGTAGCATACATTTAATACAGGCTTGCTGACTTCTTGACCTCATACAAGGGATGTGTTAGAACTACTTGAAAACATACTCTCGAGCTGGCAAATTTTTAGTGTAAGCATTTGCATCTCAGAAATCAACAAACCACAAATCAGGGCTTAATTTATTATTTTGTTGATTGTCTAGACCTCAGAAAGTGATGGGTGGAAAAAATTGATAATGAAAATGAAGATTAGACTAAAAGTGTGCCTTCGTTGGGGGGGAGGAGGAGCCAGTTTTTAAAAACCTTTACTAGACCACTCCTACTTCAAACCTACAAAAAGAGAGAAGAAAGAAAGGAAGGAAGGAAGAAAGAAAGAAAGAAAGAAAGAAAGAAAGAAAGAAAGAAAGAAAGAAAGAAAGAAAGAAAGAAAGAAAGAGTGTTCAGAGACAGCAAGCCCCCTAGAGAGCAGGAAAGAGAGTCCTTGAGGGTAGAGAAAGCCCGTTCTCTTCTAGTCAGTGCTGCCCTTACTCTCTACTTTTGTCTTCTCTTTCTAACTGCAATGCACTAGATATCATTAATATAACCCTTCTCTTCTATGGCTCTTCCAGCCTGCTCTTCCATAAATTGTGTGCTTTTGGTGTGTGACTTCTTTCTGCTCCTGTCTGACCTTGCAAATATTTGTTGTTATTTTTTCTAACAAAGAATTGGCTACATAAAAGATCATCATAGAAACATCATTTGTCTTTTTCAAGAACTAAGACTTCATATGGAGGGGAGTTTTAGCAATTCTAACCCTTTTCAGTACTATACTGGAAACTCCATGAGGTGCCAGGATGCAGATGATCACCGGGAAGTTGTTAGTTCCATGTCAGGGGAGAGGGACTTTGCCCAGACTTGTGGCTATCCTAAATTGAGCTTCCTATGTTCATAGTACACTTGGTTTGGGGAAAGAGAAGGTAGGTAAGTTAGACCAGTATTGATCAGTATTGCTACAGCACTTTCAGCACATCTTTTCAAGGTTCATAGTGGATTGTATAGGGTAATGGGGATGATGGGTAAAGAGTCAAGAACCTTGCAGTAGCTTGGTTTTTGTCAGGTAGATTTTTCCTTCATTGTCTCTCATTGATGCATTGGGCTCTGGACGCTGAACCTCTGAAAAAAGTCTATCAGGAACTCATGTGCATTGCTCAGATCCCTCTAGGCATCTTATATTGTCTACTGTCGGGCCCTGTGTGATTTTGAAGGCCAAGGCACAGAGTAAATCTGAGAGGAGACCTGCCTGGAAGGGACATCCCTTGCCAAGAGAGTTAGGCAAGGTCAACCAGGGAGGTGATTTTCCACAAATGACCTCAACTCCCTAGTCACTAGGGAAGAATGCCCAGGGGTGGGCATCTTTGTGATAAGTAAACAGAGTCACATGCCCTTGACAACTTCATGCCAATAACAATCAGCAAAGCCAGCTGTCAGTACTGAAAGAAGGAAAAATAAAGTGGCATAGGGTTATAGCAGACAGAGACTAATTAATGGCAAGTGAATAGGCTGGGCCATGCTCTCATCAACTATGACACTCATTAGGGTATAGTTAGATTATGTCAATAAAAATTAGTGATCCATTGCAGAGTAGGAATTCTTATCAATTTCATCATCAAGGTGCTCATACATCATGTGAACCAGAAAATTCCTTTCCCATAATGCAGGGATCCTCAACCTGGGGTCCACAAGTTCCCAAAGGAGGAAGGTCTATGAACTTGGATAGGAAAAAATATATCTCTATTTTCACTAACTTCTAACTGACTTTTAGCATCTCTTTCAATTATTAATGTAGGCCACATAGCATTATTCTAACAAAGGGTCCTTGACACAAGAAAAGTTAAAGAACCCTTCTCTACAGTCTGGGATGCCTTTCTTAACTGGACTGGTGTGTGAGTTTGTGTTTCCTTCTGGGTCACCCCTTCAATGATTACATGAAAGAAGCATGTCTTATCTTTAGGTTCCTAGGAGAATGGAAACCCAAAAATAGGAGCTCAATTAATTTTGTCTATGTGTGAGCAGTTGGAACCAGGCAAAGGATGGAGTTGGGGAGACAGCACTATGATAATAAGAAATGACCCTAGACTAAGTTTCTAGCTTGAAAATGTGGCTCTCAGGTTCTTTCTAATTTCTTTCAAGGGATGGAATTTAGGGAATTAAAAAAAAACTAGACAATACACTTTTAGAGAAAGAGATTACTGTAGGTTATTATGGTAGAAAAGGATGTTCCATTGCATACCCTTTGACCCAGCCATACCACTGTTGGGATTGTATCCCAAAGAGATCACAGAAGTGGGAAAAGGTCCCATATGTACAAAAATATTTATTGCAGCTCTCTTTGTGGTTGCAAAAAACTGGAAATATAGGGGATGCCCATCAATTGGGGAATG
>CM053587.1:252238380-252294235 GCA_028646515.1 Pseudochirops corinnae
ACTTGAGTTCATATTTTGTCTCAGATGCTTACTGACTGGGTGACCCTTGGCAAGTTATGCCTGCTTCAATTTCTTCATCTGTAAAATGGATACCATAATAGTACCTACCTCTCAGGGTTGTTGTAAGGATAAAAGAAGTTAATATTTGTAAAGCACTTTGAAAACCTTAATGGGCTATATAGATGTTAGATGCTATTAGTATTACTATTATTATTGTTATAGAGGAAGGAAAGATGGCTCCAGGCTGAGATATTCACTGTAGACTTCTGAGAAGCTGAGGTTAGGATATTAGGCTTCAGTTGGGGGGTGGGTGGGGGAGGCAGTGGGTAGGAAGCTGTTTGCAAAGAAGCTTTAGATTTTGAGGACCTGAGGTAAAATCTCAACTCCGCAATTTGCTCTCTAAGTGATCTGGGTCTAATTAATTAACATCTTTGTGTCTCAAGGAGTTATTGGATTAGTTGAGCACTATGATCTTTTATAGCTCTAAGCTATATTTGCTCCAAGCCAATTTGCTTGAAGTCCTCTGGTGAGAGAGAAACTATTACCTATCAAGGAAGGCTGTTCCATGGTTAGATATGTTATATTGTTAGGAAGTTTTTCCTTCCAACAAGCCTAACTCGAACTTTCTGAAATTTCTCCTAATTGCTCCTAGTTCTGCTCTCTCTGAGATCAAGAAGAACAATTCTGATCCCTGTTCTGTAATATAGCTCTTCAGGTACTTAAATGTAGCTGTATTGTGCTTGCTCACCCACCCTCTGGGTACAGTCTTCTACTGGTTAAACATCCCCATTTCCTCTACCTAGTCCTTATATGGCAGGATCTTACTGGTCACTCTTGAAATTATTAATGTATTTCCAAAAAATGCAATGCCCTGAATTGAACTAATATTCCTGATATGGTTTGATCCAAGAAGAAGACAATAGGACTATTACTGTCATAGTCCTGGATACTGCCTGTTTTAATGTAGCTTAAGGTGGTAGGAATTAGCTTTCTTGTCAGACTATCATAATGCTAACTTTTACTGAACTTGGAGTTCACTAAAACCTCCAGATCCATTTTTCAGTTGAGCTGTTTTCTAACCACATCTTTCTAACTAGGGAGCCATTTGGACTACATTGTGATGATATTTTTCCCTAGTGAATTTAGCTAAATATGACTTATTTGGACAAAGTGTTTAACCCTATTGAATTGTACTTTGTTTTTGCTAATATTATTGTTAACTTTTTCTCCCTGTGCATAGGGGGGAAAATATAGAAGGGAAGTATCAGCAAGCACCATAGCATAACCAGGATGGCTGCTAGCACAGGTTCTTAGATCTGCTTTTCTAAAAGAAAGCAACTCAAAATGGGTTAACAATCTTACTTTAATCAATCAAACATATATCATTTACCTAGTTCAGGGAAACAAGTCAGCACCCTGAACTTCAGAGAATGCAAACAGAATACAAACAGAAGTTACAAGCCAACAAAGAACCAGATCAGCAGAGGCTTCCAACCCTCTGACCATTACATCCACACCTATTCATTTACCAGAGAGAGAAGCACCAGCATCTGGGTTTTTCAAAACCGGAGGGCTCAACAGCTTCCCAGATTCTTGTCTGGCCAAATTATACAACTCTTCCAAAGTGAGCCCCAAAGCAAAAACCTCACATCAGGATATATAGCCTTCTCCTGGATCACAGAATGTCACAGCTCTCTTGAGCAACTGCCCAATTACAAAGTAATAAGGCATTCCCGAAGAACAAGCCACAGGCTCCATGTGACCACATTCAGCCTGTTAGGGGGCAGAGTATACTTTCAAATAGGGGAAAGTTCTCAGAGTCACTTAAGCCACTTAAGCAAAGGGCCTAAGGGCAGGGAAGATCTTCAGATTCCCATAACAAGGGATCATTCCTGGTGCATACTGGGTGGCAGAGGGAATCCATCATGGTATTAAGAATTTGTAATGCATATGGCAAATAGATCATTAACTCAGCTTGCTTATGTGAATATGTATATATGCTTGATATACATGTGTATACATTAAGTAATGTATGTCCCTACAAACAGTATCAGTAAATGATTTAGTCTTACCCTTAATGTTTTAAAATGTTTATACTTTCCTATGATATTGTTTCCTATATCTCTAAAAATATATTAAAAGTCGAGTAGGGACTGGAAGTTATTGTAGCACTGATTAGGTATCTCTGGACTGATCTGTGGTTACCAGAGGAGGTTCATGGGGTCTCTTCCTATTTACTGGCCTATCTTTTTATCCCTAAGCAAAAGCATTTTTTTTCCTTCTAAGTGAACTTCTGATTGTTTAACATCTATGCTATCTGACTGCCACTGAGGTGGACATGATTTAGCATAAATAATGCTCTCCTGCATGTTTTTCAACTTGCAGTTTCAGTAAAAAATACCTTGATACTTGTGAAAAGTACACCATGCAAATCAATAATGTCTGAATAATGCACAAGTCTAAAGTGCCTTCCTTAGAATGGAAAGAGAAAAGTATAACCATAACTTTATTTTTTTGAGAATAGGGTAAAAGAGATGACAATTTGCTCCTATTGCCTGGGAAACACTCAAATGGACTTTGGTTTTCAAGTGGAAAAAAAGTAAAAAGCATCATGTATTCTGTGTACATGGAAGAGACTACCCCTTTCCTCACCACTACCAAATCATGTATTCTGTGTACATGGAAGAGACTATCCCTTTCCTCACCACTACCAAAATATTTTCACGCTGTAAATACCTTGGTCTGGAGATCTAACTGGTCATCTGATAGTTCAGCAACAGTCTCAGTGAAGAAAGAAAAATGTGTCTCTTGGTTTTAGAGAAAGGAAAAGGAAAACAGCTCCAATAATTACATTATTTAATTCCAAACTGCAGAGGAAATGTTTTCTTTTATGAAAAACCAGTGAAGCAAGACTACACAGAATTTTTCTATCTGGCTACAGAAAACCCAAAACTATTTGTTTATGGTACTACCAATTTAGAAAATGTGCTTTCACATCAAAACTCATCAACATGAAGGAGAAATACGGTGGACACTTGGGAGTGTATGTCAGTATGTGGGTGAAGGGGGCCTCCCTTCCACTCAGCAATCCCCCTCTAAAAACCCAGGATCAAATCAAACACTATTGTCTTTGTCTACAAACTACTTTGCTGAATCTATTAGAAGGTAAAATTATGTTCATTTTTTTTTTACCCCTCCTTTCAAAAAGAGAAAAAAATAAAGTAGAAAACCTTGAAGGGAAGCTTTTATAATTCTTTGGAATTTCACTTTCAGAGCAATTCATCTCTCTCTCTCTTTCTTCTCTCTCTCTCTCTCATTCTCTATCTCATTCTCCAATAAAAATAATAAGAAAAATATGCTGTACACATTGCATCCTCATCTTTCAAACTGAACCTGTTCAAGAGTGTCATTTGGAGTCTGCCAGATGTGGAGACCATATTCCTGTTGGAAAGCACCAGGGTTTTGGTATCACATTTCTTTTGGAGAGTACCAGTTCCAGTTTGCCAGTCTGTAGATATCATATTCTTAAGGCAAAAGTGCAAATTCCAGTTTGCCAGCTATAGCCACCAGGCTACTTCTGGAAAATGATCAGGATTGGCTACTCAGAGAGAAATTAATTGAGTCCTGACAGCATTTTTAAAAGGAATCTGCATCCATTAAATGAGTGGGATTTTTCTTTCCCATTTTGGAAGGGTTCCCCTTGTCCCCATTTTAGTGATAATTCATTATATTTATAAGATTAATCACCAGCCATAAAATCTCACATGTTTAATGTCCTTGGCTCATTCTTTAATGCATCAATATTAGTAAATGTAATACAATAAATTGTGTCATCCAGTGTATGAGTTTCTGAAAGGGAAAGCCAAATGTAAGAAAATGGAATTGGCTGGCTTCTAGGAACCAGATTGCTGTGTGGGAACATTTGGACTTTTTAAAATCACAAGCCTTCTCCCTTCATCACTTCCTCCTTCAGTTACAACTATTATTCTTGCAATGAGGCCCTTTAATAACCAAACAGCTGGTTAAAGAGACTGGTTATCACTGTTAACCATGAGAATATGACATTACATGAGAAAATGGAGTCTGGGTATTTATAGCCTGTTTTCCCCTATTGCTTGCAGTGTAAATATGGTTGCCTCATTTCTTCCTTAAAATAACTGCCCTGAAATCAAACTATATACTATCCTTTGATCCAGCAAAACCACTACTAGGTCTGTATCCCAAAAAGATACTATAAAAGAGAAAAGGACCTCCATACACAAAAAGTATTTGTAGCAGCTCTTTTTGTGGTGGCAAAGAATTGGAAACTGAGGAAATGTCCATCAAATTGGGGAATAGCTGAACAAGTTGTGGTATATGAATCTAATGGAATACCATTGTGCTATAAGAAATGTTGAGCAAGTAGAGTTCAGAAAAACCTGGAAAGACTTATATGAATTGATGCTGAGTACAGTGAGCAGAACCAGGAGAACATGGTACATAGTAACAGTAACATTGTAAATGATCAACTATAATTGACTTAGCTCTTCTCAGCAATACGAGACAATTTCAAAAGACTTGTGATGGAAAATGCTATCCACATTCAGAGAAAGAACTATGGAGTCTGAATGCAGATCGAAGCATATTATTTCAATTTTGTTTTTGTTTTTGTGGTTTTTCCCTTTTGTTCTGTTTCTTCTTTTACAACATGACTAATGTGGAAATATGTTTCCATGATTGCACACGTATAACCTATATTATATTGCTTGCTGTCTTGGGAAGCAGGGAGAAAAGAGAAGGAGGAAGGGCAAAAAATTGGGAACTCAAAATGTTATAAAAATGGATGTTGAAAACTATTTTTATATGTAATTGGAAAAAATAAAATACTATTTACCAAAAAAATGATAATAATAAATAAAATAGCTGCTCTGTCCCAGGACTAAGGTGGAGTGAGATTTAACATAATCTGAAGAAGTCAAGTTGCCTTCAGTGACAAGATGTTTTGAAAAGCTTGTGCCCCATCTTTTGCTTTTTCTGAGCAGTTAATTAGGTTTTTGCCCTTATGCTTTGGACTCTACCTTCTAGAGGATAAAATAAAAGCTACACTTAAAGCTAGTAGTAGTTTAAATCCTTGCTCACTATATACTGATTGGAAATTAATAGCCTATCACTGCCCCTGATCTTTATCACTCAGAAGAAAGGCATGGAGAAGTTGGGCCAACTCTAGCTGTGTTTGCATCTGACATATTCCTGTGGTTATTTTAGTATTATTGCTGACAGGACTATGGCACCAATCGACTTAATGTCTTTGTATCTTAATCTCCCTCTTTCTAGTGATTCCCAGTAATGATAGTAGATAGCTATCATTTACATCATACTTCAAAATTTGTAAAAATCCTTTACACATATTATTTCATTTATTCTTCACAATAACCTGATGAAGTAAGTGCTGTTATTATTCCCCACTTTATAGAAACAGAGACTGAGAGACATTAATATTAACATTAGCTGAGAGAATTGACCATTGTCACACAACTAGTAAGTATGTGAGGCAAAATTTGAACTCAGGTCTTCCTGACTCCAAGGCCAACACTATCTATTATGCCACCTATCTGTCTATCATATTTTCAATATACGGTGATAATCTAGATCATGGCTAATGATAATTTACTGACTTGTTAAAAGCATAAATAGGAATTTCTGGGTCTGCCTACTCAGTTGTATTGTTTGAAACACAGTTGAAGAGAGATTCTCCAAAGATTCCTATTTATGGATAATATTGTTTTGGTGACATCAAGCCCCAGAACATTGTAGAACCTCCGGGAAGAGGTCCATGGGAATTCAAAAGAGGGAAAACCCAAGTGGATGAAGAATTTCTATGGTTTAGGTTATGACATCCAGTTAGAAGGATAATCTATAGAGTTATATTTCAGTGTATTGTGCCATTGGGTAAACAAATTAACAATGTTTGGCACAAAATTAGATAGGAAGAGAGTAGACTGGATTGTCTTTGGGTAATTGTAAAGCTTCTGTGGTGACCTTAAACTTCTCCCGGAAACAAATGCCCATTTTTATTACCTGTGTTCTACTAGTGTTGTTATACCACTACAAATTATGGAATATGACAGTCTCCAAAGAGTTAAAAATGAGCTTCATACAGAGGACAGTGAAAAGACACATAGTGGGTGCAAATAGGTTGAGTGGACATCCATCCCCAACACCTATGGCAAACATGGTAAGAAATGACAGGAGTGAAACAAATTAGTTACTGTCTCTGTCATAGGAACAAATATCCAAAATGATGAGATTATAGATCTAGATCCATCTGGATATTTAGGGTTCTAATTCCCTATGCTGATGTTTTTTTTCATGTTTTTTATCAGATGACCTTGAGTTTATAAAGGCCATGCTAGTGGGCACACAAGTTCACCTGTGCACCATGAGGAATCAGCATGGAACATTCATACTCAAGATACATAGATAGACCTGAGTGACCCCATTGATTTGGATTACTGCTCCAACAATGCAGATCTGAACTGGTTGTCCCATTCCAGCTAAAGTCAGACCAGCTCAGTGTAGAGCTGTCATTTCCCTATTTCTATTCCATAAAGTTCCAAGAAGCACATTTTAAAAGGAGTATCAATAAGTAAAATCAAGTCAACAAGCATTTATTAAATGCTTATTATATATCAGGCACAATGCTAAGTTCTAGAGATATAAAGGCAAAAGAAAATTCAGTCTAATGGATATAACATGCAAATAACTATCTATGAAAAAGGTATTTATAGAATAAATTTGAAACAATCAACAAGAGAAAGGCACTAACATTAAAGAGGATATGGGGGGGGGGGTGGAGAATCAATAAATGGCAACCTGTTTAAAGACAAGCAATCAATATAGTGAGAAGTTATGAGACCATGAAAGATATTTGAAGAAAAAAATGGTTTAAGACCATAGAAGAGAAAATTCAAGGAATCACGATATTTATTTAAATATTTAAAAGACTCTGATGTGGAAAAGAAATGACTTAGTCTGCTTGATTTGAGAGATAAGAGTTAGTATATAATGACTTACCACAATGAAGGTAGTCATTGGTTGTATTCCAGAATCCCATATGCTCTCTTTGGAGATGTTGTTGAGAAGACTCACGAGATCTAGTGACATTAGCCTACTCTCTATCCTTTACACACAATATTCCATGTCCCATCCCTGTGTCTTTGCCCTATCTGTCCCCCCATGTCTGGAATGTTCTCCCTCTTCATTAGCCTCTGCACATGCCTGGTTTCTTGAAAGACTCAGTTCAAACACTGCCTTCTGCAGGAGGCCTGCCCAGTTCTTCCAGCCACTTGATCCTTCTCCACCAAACTCAGTTTCTTTTTATTTATTATGTGTTACGTATGTACCTATATATATTTACATGTTGTCTCACCCATCAGTATGTGAGATCCCTGAAGTCAGGTGCTCTTTTTTCTGTTTTTCCAATTTGTTTTGTATTCTCAGGTCTTATCACAGAGCCGGGCACATTGTAAGTGCTTAATAAATGTTTGTTGATTCATTCATTCATTCATTCACTGACAGAGCAGGGTTTAGATTAGACTGCCTCTGAGCCATCTCCTTTCAGTTCTAAGAGCTCATTATTCTATTGCAGTGTGTGGCATATGAAAGTAATTAAAGTGCAAAGTATAACCATCTTACAATGTTTGCCTAGGAGGATAGGAATTACATCCATGTACTAGCCCAATGGTGTTATATTGACTGTCTGTGGCTGTGATATTTGGGTGTGCAAGGGAAGACTATGAAATGATTAAAAGGACATTTATCTATGTAATAACAAGTCATTGTTTTTGTTCATTCCATCATTTATTTAACTAAAGACATGTTTTATGAGGAAGTCACTAGATCACTGCATTTAATAAACAACAGTAGCAATCATAACCATGCTAATGAGAATAATTCACATCTCTATGGTACTAAGTTTTCAAAAGGGTCTTCTTCATAACACTTTGGTGAAGTTGGTAATACAAGTGATTATTCCCACTTTGATAATAAAGAACCTGACATATAGGCCATAGATATCAGAGTCAGGATTCAAACTCGGATCATTTAATTTCTAGTCTGGTGCTCTTTCCACTATATCTCACTATTTTGTCCTACTTCACCTGTTCACTTTTTAAGTCAAAGCCCAGAGTAAAAAAAAAAGATAGATGAAGACAAAGCCCCAGAAGAAACAGTTTCTTACTGAAAGTCAGATTATACAGTGTCAAGTTTGATTTTAAGTTTTTGCAGTGATAATCAAAGTTTCCTTAGAAAAGAGGACATTACACAGCAGAGAAGAAACCTAGAGAGGAAGGTACAGGAATTCTGCTTAGATTAAAACCTTAGTCACTTAGAAGCATATCTTTATCGGTAGTATCACGCTAGTTAAAGGACTACCATGTTTTTTCTTTCAGGCAATTTGAAATCTGGAAGCTGTAGAAGGCAGAGAATAAAGGAAAGAGCAGGAGAGCTGGAAGGCCAAGTGTTCCCGTTCTGTTTGTGAGAGAAAATGGTTACTAGGGGAAAGCTGTGCTGTAGGCCTAATTAGCAGTTGTAGGAATAACTACTAAGATAGATAGATGATAGATAGATAGATAGATAGATAGATAGATAGATAGATAGATAGATAGATAGATATAGATATAGATATATACAGATATATATATAGATATAGCTATAGATCGACATAGATGTACAGATAGATAGGTAGGTAGGTAGATAGACAGACAGACACAGAGATTTCAAATGTTCTCATTAGCGCCCTGGGAGTTTTTGATCCTAAGCAAAGAGTTAAAGGGAATTTAAAACTCAAGATTATGCCAAGTTTCAATCAATAAAATTGCTTCAATCAGTCAACAAGTATTTATTAAATACTTGTGCCAGGCACTATGCTAGGCACTGGGGATTCCAGTACAAAGAATGAAACAGTCCCTACTTGCAGTGAGTTTGCATTTTAATAGTCAGGAGATGAACTATTAAGTCTGAGAAAGAGTTTAAGTAAGCCCCTTTGTTTAGAGCCTAGAATGTGTACAGTTATTTTAGTTGTTCTGATTGCATACAAAGCATCACTGACTAGATCATGTGCTAAGCCAGTGTTATGGAAGAGGACCTTTAAGATAAATTAGTCCAGTCAACTCTTTTACCTACCAGAGGGATGGAAGGAGGGAACAAGAATTTTTTAAGCACCTGTTTTGCGCAAGGCATTGTGCTAAGCAATTTACAAGAATTGTCTGATTTGATCCTCACAACAACCCTATAAAGTAAATGATGTTATGATCTCAGTTTTCCATTTGGGAAAACCAAGGAGGACAGAAGTTAAATGACTGTGGGGGGTCGCACAGCTAGTAAGTGTGTGAGTCCAGATTTTGAATTTAGGTCTTCCTGATTCCAGGTCTGACACTCTACCCTCTAGTTAATGTTAGGATGAAGACATCCAGATCCCCTGATTCCTAGTCTAGCACTCTTAGATGTCATCTAAGAAAAGAAGACCATAACTGGAAGTAATATACCTCTCAAATGTATAGTAAGACTCTTAACTGATCTCTAGTTATTAGCAATGGGTGTGAAGACAAAGGGATATAAATGGAGCAAAGCATCAGAGATGAGCTTTGGAGGCTCCACTTTCACCTGGCTGTAGGAATAGGAAGCATTTAATCTAGGTTCATGCTTCATTTAGTGTTGGTCTACAGCTGTCAGACCAGCCTATGTATCATGAAGTTCACAGTGCAGTGAGGGGGAGAATTCTGAGACTGAAAAGCTCCATAGAAGTCTCCAGGAAGCTGGCAGCAAATGGGCTATTTGTGCCTTCCTATTTCCATCCATTTGTTTTATGTGAGTTTGGCTGCTGACAAAAGCATTAAGAAATGTATCTGGCATGTCTTCATTCTCAGGGTCATATCCTCTACTATGCAAAGCCAGCATACCACAAACATGGAGGGAGGGGCTTTGGGAGGGAGGACTTCCAGGTCTGAGCAATGATATGTTCTGCAGATTCTGCCTAAGAAACACAAATGTGATGCTTCATGTCTGAGTTCAATCTCCTGTCATGTGGAGAGGATGTCCAACAATGGACATCATGCAGGACATGAGGAAGAATGCCTTGCAAATTCAATATTATCAAATGTTCCAATATTATTTGACTTTGACTATAGCAGTTGACAGTAGCAGGAGTAGAAGACAACATGAGCATTGGAAAAGCCCTCCTAAAACATGCCAATTTTTATCTTCTTTATAGCTTACTTAAGCACAATATGGCAGCAAATTATCATGGAGTGCATCCATAAAATAAGTATCATGTGCCATAATCGTGCATAAGAATTGGCATATAGTTGGGGTTTTTTTTCACCCTTAGGGAATACCATATATAAAGATTATATCTAATGGGAAGATCACTAAAAGGACAAGATTTTTTCTGAACAAAGATATTCAATAACCCAGCTGTTCACTCCTGTGGTAAGGTTGATTCTTTCATGGATGACTCGAACATACCAAAGAGAAAAGTGATACAATTGTGTTCTCCTTTAAACAGGATTTCATGTTTACAATTCAGCCTGGCAAATCCACCACACTTACTCATTGGAAGCATTTTTAAGCAGAGACATAACTTTGCTGGCTTGAGTTTTCAACAGCATCTCAGCTGTCTTACCAACCCCCAGCTCTGTCAAGCAACTCTGACACCCTCATTAGGCAAAAAGCAGTTTTGCAATCATGTAATTGCGATATTTTGTTGGAATGTCTTAAAAGCATTCTGGCCAAGTGATAATGAGAGGATTGTTTAAAGAATCTTGGAGAATTACAACCCAGATAAGCCTCTACCAACATTTAAGAGTTACTTCATCAATATATGTCAAAAATGAAAATCTCTTCTACCTAAGTTAGATTCCCTAAAGATGGACAGCGGACCTTGATAAGGTGGTAACGGTTTACCAAGTCCTTTATGTAGTTGTGTAAGTTATCCCTGCCTTACCCCCAAGGTTTCATACTTCAGGTCACCTGAATTTTGGCGAATCCCTTGTAAATTTCACAGCCACCAACGTTTCTTCCTGCCTACCCCTGAAAATAAAACAAAAAGCACAAGCACAGAAAAACTATTTCTTATAGAGCTTAAATTATGCATTTAACTTCCGTTTTTCTTCTACCTTTGTATAACAACTTCTTTTCAAGAGTAACAATTAAGAGAAAAATCAGTAGAAATTTGTCATTTGTCCATAAAATTGAAATGTTTCAATGTTTATCTCATTCACTCCTGACAAAGCACCAGAGATATCCACAGTGTTATGGTATTTCATTGGTACCAAACATGGTCATTGCAATGTGGTAGTAAACCCTTCAGCATGACTCATACAGTGTCTTCCAAAAGTCTTTGTGCTGTTTTAAGTGCTTAGCACTTAAATAATTTAAGTGATCAAAGCTTAAAACGGCACAAAGATTTTTGGGACACCCTGTATTTTATACATTGGCTGTATTATTTATATCTATATGTCACCAACCACTGTAGCACAAAATAAGGTACAAGTCCAGTCTATCATGAACTCAACCAAGAGATTCAGTTGCTTGAAAATTTGGTAAGATCTAGTTATAATAAAAACTAACTTAAACATTGTGTTTATTACTTGTGTATGCTGAGAAGAGCTAAGTATGAGAAATTCCTCTCTCAGGAAACTTTCTAATTGCAGACTCTCAAAGCTGGAATACTTCAGAGGCCATCTAGTCTAATCCATACCTGGACAAGAATGCTTCTCTGCAATATTCTCTTCTCAAATCCAGTTTTTTCAGAAAGACCTCCAAGGAGGGGGAATTCACAAACTATAAGGCAGCTATCCACTTCTGAATAGCTCCAGTTATTAGGAAACTTTTCCTTACGTCAGACCCATGCAACTCTTAGTCACTCTTTCTAATCCTGTGATGGTGAAGGAAGAAGAACAAATGTAATCCTTTTCTATGCAGCGAATATTCAAATACATCTATCATACCCCCATACCAAGTTTTTACTTCTCCACACTAAATATCTCTTGGTCCTCCTACCAATCCTTTTATGACAGGCTCTAGTTCTGTCCCTAGTTGTCTTACTTTGAAGATGGTTCCTGTTTTTCCTTTGAAGAATGTGCTGGTTTCTCAACTTTTTTGTTTAGTTCTTAAAGCCCTTCACAACCTCTCTTTCCATAGTTAATTACTTCCCTTCCAGAACTCTGTGATCTAGCCAAACTGGCCTTCTTTTTGTTTCTCACATAGAACACCCCATCTCCCATTTCCTGTCCTGCCCTCCATCCCTAGAATATATTCCTTCCTCTTCTCTCCCTCACAGAAATTCTCTCTTCCTTCAAGATGAAGCTCAAGAACCACTTTCTACATGAAGGCCTTCCTGAGTTCCCCAATTGCTAGTGCTCTCCCTCTTTAACTACCATGTATTTAACTACTTTGTATTGATTTACATTTTCTTTATGTTCTGTGTATATACATATACATATACCATATATATATATATATATGTATTACATATGTATGTATGTCCTTGTTTCTTCCCTTTGTAGAATGAAAATTCCTTTCCAATGCAGATTGTTTCATTTAATATATTTGTGTTCCCAGTACCAGGCACAATGCCTGGCACGTAATAATCATTTAAGAACTGCTTTTTAAATGATTAATGGATAGAACTGAACTGCTACATTGGATTCATCCCAATATTATTTCCTGTCAAGATCTCTTTTTGGTTCTCGACTCTATCAACCAAAATGCTGTCTATCCCTCTCAACTTTAGGTCACCTGCTATGGTACAGGACCACGGATAGATCCCTAGAGGACTCTACTTAAGCCAGTCCTCCAAGTCAACATTGAGTCTTATTGTGAATTAAACTTTAAATTTCACATCTCCTACCTCTGATTTGCAGGGCCTCCACAATGATACTTAAGAACTCGATGACTATCTGAAGACTCATGAAGTTTAGGAATAGAGAACAGGTCTTATATTTATCCTATATTCACATGGCCGTTCCTTAACACAGGACTTGCTGTTTTGGTTGTTTATTTGATGTGATTTATCTCATGAGGCCGACTCTTTGGCATAGCGGATGGAGCGCCAGTCTGGAATCAGTACAACCTGGTTTTAAATCTTGCCTCAGACACTAACTGGCTCTATGACCCTGGCCAAGTTATTGAACCTCTCTTAGCTTCAGTTTTCTCATCTATCTCCCTAATAAGTTTGTTATAAGGATTCAAAGGAATAACAAATGAATAGTGCTTTGCAAACTTTAAAACTCTGTGTAAATGTTAGTCAATATTATTTCCTCCTCCTCCTCCTCCTCTACTTCCTTTCCTCCTCCTTCTTCTTCTTCTTGAAAATGGGTTGCCATAGCTAAAGATTTCCTCTTTTAGTGGCTATCTTACTGGTGAGGTATCTTAGCTTTAGGTTACATGGTGGATAGAGTACAGGACTTGGGGTCAGGAAGATTGAAGTCTCTTACTAGGTAGGTGACCCTGAGAAAGCTACTTACTGCTCTGTCTGCCTCAGTTTCCTTATCCCTAAAGTAATAATAATAATAATAGTACTTCATATTGTACTTCACTATGTTGAATGCTGGAGATAAGAAGGAAAGGCCAAAAAAAAAAATCCCTGTTCTCACAGAGTTCACATTCTAATTGGGGGAGATGACATGCAAAAAATATGTACAAACGAGACACAAACAGAATAAATGGGAGATAAAAAAGACACTGGAAATAAGGAAGATGAGGAAAGACTTCTTGTAGAAGGTGGGATTTTAGCTAGGACTTAAAGGAATCCAGAGAGACTAGGAAGCAGAGATAAGGAGAAAGAGAATATTGGGTATGGGAGACATCCAAGGAAAATTCAGAGGTTTCATGTGTTAAAGAGATGGAGAATGGAGTAAGGTATAAAATGACTGAAAATATAGGAGGGGTCCAAGTTATGAAAAGAATGCCAAACAGAGGATTTTATCTTTGATTCTGGAAGTGATAGGGAGCAAATGGAGTTTACCGAATAAAAGAGATTGGGGCTGACATGGTCAGACCTGCATTTTAGGAAGATCAATTTGATAGCTGAGTGAAGGATGGACTAGAGCAGGGAGATACTTGAGACAAACAGATCAACTAAAACGTTAGTATAATAGTCTAGGCACGAAGTAATGAGGGCCTGCATGGTGTAGTAGCAGTGTCAGAGCAGAGAAGGTATATATGAGAGACTTTCTTTTTTGTTATTATTATTTTTTGCTTTTTGGAGGGGGGGAAAGACGGGCAATTGGGGTTAAGTGACTTACCCAAGGTCACACGGCTGGTAAGTGTTAAGTGTCTGAGGCTGTATTTGAACTCAGGTCCTCGTGACTCCGGGGCCAGTGCTCTATTCACTGTGTCACCTAGTTGCCCCAAATGAGAGACTTTATGAAGTTAGAATCAACAGGATTTGGCAACAGATTGGATCTGAGGGCTGAACAAGAGTGAAAAGATAAGGGTGACCTCTTGGTTATGTGCTTGGATGACTGGGAAGATGGTGGTACCCTGGATAGTAATAGGAAATTTAGGGAGAAGGGAGGATCTGGGGAAAAGATAATGAGTTTGCTTTTGCACACTCTGAGTTCACAATGTCTAAGACATCTACTTTACTACAAGACTGGATGTCAGGAGAGGGTAGAGCTAGAGAAGTATATCTGGTAAGCATCTGCATAGAGATTATGGTTTAATCCATGGGAGCTGATATTACAAAATGAAATAGTATAGACTCTATACTATTTCTCTATTCTCTATACTATAGAGAATAAAGAGAAGAGGGATCAGGACAGAGACCTGAGTGACATTCATAATTAACGGGCAGGGCTTGGATGAACATCCATCAAAGGAGACTGAGGAAGTGATCTAACAGATTGGGAGAGAACCAGGGGAGAGTCGTGTCAAGAAACCTTAAAGAAAAGATAAGAGTCAAAAGAGATAATATGTGTATAGCATTACATAAATGTTAGCTTTATTGCTAAGATCCTACCTGAAGCCTTTCCAGCTCAATAGAACTAAAGATTACAGGGTTCTAGGTTTAGAACAAGAACTGCCTTTATACAGATGAAGAAACTGATATCCTGGTATTATAAGATACTTACCAAAAGTCACCAAGGTAGTAAGCATCAGGGGTGGGTCAGTGTTCTTCACTATATAGCACTTTCCCTCTCCCACACCCCACTTCATACTTCACTGGCACAGCCTTTGAAAATCCATGGTAATCTCCTCATTAAAATGAAATACTTTATCAGAGTAGGATGGAAATCATTTTCAAATTTTGGCAAGTACTTGGTCCTTCATAAAAAATCATCATGCTGTGGCAAACACTATACCCAGTTTGGAGTCTGTCACAAGTCAAAAGATCCTGGCTATCATCAGACCTAGAACACCAAGTATTAAATGTAATAATTTCATATTGATTTTTAAAGAAGTCAGAACCCTTGAAGAGAATCAAATTGGGGGTGGGATGGTGAAAAAACAGTGAAGGAGAAAAGGTAGAGGTACTTAACTTTTATTTTGCTTTTCTTCTCTAGGAAGTAGGCTATTTGGAGTATAAAGAACAGACCAAAAATGGCTAATAGGGAGTTGATACCCAAGATAAGTAAGGAGATAATAAAAGAACACCAAGCTGCTCCTGATGATTTAAAGTCACTGGCCCCAGATAAATCATAGCCTTGGAGTACAAAAAAAAAAAAAACAAGCAATCAGATATGATTTTGGAGCCACTACCAAAGATTTTTGAAAGATTGTTGAGGTTCCAAGTCATGTGAGCAACAAGCGGGAGTACTAGACATTTTTTTTGATCGTCATGACCTCATAAACCTCTCCAAAACAGAAATTATGCCTCGAATATAAACAACTTCAGCTACCTCTCTGATCTAGTATGCCCAGAATCCAAAAGAAAATTGGAAAACAAACAAACCAAAGCCCATGAATGCTCGTTCAGCATGCCTCCCCCACCTCCTATTCTACTGCATTGAAGCTGTACTACCAGACCCAAGGACCCAACAAAGACTAACAAAACTTTTCAGTGTCACAAACGCCTTGACTCCAGACTGCAGAAGTTCATCCAGGCAATAGACAACTGGTGCTAGGGCAGCCCTTCGGGAGCAAAAGTCAGCCGAGGCTGAAGCCACAAAGCACCAGAACTGCAAAGCTCTGAATTGCTGATGCTGCAGTGGACTGTTCTATAGCACCAGCACAACAGGGCTCTCTGGACTGCTGGTGCTGTGCCAGAGAACTAAGGATCAGAGGGAGTGAGACAGGACAGGGTACTATGTGTGGGCAAGTCTGTGTAGCACTTCATGAAGCTTAAAGGAAAGATCATAGCATAAAACTGAAGTAAATTCTGCTAACCCCAAAGTCACATGGGGCAAAGACCTAAACTGATGAACGTGGGAGGAGGCTTAGATGCTTTGAGATCCATTCACCAAGGAAACCACCAGCAGAGGGGACAAAGTCAGAAAGTCAATAGGGGAAAATCAAGAGAGAGAGAGAAAAAAAACCCTGAAATTGTCAAAGATCTCAGGAAGAAGGAAACTCAAAGACCTTTAACATAAGCAGATAAATAAATTAACAGGAAAAACATTGATAATAGAAGGAAACATAGCCTCCAGATCTAACAAAAAATTTCAGTCATCTGTGAATAAATACTGCAGAACAAACGAAGATGTTTTATCCAATATGTGATGGTACGGAGAACCCTGTGAAACACAAGGAGAACATGGGACTACAACATGCTCTTCCTGAGCAATTCAAAAGAGAAATGAGAATTATGAGAGCAGAACTTATGGCCTGCACAGCAAAAATAATGGTGAGATTAGAAAAAAAAGCCTGGAATCTGCAATGACAGGTCTCATCACAGAAACAGAAGAACAATAGATTAAGAATGCAAATATACTGAAGTGAAGGATAATCTAAAAGAAGAGAAGCAAAAAACAACATGCTCTCCATGTAAACAAGACATACTGATCTTTAAAACAGCATACATAGAGAAAACCTAAGGATCACAAGTCTCTGAGAAGAACACAACAAGACAAAAAGTCCTTAACATCATAACACAGATAAATACAGAAGAGAACTTCCCAGAGGTTCTGAACATAGAAAATGAAATACCAACTGAAAAAATTCACAAATTACCTCCCAAAAAACCCCAAGGTTGCACACTCAAAGACACATAATAGTTAAATTTAATAATTCAATTCAGAAACAAGTTCTGCATGTGATCAGTAGGAAGAACTACACAAATAGCATAAAATTATTCTACACTCACCAGAAAATGCAGGAGGGAATAGAATAATGCGTCTTTAAGAGCAATGAAGCTCAGGGTGAATCTAGGGTGACCTATCCTGCAAATCTAAGCTTAACCATGCATGAAAAAAAGATAGACATTCAATAATAAAGAGGCATTTGTAAACATATTTAGAAAAAAAAAAACAGAACTGAAAAGATTATTCGCTTCTCAAACATCCAAACAAGAGAAATTTAGTAGGAGTGAACAATGCAATAGTCAAGGTCAGCAACAGAAAAACAGCAGAGAATAAGACAATTCTTTTTAAATGCACACAAGAAGACAGGAGTTAGGGCAGAAGTCTGTTGGAGTGTAGAGTGAAGAGGCAGGCATGGATCACTATGGACAGAATTGGGCAACACTTGCCCACGGGGTAGCCATTTTTTAAAAAAAGCAACTACATTGCAGGGAGGGTACCTGAAAGTTGGAAATAGAGGTATGTATAATTTGCTGGGGTCAGATTGACAGTTAGCAATGAAAGAAAGGTGATTCCTGTGGTCTTAGAAAGAGAGGGGCCTACAGGTGGGTAAGAAGGAGGGGAGAAAGATGGAAGAGGGGAAAGAGAGAAAGAGGCCTTGCTTTGGTGGTGGGAGGGGTCCAACTGATAAAGGGAATTGCTTCTATGAGTGAGGAGAGATGGTTAGTGAAGGCTGATGGGGCCCTTGGGCTGGATGTGGCCCAGATCATTTGTATTTGAAAAGTCTACTCTTTCTATCTCTGGAGGGGAGGAGTTGAAATGTTTTGGGGCAACAGGAACTCAGGTATTTGGAGAGCATGGACTCTGGGAAGAGATTTTGAGGCAAATGGGAAAAGAAAGTTAACCAGGGGAGGGTATTTATTAGTGGTGGGCTGCATAATCAAGGATGTGGTCAGGGAGGGGCCCTACCGTAAGGAAGTGTTTTTCTGACACCTGAAATAATTGGCTTATTTTGAGAGTAAGGCATAATGGAAAAGGTGAATCCATGAGGCAAGCTCTACAAGGCAGTGGAAGAAACCACCTAGAGAAGAGAGACTAGAATGTATAACTTGGAAGTTTTGATTGCATTAGGAATACAGAGAAAAAAGAGAAAGAAAGAACAGATAATTATAGGAGTCATGAAGCAGTGAATGAGGATCTCTAGGGTAGAAAGAAATTCTTTTTGGAAAGGGGCACAAAAATGAAATAAAAAAAAACTAATGAAAAGTAGCAGCTAGGGGGCACAGTGGATAGAGTACAGGGCCTAGAGCCAGGAAGACTGGGTTCAAATTTGGCCCCAGACATTAACTGTATGACCCTGGGCAAGTCACTTAACCCTGTTTGCCTCAGTTTTTCTCATCTATAAAATGAGTTGGAGAAGAAAATGGCAAATCACTCCCATATCTTTGCCAAGAAATCCCCAAATGGAATCACAAAGAGTGATATATGACTGAATAACAATAATGAAAAGGACCTGTTGAAAGATAGGAGAGGAAGGGGAAGTCTACTTGACTGAGAAGGAAAAAAAAAAGCAAGGGGGGAGAATTATATAACCAGATAAGAAAAAGCAGGGAAAGGGAACTAAAAAGCTAAATCCCAAAGGGAAAGGAATACAAGAGGAAGGGGTAGGATGAAGAGAGCTAGGGGCCACCTTTAAAAATGTTAAGGTTAGGTCATGGAAGATACGTAGTACTACACTTATAGTAGAAGAGGGAAAAAATCCAAAATTCCAAACAGATGGAGAAAAATATAAATCTAACTTTCATAATTTTAAATGTAAATGGATTGAACAATCCAATAAAATGAAAAAGAGTGAAAGATTAGATAAGAAAACAAAACCGTGCAATCTGTTGCTTACAAGAAACACATTTAAAAAACAAAATCATACACAGAATAAAATTGAGGGGAGGGAAAAAATATTTACTATCCACCAAGTGAATCCAAAAAAGCAGGAGTTGCAATTATGCAATCTGACAAAGCAAAAATAAACGTTCAAAAGGGGGGAGGATAAACAAGAAAATTATGTTATACTAAAAGGAACCATAAACAATAAACAGATATCAGCAGTTATATGCTCCAAATGCTTTAGCATTCAATTTATAAAGAAAGCAACATCTGAGCTACAAGAAGATATAGACAGTAACACAGCAGTGACCAAGGGCTTCAATATCTCTTAGTCTTGGATAAGACTATAAGAAAGATAAACAAAAGAGAAAATATGGAACTGAACAAATTGCTGGAGGAACTAGTTAAAACATTTGCGGTATCTTCTAAATGAGAAAGCAAAATAACATACATATATCTGAGCACCACATGGAACTTTTACAAAAATTAACCATGTACTAGGGCATAGAGATATTGCAAAACAAAATAATGAAGTGTAAAAGATAAAATAGTGAATACATGATGCAATAAAAAATAGTAATTAGCTCAGGGACACAAATAAAGGTACAGATCCAAATGGAGACTTAACAATGAAATCCTACACAATGACTGTATCAGAGAACAAATCATAGAAACAATTAATTTAATACCTATGTAAAAAATGATAATGATAAAATATTTATAAAATTCCTGGAGTGTAGCTAAAGCAGTACTTAAGAGAAAAATCATAATGTTTCAAACATACAATAATAAAATGGAAAAAGGGAGAATTAATAAATTGAATGTGCATTTAAAAAAATTAGCCAACAAATAAATAAACCTAAAATAATAAATACAAGAGAGGAGATATTTTAGGTAATCTGATTAAAAATAAGAGAGCAGAAAACAAAATCAATAAAATAGCAAATAAGCAAGGTAAAATTATGACAAAAACCAGAAGAAATAAAAAGAATAATTATAATATTTTGCAGTTATATGCTAAGAACACGAAATAAAAGAATACTTTCAAAAACATAAAATGCCTAAACTGTCAAAAGGTTAAATAGAGATCTTAAATAACTCAATTTCATAAAAGGAAATAGATCTAGTTGTAAAGGAACTACCAAAAAAAAAAATCCTGATACCGATGGATTAATAAGAGAATTCTTTCAACATTTAAAAGAACAGAGAGTATCCCTACCTTGCTATTATCCCCAAAAATTGAGAAAGGAAGCACCCTACTAGAATCCTTTTATAAAATGAATATAGTCCAATACCTAATCCATGAAAAGATAAAATAGAAAGAAAACTATAGGCCAATATCATTAATAAACAGTGGCTCAAAAATTTTCAACAAAACACAGTGTCAGACTACAGCAATTTAGTCAAGAAATAATTCATTATGACCAAGAAGGATTTATACCAGAGATGCAAGGATATTTCAATATTAGTAAAACAGCCAACACAATTAATCATATCAAAAACCAAATCACACTAATCACATGATGCAGAAAAAGTCTTTCACAAAATACAGCACTTTTATAAGGTAAAAACCCTACAAAGCACAGGCGTAAAAAAATCTTTTTTTTTTAATGTTGCAAAAAGCTTCAGTCTAAAACAAAAAGGAAGCATCATATGTAATGGGGATACACTAGAACCCTTTTAAAACAAAAAATACGTTTGAAGAAAATATGTTTTTAAAACAAAAAAATATGTTTAAAACAAAAAAAATGCCCACTCTCCCCACTACTGTTTGATATAGTTTTGGAATAGGCAATAAGACAAAAGAAAGAAATTAAAAGCAAAAAGAAAGGTAAATAGGACATGAATCTACCTGTATTTGTTGATGATATCATGGTTTACTTGGACAATTAATAATTGTAGCCTGCTAGCAAAGTTGCCGGCTACAAAATAAACCCTCAAAAATCAATAGCATTTCTATATAATAAAAAACACAATAAGAAACAACAGAAAGGAAAATCTCATCCCAAATAACTATAGAATACATTAAAAATCTGGGAAGCAACCTACCAAAGCACACAAAAGGCATTATAAGTTCAATTACAAAGTATTCCAAAAAGAAATTTTTTTTTAAAAAAAGCTTAAATAACTGTAGTAATATTCATTGCTCATGGCTAGGTGATACCATCATAAGACTGCCAAAATTAATTTTCACTTTTAATATTATACCAATAAAATTACCATGGGGCTCCTTTATAGAACTTGATAAAATAATAAGAATAATTTGGAAAAATGAAAAAATCTAGAATATCAAAGGAAATAATGAAAAGAAGTGGGAATGAAGGGAGACTAGCCCTTCCAGACCTCAAATTATATTATAAAGAAGCAATCAAAAAGTACTTAGTATTGGTTGAAAATAGAGAGATAGATCAATGAAACAGATTAGATCAATCAGAAATGACAGAACTCAATAACCCAGTTTTTGATAAAAATAGAAAATATAAATTATTTAGGAAAAATCTTCTCATTTGATAAAAACTGTTGGGAAAACTGGAAAGCACTCTGGCAGCTTAGACTGTATTGAGAAGCATGATGTTCAGGATTTAGAAGGTAATAGTTTTGTTCTTCTGATCAAGGCACATCTGGAGGAGTATTGTGTTTAGTTCTGGGCACCACAGTGTAAAAGGGGGGTTGATAAGCTGGAGACCATCCGGAAGAGGGCAGGGATGGTGAAGACCTTTGAGGTCATGCCAACAGAAAAGGGGAAGGTTTAGCTTGGAGAGGAGAAGACTCATGGGGAGCGTGATCAGTATCATCAAGAGGCTGAAGAACTGCCATGTGAAAGAGATTTATTCTGCTTAACCTAGGAGGACAGAAATAGGAGTATCTAGCAGAAGCTGTGGAGATGCAGATTCAGGGTTGATATTAGGTAAAACTAATCACCAGTGAAGTGAGCTTTCCCTCTAAGGTCCTGACCTAGAGATATTCAGGCAAAGGTTGGATGACTACTTGTCAGGGATGCTGCAGAAGAATTTCTGTTCAGAGAAGGACTGATCTAGATGGCTTTTGGTCTCCTTCAATTCCCAGATTCTCTGACTCTGTGAAATCAGGTTCCAGATCTCAAATGTGTCTTTTCCTTCTCTATTCCCACTGCCACAATCCTCATATTGTTAATCCTTCCCTTATTAATGTACTCCTAGATTGCTGCACTAGCCTTCCTACAGATTCTCTTGACTCCTCTATCCATCTACTCCAAGGTATTTTCCCTGTTGCTGCCAGAATATATTTCTTATGCATAGATATGGTCATATTACTTCCTCTGCTCAAAACAAACAAACAAACAAAATATTTCAGTGTCATTTTTTCCTGAATAAAGGCCAAACTTCTCTGCCTAGCATTCCAACCTTTCCAAAACCTGGTAGTACCTACACTTTTCCACTATTATCTGAGAGGGTAGGAGTTTTGGGCTTGGCAGTCACGCTAAGTGGTATCAAAGTATTGTGGAAAAAGGTGTCAGCCTAAGTGTCAAGGGAGACCTGGGTTTGAATTGTACCTTACTTGTGTGACAACAGATACATATTTAACTTCTCTGAGCCTCAGTTCCATGATCTGTAAAATAGGGATGATACTATGTATATTATTTATCTCAAAGGCTTTTTTTATGAGGATCAACTGAGATAATGTATATAAGATTCTTTTCAATCTTTAAAATAATATATAGAATTAGCTATTATTATTTTGCCAATTCTACCTTCACATCTGTCCTCTTCTCTTTACTCACTTCACAACCAGTACAGTTCTGTCCTTTGACAGCTCTTGAGTGGTCTATTGCTAGAGTCTCTTAATTGGTTTTCCTGCCCCAAGTCTCTCTCTTCTTCAATCTACCTTGCACTCAACTTCTAAAGGGATATTCCTCAAGCACAGTTCTGAACCTCACTCCCCTATTCAGTCAACTCCAGTGGTTCCCTATTGCTTCTAAGACCAAATATAAACTCTTTTGGCTTCACTTGTCTCTATATCCAGCCTCGACTCCATGGTTTTCAACTTTCATGTTTTATTAGCTACTCTCACACTCCCTTTCTTAACTCCGTTTCTTAACATGGGCACTCTTTAAGATTATTTTGATGAAAGGGTCATGAGGTATCTTGAGTGTAACATCTAAGAACATTTGTAGTCTCTTAAAATATTTTTATCACCATTGGTTAGTACAGTTTTTATTAAAGGTCTATGGGGACAGAAAAGCAAATTAACTAACTGTCCTTTCTCCCTTTTTTCCCTAATATGTAACTAAAATCTCAAGGAGGGGATAGGGGATGGTGTTGTGAGCAGATCCAGAATCTGCCTTTCATTAATCCCATTACAGAGATGACAATCCCTTTAGAGCCAGGCCCAAAGCCCAACACTGACTGACACAATAGAATTCTCCTGGAGTCCACACTTCACTAAAGGAAAGAGCAATAAATCAGGAGGCAGCTCCTCCCTGAGGCTTCTCCAATGGATGTAATATTTTCCAGGCAAATAAAAGCAAGCAGCCAAATAACAAGAGAGCTCAGGTTTCCGAGTGTTGCGATTACTATAAGTGGGGGAAGGGCAGAGGGAGGCAGAGAAAATCTGACCTTACCTTGGATAAGGAATCTGCTCTTTTGGCAATCCAACTACAAGAGCTTCTGGAATGCTGAATTTTCTGTACTACACAGCCAGAAACAGTAGACCTCCGGTGTCCTGTGATAAGCCACTGTTTCCCTCACTCCTTCTTTCAATAGTGTCAAATGAGCACCACCTTAGCCTGCAACCTTAGAACAGGGATCTCACTGGCTGCAAGGAGAGGAAAGCAGAGTAGCCTTGTTTTCTCATTCCTCTAAGGAGTCATAATTCCAAATGGGGGAGGAAATGCATTTTTTCCTCGAAAAGATATGTTTGGCTCTTTTTCACTTCCATTACATAAACGTGTATTAATATCAATAATGATACAAATAAATATCAACAGCTAGCATTAAATATGTTAATGCATTTGCTTACGTGCCTAGCATAGGAAAAATGCCATACTACAAGCTGGTGATACAAAGACAAAAACAAAACCATTCCTTCTCTTAAAGAACTTATATTCTACAGAGAGCATGGCATGTACACAGATAAATATAAAATTTATTTTTTTATCTGGAGCTATGATTTCATCAAGATAGAACACTTTCTCTTACTAATGCAGTTCAGCACCTGCACACACACACACACACACACACACACACGCACACAAACACACAGAGTTGCAAAGTATATACACAATAATTTATAGAGGTAAAGAACACAGAGGTAATATAGTCACTAGACAACTGACCTTGGAATCAGGAAGACATAGGTTCATATTCTGCTTGCAACACTTAACTGTGTGTCCATGGGCAAGTCAGTTAACCTCTCATGGTAGCTCTATATGAATACACACTGATCTGCACTGATAGATGGAATTTCCACATGGAGTTCCCTATGCTGACAAAATCATGTGTTCTGACTCCCTCTCCCCCCAATCAGTCATTATTAGTGTCCTCTCCATACTGAAATTACTTGGTATATGTCAGCATATGTCACAGGTCCCTTCCTCCCTCCTGATTACAAGATGTTCCACTTTGGACTCAAACAGATCTCAAAAAAGATTGAGGGTAAGGCTATCTCTTGAAGAGTAACTCCAGGGTAATTTCCAAAAAAAAAAAAAAAGCTTAGACATGTATCATGTCTAAAGTCACAATAAAATATGGACAATAGGGATGCTTCTAGAAAATACTCAATGTAAAACGTAAGTATCAGGTGTAGGACAGACAGTTTTTCTTCTACCACATTGAACAGTAAGAACACAAAAGATTTATATATCTGCATTAACAAATATGGCAAAATAAAATATAATCTGTCACATTCATTATACTCATGTGGCCAGTAAAGACAACTTTGTGGGAATGCAGCACTTTTCACATTCATGTCCTCATTGATGTCCATCATTTATGCACCTCACAAGATGCAGCCAGGACATGGCCAAGGCTTTATTTGTTCAACCATTGGAGGCTCTGGTGGTCATCAACTTCTCTTCCCAGAAATGGGACTGTTGCATAAATCACTTCTCATGGGTTGGTACACAACTCCAAAATGCTGCAATGTTCAATTCATGAGGTTCCTACCAAGGCTGGAAGGCTCTATTTTGCAGAATTACCCATTGCTCATTGCAGACTTATGCTCAGGGAAGAAATACAGAAGTAAAAGAATGTGACCTTTAATTCATACTGACCTAGGATAATATGCTTTTATTTCCTTTTTATTATTTTTCATTTAACAAACATTTATTTGACTCCCTCTGACTTCCCCCTCAATGAAAAAGGGAAAGGAAAAACTGCTTATAACATACATATGGCATGCTTATGCATAATCTTGCCAAAGAAGTTCCATATTGGCCATGACCAAAAATATGGATTTCATACTGTGTATTTAGTTCATCCCTTCTGTGTCAGGAGATGGGTAGCATTCTTCATCATCAGTCCTCTGGAATCATGGTGGATCATTGCATTGATCAGAGTACTTTGGTTTTTTTAAACTGTTCATTTTTACAATATTATTTCACAAATTGCTCTCCTGGTCTTGTTTATCTCATTCTGTATCAGTTCATATAAGTCTTCCAAGGTTTATATTAACACCCCCTTCATAATTTCTAACAGCACAATAGCATTTCATTACATTCATGTGCCATAATTTGTTCAGATGTTCCTAATTGATAGGCATCTTCTTAGTTTTTAGTTTTTTGTCACACTACAATTGCTGCTATACATTTTTTGCACATATTGGACTTTTTCCTCTTTATTTGTTCTTTTTGGGATGAGCATGTGTTCTTGCTGCCATGTACTTGTAGCTACATTGCTACTGACAAGGAGGAAGAAAGGAAGAGAAATCTCCTCCTCTTGATGGAAGTTCAAGAGATAGAAAGCAATTGATTCATCTCAGAAGAGGCAGAGCAGCTTCTCCTCAGGTCCCCTAATAGATAGACAGAGTAGGGAGCTTAGTCACTAATCATCTTTGACACCTCCCACCCACCCATTCATAAGAATCATCAAAAAGGAATTTGTGTGCCATCTAAGTAAGGCATATGTCCATCAGGAAATGTCCAAAGCATATTGCCTTCAGTGCAAAGGTGGGAAAAAGTGGGGAAAGTGATGAATATATTGAAAAATACAGGTCAAGGAGAAAGAATAAAGAAGGGCAAATACTTGTATGCCATGCACAAGCTTATGACATCTTTGTGTAATGAATATTTCTTCAAGAAAATAATTTGTATGCTGTGGACATGGCAATCACCAAACAACATCACAAAAATGAACTTTATTACATTTTAACACACATAAAAAGATTATAATTAATATGGGAGGCATCTTGAATCAACTGTCTGTGGATAGGAGACATGACTTTGATAAAAATAAACAAAGACAAAGATTAGAAAAAAAAAAGCCAGAAGAAAGAACAATAAAGAGAAAGAGATGTGGCATGCAATTGAAACAACTTAATCATGAACAATTTAAACAAGTAATTGATTGTGAGATTTGGTAATGGACAGGAGAAATGACATCAACACTAATTATAATAATTTTACATAGAAGTTTAACTAATGTAAATCAATTTCCATAATATGGAAACCAAAAGAGCCTAAAATTATCTTAGTCAGCAAACACTTGAATCATTTGCCAAGTGTAGAAAGATGGAAATCAGAGTGCCACTTGCTTAGAATATAAATTGATTTTTTATAAATCTTATAAAGAAGGATAATGAATTAGTATGAGCAATATTGCTTCACAAGGCAGAAAGAAATGGAAGGTAAGCCCTGTTTACAGAAAGCTACCAGTGAATCACCTATGCAAAGTCATTGAAGTGATATTTAAGGATAAAAATAGTGGTGGGGGTAGTGAGAGTGCAACCAACATGTAAAGTGGAAAACATTAGAAAATGTTTTTAAAATAAATTCTTTTTACTACCAAATATGGTAGAGCCACAGCTCTTGGATTTTAGCATCATAGTCCCAGAAGTATTTTTAAGTAGCTTGCAATGGCACTAAAAGGAAGACAAAATACACATAGAAGAAATTCATATTGAAGGTAACATAGTTTTGATGACATTAAGGAATCAATTCACAAGGCTTCTAAATGAGGATAAGACAACCAAGAGTGTAGGAGAAAATCCTGGACTTTATTAATAACAAAAAAAAAAAAACTACCTCCAAACCAAAACCCTAAGATAGAGAACATCAACAATTACCAATCTATATGCCTACTTTTCCCTCCAAACTAAAATTTTATGAGACTCATCTACACATGCATTGAAAGTATTCTCAACAAGAGCATTGATAGGGAACAAGCAGATATTCACAAGTGATATTCTGCAATGGATAACATCTTTGACTGAAAAATGCAGAGAAATAAGATTATGTTATGTTCATTGTTGATTACAGAAAAGTATTTTATTCACTAGAATAAAATATCACTTTAGATGCTATTTTTCAACAAGTTATCTCCCATTTATACAACAAAATTTATTCACCAAAGTTGCTCACCAAATGTGTTTGCCACCTTGATGGTGGAGACCCAATTGAGAATCCAAGTTGAAGAGGAATTTCCTGCAGATGCTGAGATCTTCCAGATGTTCCCATTTGTGGATGTCATTATGATGGCTATGCCAAGCCCCAGAACATTGCTAAGCACCCTAGAAGGGATCCATAACCACACAAAAAAGTCTTTGTAAGATTAATAAAAAAATGAATTTATATTCTAAACCAGTGGCACTCTGATTTCCATCTTTCTCCACTTGGCAAGTGATTCAAGTGTTTGCTGACTAAGATGATTTTTAGGTTCTTTTGGTTTCCACATTACGGCAATTGATTTACATTAGTTAAACTTCTATGTAAAATTATTATAATTAGTGTTGATGTCATTTATCTTGTCCATTACCATCCACACAAGAAAGACCAAGAGGATGAAGAATGCCTATTTCCTATATTTTTACATGCAATTATATAGACAGTCTACAGAGCCTGACCATCATTACATATATCTGGGACAGATAGTAAGATGGACATATTGGATCTAGTATTAAATAGGAGGCGAGTATATTGAATCACATTCAGAAAATTGAAACACTCCTTTAATGACCTAAATATTCTCTCAGAAAAAATTTTTGATTTTGATTTTGATACTGATATTCTACCAGTGGCATAAATCACAACAGTCTTTGAAGATTTGGAATTGAATGTTCCATGGAGGGTAATGGAGAATCTTTTGAGGGATATAATCTGATTTCAAGATATAACCAAAGACAAACTGGAAAGAACAGGAGCAAAAGATGTTATTAGAAAACTCTTCCAGCATATTAGGCACCCTTCCCAACCCCCACCAAAAAGGGACAAGAATCATAGAGGATAGACTATCATGAAAATGTGCGATCGTTATTGATACAGGAAACATTATAATCAATAAGGAAAAGATTCATGTGAGTATTTGAGTTTCCAGTAGTTTCACATCACCTCCAGGATCAATTGGCATTCAAGGCCTTCACAACCTGCCCCTCTCTTATCTTTACTGTCTTCTTGCCCCTTCCACCCCTGCCCAGTACCTTATGATCCAGTGACATTGGCTTACTTGCTGTTCTGTAAACAACACACTCCATCTCCTGATTCTGAGTATTTTCACTGTCTCTACCCCATACTTGGAATTCTCTCCCTCCTCATCTCCACCTGCTGTCTTCTCTGGCTTCCTTCAAGTCCCAGCTAAAGTCCCACATCTATAGCAGACCTGCACAACTTGGTACTGGGTAAGGGTCAAAATTAAAATAGGCTAAACTTCTTTGGGCTGCAGATAGGTTTTTAGTGGTTCACTTTCCAAGTAAAGGTATAATCATTATTAATGATTAAACTATTTCATAAATAAAGCATATTTTAAAAATGGAAATTCAATTAATTTCAATTAATAACATTTATTACTTAAGATTTTTATTTATCATGAAATCACTACTCTCAGACTAGAGACTGACTGATGATGGTTGGTTGCTGCCAGTTATGTGACAAATAGGAGAGAGTGTGCAGTGGCAACCCACCCTCCAAGCTACATGATGGGCCCAGTAGTGACTATTGGAAGGCAGATTAAGCAGAGTATAGACAAAATACTTGTTACATCTCTATTTTCTACATTTTTCACGAGCTGCCTGAAATCCTTTGGCAGGCCACAAGTGGCCCAAGGGCTATGTTTTGTGCAGGCCTGATCTTATAAGAAGCCTTTCTCGAGCCTGCTTAATTCTAGAACACTCTGTTGACTATTTCCTATGTATATAGCTTGTTTGTACTTAGTTATTTATATGTTGTCTCCCTGACAGTTTAAACTCCTTAAGATGAAAAACTCTTTTGCCTTTCTTTGAATTCCCAAGGGCTTAGCACAGAGCCTGGTAGATACTTAATAAATGTGTATTGACTAACTAGCTTTGAAATTCATGGTGTCCAGAATGGTGGAGGGGATAGTGGCTCTGTGCTCATTCATACCACATTTTGTATGTTGGACTACTCATTTTAGGAAGGAAATTAACAGGATAAGGTGTATTCTTGAAATGGCCGCTTCTTAACTCTGTAGCCTAAGGGCCAGCCTTAGGCTGTATTCTCAGGAGGGACTAAAGAGACCAGAGGCGAGAGAGAGAGAGAAATGTACAGCAGCTGTCCTTTATTGTATTGTAGTGCCTTCCTCATATACCCTAGAGGTACATGATTAAAGCATGATATCCACCTGTGGTGGAGGGATGGACCAATGGGAGGACAGGCTGAGCCAGCCAATCTCAGCTGCTGCTCATCAAGTGAGTGGTCTTTCACGACTTTGCTATGAGCTTTAGCAACTGGGCTGTGATGCTCAGCACCAAAGGAGCTTTTAGACTCACACTGATCCCTACATATTCTAAAAGAAAAGAAGAAAATTATGATGATAATAGCGATAACTAAAAGGCTGAACATCACCTTTTTTGAAGATCAAATTAGGTTTCATTAACATGGAGAAGAGAATGATTAGAAGTAGGAATGTACCAGAGCCAGCTTTGCGAGTGGTGATTGTTAAATTTTTGACATGACCATTTGGATATTGGCAAATGCTACAAATCAAGGCTTGATTTTCTATTTTATTGATTTCTACACTTAAGAAAGAGATAGAGAAATCATTGATACTGCAGATTAAACTTTTTTAAAATGTCATGCATTTTTAAACAATTGGTTGTTAAAACATCACCAATATGCTCTTGCTTAGAAGGGATATTAATTCTATATGTAAAGGGCTGCTTTGTGAAAAGGAACTGGACTTGTTCTGCTTGGTCCAAAAGGACAGATATAAGTAAAAAAAAAACAACTTCTCAATGGTTAGAAAAGTCCAGAAATAAAATGGGCTATTTCAGGAAGTAGTAGGTTTTCCCTCACTGAAAACCTAATCAAGGTTGGACGATCACCTTTTTAAAAAAATCTTTCTCCTAGATTTTATTTCACTCATATCTTTCATTTTTATTTTTTTCCAATTTTTTAACATTTTTATTTAAAGTTTTGAGTTCCCAATTCTACCCTTCACTCCCTCCTCCCTCCTCTCTACCCTTCCCTAAGACAGTAAGCAATCAGATATAGGTTATACGTGTGTAATTATGTAAAACATTTCCATATGAGTCATTTTGTGCAAGAAAACTCAAATAGAAGAAAAAAAATGAAAGAAAGTGAAAAATAGCATGCATCAGTATTCAATCAATATCACTTCTTTCTCTGGAGACAGATAGTATGCTTCATCATTAGTCCTTTGGGATTGTGGAAGACCACTTTGTGACAACATTGAAGAGGGGATTCTTGGTCATGTACAGATGGTCTCTGGAGTTCCTTCCAACTCTGAGATTCTTTGATTCCTGAAATGGGCTACTATGAGAGACAGTGGATTACCCAACATTGAAGGTCTTCCATGGAGACTGGGTGACTACTTATCAGGAATATCATAGAGAGGATTCCTATTCAAGTACACATGGGACTAAATGATTACAGAGATCCCTTCCAGCCCTCAGATGTCATGACTCTATTACTCTGTGTTATGAATTTGTCTAACTGCTAGCTAGGAATATAAACAAGATAAGATTCCACCTATTTCTAATATATGGCAGCTCTCTGCAGAAGAAGTTTGAGAAGCAGAGCCAAATCAAGAGTAGTGTACATCTTATAAAGCCTCCATTATCTTCCTCTATCATTTTAGTCCATTAAATCTCATATCACCATCTGCTCTGGCCCACAGAATATCATTCTTTAACGCTACACTGGGGTTGTTTTAAAAGAAATTCTGAGTCAGAATTCTTTCAGGAATGATAATTGAGGCTCTACTAATGCCATTCCCTCAGAGGAACACGCTGTCGATGGCTTTTATTATCTTGATTGCTCTTTGCAGCTAGCGGGAGGAGGGTGAGGGAACCTCCAGTGAGGCTGTAACCCTCCTTCATCAGCAAATAGCCATTGAAAGCAGGTCAGTAGAAGGGTTTGGATGACAATTTTACCAATTTCACCAGAAGCGAGAAGAGGCTGCCAATGAGAGCTTGCTACTGACCTCAAGCTTTTCACTGTTTTTTCTCTGCTGTTTAACCTCACCTCTCTGCCTCTTTCTCATCTTTCATTCCACTGAGATGAAACATTCCTATGCCCAATACTCACTAAACATATGAAGGCACAGGACTCCCAATAAAGGGTGGGCAACGGGAGAAACATTCTGGAGGGTTAAAAGCTGATGCTAATAGGATCTCAACAGAGGTTCTAACTTCACTTACAATCACATTTTTCTTGTTGTTTTTCAGTTATTTCAGTCACATCCAACTCTTCATGACCCCATTTGGGGGATTTTTTGGCAAAGATACTGGAGTGGTTTGCCATTTCCTTCTCCAGCTCATTTTACAGATGGGGAAACTGAGGCAAAGAGTTAAATGACTTGCCCAGGGTCACATAGCTAGTAAGTATCTGAGGCCAGATTTGAATTCAAGAAGATGAGTCTTCCTGACTCCAGGCCTGGCACTCTATCTACTGCACCACTTTGTTGCCCTTTTCATTTCTCACCAGGGCTAAAAATCAAGGTTGAGATTGGGACCCAGGAAGAATTAAATTGTGCAGCTGGAGTATAGTAAATTGAGTATTGCACTTGGAATCAGGGAGATCTGAGTTTAAATCCCCTCTCAGTCACTTATTACGTGTGTGACTTTGGGCAAGTCACTTGGATCCTTTCTGCCACAATCAGTCAACAAGCATTTATTAAGTGCCTGTGATGTGCCAAGCACTGGGAATACAAAGAAAGGGAAAAGACAGTCCTTGCTCTCAAGGATTTCACAGTTTAATGGTGGAGGCAACCAATATGTATCCAAAAAAAGATGCATATAAGATAAATTGTAGATAATCATGCACTAGCATTTAGGGACTTATTGCCAAAGGTAGAAGTTTAGCTTTAACTTGAAGGAAGTCAGGGGAATTGGGGGTAAAGTTGAGAAGAGAGAGAGAGTTCTAAGCACAGGGGATGGTAAATATCAACCTCAGTTTCCTCATCTGTAAAATGGAGATAATAATATCACCTATCTCCTAGGGTTGCTGTTGTGAGAAGACAATAAGTTCCTCTATGTGAGGCTCTACATAAACCTTATAGCATAAATATATTATTGTGTAATTATTATCTACATATGTGCATATATATGTATATGTGTACTACATGTGTATCCATACATATGTGTATATGTGTATATTAGGCAAATAAATTTACTTGTAACACAGTTGGAGACTACCTTCTGGATTAGGGTCAGAGAGGGTCTTTGAGAATTACCCTCACTGAAAAATTCATCACCTTGCTGTTAATTTGGAAGTATGCCTCTCTAACCTTAGAGATGGTCCTCAGAGAGAAGACATAAAAAATGCTGTCAACGACAACTGGTGATGCAATGGATAAAACACTGGACCTGGAAGCAGGAAGAGTTGAATTCAAATGTGGTCTCAGACACCTACTAGCTGGACAAGTCATTTAACCTCTGTTTGCATCAGTTTCTCCAACTGTAAAATGGAGTTGATAATAATGGTACCTTTCTCATGAGGTTGCTGTGAGGATAAAATGAGACACTTGCAAAAGTGCTTAGCACAGTACCTGGAACATAGTAGGTGGTTTATAAAATGCTTATTTCCTTCCCTTCCCCATCACTGCCCCTCCTTAAAGCTTTTCCATACTGTTAGCACCTGCCAGAGTTTGTACTCCACTGGAATAGCCTTCAAAAACCCGAGGACACTTCCACACCAGGATGAAACTTCAGAGTAAGACGCTTGTACTCAAAATATTCAAGTGGATCTCAATTCCCATTAATCTGGACGTTCCCTCCAACTGTGGAGATCCCAGTTTCTCCCTGCTTACTCATTGTGTTCAACTTTTATTCATGTTCTCCTATAATTCTGCTATGGAAGTCTCATCCAACATACAAGAGGCCTTCCTCACTTTCTCCTGACATTGCAAGGATACCAGAGGATCACTCAGGCTGTCTGCTTGTCATCCTTTACCCTTGCCACACCGCCAGCCCATCTTCTTTTCTGATTGTACATTTCCTTGATGGCATCTTTACTCCCGTTCTTTTAAATTCAGCTTTGGCTTTATGTTATATCTAATTCACACCCACCATGGATCTTTCCATTATTCTCTATGTGAGCTTCGTTTTTAAAAATTTTTTGCAGACTGTTGTGTCTCATGTCTTGTTGCTACACAATTACACTGAGAAGAAGGGAGGGAAGAGGAAGGAAGAATGGAGAAAGAGAAGAAGAAAGAGGGAAGGAAAGAAGGAAGAAAGGAAGGAAGGAAGAAAAGAAGGAAGGAAGGAAGAAAAGGAAGGAAAGAAGGAAGGAAGGAAGAAAAGGAAGGAAAGAAGGAAGGAATAAAAGGAAGGAAAGAAGGAAGGGAGGGAGGGAGGGAAGAAAAAGGAAGGGAGGGAGGAAGAAAGGGAGGGAGGAAGGGAGAGAGGGAGGAAAAGAAGGAAGAAAGGAAGGAAGGAAGGAAGGAAAGAAGGAAGGAAGGGAGGGAGGGAGAGAAGAAGAAAGGAAGGGAGGGAGAACGAAAGGGAGGGAGAGAGGGAGGAAAGGAAGGAAGGAAGGAAATATTCATTTATTAAGCACCTATTATGTACCAAGCACTATGCTAATTGCTTTACAAATATCGTCTCATTTGATCAGGAAGAAAGATGTTTTTCTTTTTCTCCCTAGCACCCAGTATAAAGCAGGCATTTAATAAATGCTGTTTATTGATTGATCAATTTTGGACTGAGTGAATGTACATGATTTTACATTGGAAGATGTTAATGATCTTTCACTGCCAGCATTTGATCCTTGTGTGTGAGCCTCAGGTCTTTTAAAAAATATCAATCAGTTCAAACACTTCATTCCTGCTCCACCCCCTACTCTCCTATTTTTTTGCCCCTTTGAGTTGTTACTCAGTGCTAGCAGCATGGGGTCTGCCAAAGTCCAGGACCTGCGACTAGCCCCCTTGGTGCATCATACACTCTTTCTGCCTTTTAGGGATAGAGACTTACAAAATGTGACAAGGTAATGTCATGGAGAAGGTGGTGGGGTTAGTTTACTTCGTTATCACCCTTTCCTTAATATCTCCCATAATTCCCTTGGAAATCCTTGATGCTTCTTTGCCGTTTATGCCTGGGTTGACTTGAAGTGGGTCATTCCCTTGTTTTCCTTTCTGAAAGCTTAATTTTTCAATAATTCTTCTGTTTTTAATAATATTTGAGCCTCAGCTTTGAGTTTTTCGCTGACTCCTAGCATGCCTTTTTTGGTACATTGTTTTCCTCAGCTGCCTTTGGTGGTAAGCGCTGCTGAGTGGGAGTGAAGAGAGAAATCCAATAAGCCTGAAGGCAATCGCTTGGTTGGCAGCCTATGCTGCTTTTCGATTTCGGTAACTGGCATGCAGGAACTCCAAAGAACACAAATATTCCCATTTTCCTGTTTGGCAGAATTGAATGATCAGTATTTTAACAAAACCCAGGGAGATGGCTCAGGGAGAGAGGGCAAAAGAGGCAAGTAAGTCCACTGCCAGGTTGGAACACAAACAGTGGCACTGCTCATATTCTTTGTGGACTGAACATTGGTCATCGTGATCTACACGGGGTATTTTAAACTCATGAAGCAAAAGCCTTCCCTCGCCCCATGTTGTCAGCTGTAGCAAACACACTGTCAGTGCTCAATAAATCCGAGTTTCATTTTTGTCACAATAACAATAATCCTTTTGTTCTCAAAATCCCAATTACAATGTGGTTGTGGACAGGTTATGATCCTAGAAAGCAAGAGGTGGATGAGTTCAAGCAGGATTTCCATTGTCTTCTCCACAGATGTCGGGTGCCTTTAGATGCCAAGATAACATCTCAAGAGGAATGCTTTATGTATGTGTAAACAGCATAAGTTAGCCTGTTATCTGCATATTCTCCCCTAGATGGTTCTTCAGTTTCTGTAGCTCCTCCTATGAACTTTATGTCCCTGGAAAAAGAAATCTGAAAAATGACAGTATGGGGCAGCTAGGTGACGCAATGAATAGAGCACCAGCCCTGGAGTCAGGAGGACCTGAGTTCAAATTTGGCCTCAGACACTTAACACTTACCAGCTGTGTGACCTTGGGCAAGTCACTTAATCCCAATTGCCCTGCCTTCCCCCCTCCAGAATGAAAGAAAGAAAGAAAAAAAGGAAGGAAGGAAGGAAGGAACAAAGAAACAAAGAGGTCAGTATTCTCTGTCTCTATCTCTGCCTCTCTGTCTCTATCTCTGTCTCTTACTAACCCACTCCCCAAACCATACACCCACAGTGAACTAAACCACCTGATAATATCTCGACTATAATAGTACCAGCTGACATTTCTATAACCTTTTACATATGTATACTATTGAATTTGATCTTCAAAACCCTATGAGGTAAGTGCTATTATCATTAAACTCATTTTATAGTTGAAGAGATTGAGGTTCAGAGAGTAAGAAACAATGACTTTGGGGCAGCTAGTGGCATAGTGAATAGAGAACCACCCCTGGAGTCAGGAGGACCTGAGTTCAAATCTGACCTCACACTTACTAGCTGTGTGGCCTTGGGCAAGTCACTTAACCCCAATTGATTTGCCTTTCCCCCTCAAAAAAAAAAAAAAAGAAACAATGACTTACCACAGGGTCATTCGGATAGTGAGAACACTCTGGATATTGATGCAAAGAACCTAGGTTCAAATCCTGCCACTGTATGTATGACTTTACCATGAGTGCTAACCACTTGACCACTTTGAGCCTCAGGTTCCTCACCTGTAAAATGAGAGGGCTGAATGAAATACTAGACTCTAAGGACCCTTTCACCTCAAATCTATGATTGTAAATGTCTAAGACTGGATCCAGACCTAAGTTTTCTTGGTTCCCTGTTCGGGCTGCTATCTGCTATATATGCTACATCTGTTGCCCTCTTTCCTTCCTCCTTTTCAACTGAAAGAAGAGGAAAAGATTTCAAACAGAAGCCCTTGGAGGCCAAGAGCTCATGGTCATTAGCCATTTACATAAAAGCTGTCAAACTCCAGAATTTCCTCCTTCTCTCCAGATCCCAAAGTAACAGCATCACATCTTATAATTCCTAAATCGAGATCTATCTGCAAGAATAGGTAATGGAGCCGTATTGGATTTCCTCTGCAGCAAAGGGCATGTGAGCTTTACTATTTCGAGGTACTTTAAACTAGTACAGAATAAACATAGGAATCTGCAAGATAGAACACAAATTGTGCTCTGGCAAGAGGGCATGCTTTGAGATTGGTGGTCAGGTCCTCTCTGACTTGCCATGTTATGTTTCTATAGTCCTAATTGGATTCTAACCACACTGGGGAATAGCTCTCCATTTTTACATTACAAAAAGTTGAACAAATCCAAATGGGGGGAGAGAAATAGAGACAGAGAAAGACACACACAGAGATGGAGAGAGACAGACAGATAGACAGAGACAGAGACGAGAGAGAGGAAGAGAGAGAGAGAGGGAAAGAGGGAGAGAGAGAGAGAGAGAGAGAGAGAGAGACAGAGAGAGAGAGAGAGAGAGAGACAGAGAGAGAGAGAGAGAGAGAGAGAGAGAGAGAGAGAGAGAGAGAGAGAGAATAGAAAAAGCTGTATGCATATCTTTCCTTCTGCCTTTTCCTTCTGGGAACTAGAATGGTAATGGATGCTATCATAGCCTCAGTTGTTCCTAATGCCAGCTGCAGTGTGCATGTGTTGTCAAATTAGGATTAGTTTGTTATTTCTCCTTTAAGTAGGTTAAGCTTCTTTTAAGCAGGGGTAATTAAGATTATAACCAGACAATGAATGAACAGAATCACAAGGCTTAATGAGGGTAGTGGAGTTATACTGAATCTGAGAGGGATAAGGAATTCAACCTTATTGGCAGTCAAAGAAAATAGGCAATAGTGATATCAGATGAGGTTCGAGTCTTGCTCAGAGGAGAGATATAAATTTTTTTTCTCCATTTCTCGACACACTGAGAACCTTTTGTTTTTATTGGATTTTGTTATACTTAGAGAACTAGAGAATACTACACAGTTGAAACTCTGACTGTAAGTAGAACTCAGAGGAGTCAGGGCTCTCATCTGCACTCCACATGACTTCCTCATTAGCCCATCTTAGTTTTCATGGTGATAGATATTAATGAGCTTTAATAAAAATATGTATCTGCCTTCTCCTGATAGAGGTGATGAGGTTGGTGCATAGAACTTGCTTTCTGGTCCTAAGGAAAACATGCAAAATGAAAAAAAGGCAAATAGGAAATAGAAAAATTATGGAAACGAACAGGCAAAAAGTTCAAACAAAATTTTCAGGTGTGACTATCTTAACAGTAAGAATGAATGAATGAGTGAATGAATGAATGAGATGGCACAGAATGACATGAGATGAGATGAACGAAAAAACCTTTGTTAAGCACTTACCAGAAGCCAGGCACTGTGCTAAGCAGTCATATGAATACAAAGGTAAAGACAGTTCTTGGCCTCGAGGAATTTTAATAAGGAATTGGTGATCAAGGAGGCATATCTTGGTTTGGAAATTTCAGGGGTGAGCTGAGCTGTAGGGAACTGATCCTATGGACACACCCTTCCAGGAGCAATGTGTGCTGATCTGATGATGGTTGTAGAGTTGGAAAGAGGAAGGGAAGTTACTTGAGGGGATAAGGTAGCTTGAGAAGATAGCTCAGGAATAGGGATTGAAGTTTACATTGGTTGGGGCTTCCATGAAATATTGGGTTGGGTGAGGCATTCACCTATGAGAAGGGGCTCGCGCCTGCTCACACCAGAGGTGCTAGTCTTCCCTGAACACCCCAGACATCTCCCTTTTCCCCCCAACATAGTAAATGTTTAATAAACATTTTTTGTTTTTGTTTTTGTTTTAGTGAGACAACTAGAATTTTGCACAGGTATATAATAAATATTAAAGCCCTAAAGTAGGCTTCTTAACCTGGGTCTGGGAACTTGTGCTTTTTAATATTTTGATAACTATATTTCAACATAATGGATTTCTTTGTAAGTCTGTATATTGTATTTTATTTTTAAAACAGTCTAAGGAGTCCACAAGCTTTACTAGATTGCCAAAGGAATCCATCAAACACATATATGTGTGTGCACACGTGTACACTTGCACACTTGTGTGTGTACACACACTCACAAACACACACGCATGCCCACAGACACAAGTTATGAACCCTTGTTGAAAAAAAGGACCTTTAGTACTTTGAGCAGATAGTCATACTATGAAGATTTTATGGAAGGAAATGAGCAAAAATCATAGAAGATGTGTATTAAGTTGTGCCTTGCTCTGAAGGCAAAAAAATAAATAAATAAATCTTACTCTAAGACATACCTATTAAAGCTAATATCTACTAAATCAATCTACCAAAAATGTGAATTTAGGGATTGGGTTTTCACAGTAGTCTCTGTAAAGGCAACAATTCATATATCACGAAACATTTATTAAGAGCTTATTTTGTGCCAGACACCATGCTAAGCACTAAGGATACAAAGGAGGGCAAAAGTCAGTCCCTGCTCCCCACCCCTTCACCCACTGGAGTTCACAAAAATTTGTGGCTTAATTGAACCCGGGTGCTGATATTAGTTTCCAAAGGTTGTTTCAGTGAGATTCTACCATCTTCTATGCACACAAGGGAAAATCTCCTTTTCCCCTCAGACACTTAACAAAAAAATGCACTTCCAGAATTAAAATATTCTCTACAATATGGAAGATAGAATTATTTTGACCAAAAACATTTGATAAATTCCTGGCTTTCATAATAAAGTCCAAGGAATTCAAAGGTCCCATAAAGTTTCTGGGTTTATCAAATCAAATCAAATCAACACATATTTCTTGAGGTCTTTGTGCAAGGGCAGCCATGGTCCCGACAACTTTCAGTTTTAAGGTTTAAGTGATACAGGACACTGGCTCATTTGAACTGTTTTTGAGTGTTTGTCAAGCATCTTAAATAAGGCCATTATTGTAAAAGTTTTCAGTGTAAAGTAATTCCTGGAAACTTAAGTGCTTAGTTGGTGCCAGGAGTTGTGCTAAATGCTGAGAATGAGAAATACAAACAGAAAGAAAGTCAGTCTCTTCCCTCAATGAGCTTACATTCTAAGGGGAAGGGAGGTAACCCATAGAAGCTGGAAGCTGGAAAGTAGCAGCAGGGACATGAAAAAGCTCAGTGTGGAGGTGTTATAGAGAAAGTCCAGAAGGAGAGACAATCCGCGGAGAAAAGAAGACCTGGGTGACCTGGATATTGTCCTTACAACGGAAGTTCTGAGAGGAATCTGTCAATTAGAGAGACGAGCAGCAGGGGCTATGTGAAGTTCAGGGCCAGAGTTTGCTTCTAGGGTGGAGAGGTTTCTGGCAGCATCATTTTGGAGCCAGGTCCTACCAGCACTTAAGAGACAACTGTTAAATTTTCAGTGTGAACACTACACCTGAGGATCAACAACCATCATGTCTTGATTTACCATTTTATTGGTTTCTAGACATAAGTGATGAAAAAATGTTAATAAGGCAGATTAAGATTAAAAGTGTATCATGAATACATTTTTGAAAGCCAACTACTAAATAAGTTAATGATTATTAAATATTATTAAATAATAAAATATTATTAAATGAGTTAATAAATATGTTAAGTAGTTTATTGCATACACCTGCTTCTGGAATATTGCAGACAAAGACTGGAAGAAGTAAGCAGTGTAGCCTGGAGAGGAAGAAGAGAATTCAAAATGGCAAGCAGAGGAGTAATTATCTCAAGTGCTAAAGATCCATTTTGTTAGAATCCAGGCCTGAGCAAGGAAAGCAGTCGAGAGAGAACAAAGGTAAAGAAATATCTTAGAGACAGTTAAGTGATGAAGTGGATAAAATGCTGGTCCTGAAGTCTGAAAGATCTAAATTCAAATCTGCTCTCAGAAACTTATTACTTTTGTGACCCTGGACAAATAATTTAATCTCTGCCTGCCTCAGTTTCCTCAATTTTAAAATGATCATAACAATAGCACCTACCTCCCAGTGTTGTTAGAGGATCAGATGAGATGTCTGTAAAGCACTTAGCATTGTACATTAGTTAATCCTTCCTTCCTTCCTTCCTTCCTTCCTTCCTTCCTTCCTTCTTTCCTTCCTTCCTTCCTTCCTTCCTTCCTTCCTTCCTTCCTTCTTTCCTTCCTTCCTTCCTTCCTTCCTTCCTTCCTTCCTTCCTTCCTTCCTTCCTTCTTTCCTTCCTTCCTTCCTTCCTTCCTTCCTTCCTTCCTTCCTTCCTTCTTTCCTCCCTCCCTTCCTTCCCTTAGATCTCGATTTATGGCAGAGCCTAGTGGTGAGTATTTCATCAATATTTTCATTTTATCTCATTGCCAGCTAGTTTTGCATTTTAAAGTCATTTCTTAGACTGTCCTTATACAGAAAGATGTTCTGTGGGAGGAACCAAGAAAAAACGCTCTTAATCTTGCTTCTGACACTTACTGTGTGATGATGGTCAAGCTACCTAATATCTCAGCTTTAGCCTCCTTAGCTGAAAGAGGGACAATAACATAAGTAACATGTCATATAACAGTTATGAAATTCAAATGGGATAATGGGTGTGACGCACTCGATTATTCCGTAACACTGTGAAGCCGGCCCCAGGAAAAGGAGCCATAAAAATGGGGACATTATCGGATACTGTATATATTTTTGGACATGGAGACAGAAAGGCCTGGGTCCAGATCCCATCTTAGATACTATGTGGCCCTGAGTAAGTTTCTATCTCAATTCCCTCATCTATAAAATGAAAAATAATAGTCTTTGATTCATATGATTGTTGTGAGGACCTCAAATGAGATTACAGTATGTAAAGCATCATACGAAACTCACATGCTATGTAAATTTCAGCTACTAGTATTTTTGCTATAGTCATTCTCAGTTTTCTCTTCTTTTTTTTGATGATAATTAAGGTAGGGACAAATTGTTATCCTGCTATAGTTTTATATTTAGTGTTCTGTTTGTACAAGTAGATAAAACAACTGTTTTTGTAAATGAGTGAAAGGGTCAGAACATAAGGTCATCTTGGGTGGGTTCGCCGACGTGTCTTTGGGACAATTCCCCAGGCAGATAGGATGGCAGGGATGATGTTCACTTTGTCCTGTTCCCACATGGTTTTGATTTCATCTTCTAGGTCTCTCTATTTTAATTTGCTTTTCATTCCACAAAGCTTGGAGATTATGAATATCTGAGAAGGTGACATCTATTGAAATTCTTGTTCTTAAATTTTCTATGGATCAATCTTAAATTAGAGGTGATTTTCTATCTGTGATAATGGTCTGGTTCTACTATGGTTTGTTTGTTGAATTCTCAAGGGCATTCCAAGAATTACATTAATAATCATGATTATCATCACCATTATCATTATTATTATCATCTTACTTTAGGGCCAGAGTGAAAAGTAGGCAGATTGAAAAAGGCAAGAGTTGATTGAAATTAGGCTTCAGACCTCTCCTATAACATGCATCCTTTAAATCAACTGGAAAATCATTTTAGAATCACATATGACTAATAGTCTTGGTTTCTGTCAGAACAATGAGAGTAGTTTACTTTCATTAGTTGAATGGGTTAATTACTGTAATCCCAGGGCACTAATATAGGTGGCAACAAAAGAGTTGTTGCAGTTCTCTGGTAAAAGGAAATACTTTGCACAGCAGGCCCTGGGCAATAAGAAATGAGCCTTGGTTGGATCACCTTCCTGAAAATCCCAGTGCTGATGACTATTTCTGAGAAGGTTCAGCCCCTTATTAAAGTTCTTGAAATCAGCAGGAACAATATTGTTGGGAGGGGAAACTTGTGATTGCCTACCCGATGTATAGAGGGAGAGACAATCTCTAAGGTAACAAAGACCCCAACTCTATAAGGCTTTATGGATTAAGGTCACAGCACCCCTACTCCACCCCCACCATCAATGCATACATAATGCCCTAAAGATGGTTCCAGTTTGTTCATCAAAAAGTAGAAATGGAACAACAGAAGGGAGGTTGCTGTTATTTCCATTCCACTGACTTAAGTTATTCTAAGGCACAGCACATTTTCCAGTTAAAGCCCTTTCCTATTAATGGGCCTTCCTATTCTTCATCTGGTACATAGGAAAAGCATCAATTTTCTAAAATTTAAAATGAACTAAATTAAACTTGCTGAATATGACACAGCAAAGCCACATTGTCTGCATGTGTGGTGAAGTTCAAAGCTTGCTCTCTGATTCCATTTAAAAAACTTGAAAATAAGATAAGGCTCCTATGGGAGAGGAGCCTGCTTATGTGACCTGGTTACCCTTACTGGGGACCAACACAACAAAACTTAGGAGAAATCAGTCAGTCAGTCAATCAACAAATGTGTATTACTCCCTTACTATTTCCTAGGCACTGTGCTAAGCCCCAGAAAATACAAAGAAAGGCAAAAGATAGCCCTTGTTCTCAAGGATCTCACGAAAACAACAAACAAACAATTAGGTACAAACAAGCTATAGATGGGATAAATTGGAGTTAATAGCAGAAGGAAGACTCTAGAATCAAGAGGACTGGGGAAGAGCTTCCTGTAGAAGATATGGTTTTAACTGGGATCTGAAGGAACACAGGGAAAGAGGAAAGCTAATAAGTGTCATTTTTAGTTTTCTTTCTTGCCAGTTAGGACTCATTAAGCCACTTCCAGGGCTCCTTAATAAATTTGAACTCCAGGAGATGACTGTGAGCAAGGGTTCCCTCATCAAGAATATGAATTAGGCAAAGTTTGTTTTTGAAGACTCTCAGGCCCTTATTCAGTGTCCTCTTGACTTCTGAGGGATTATTATTGCCTGACTGAACATGTACTACAGATCCTTCCTGATGTATGTAGAAATAGAGAATTAGATTTGGAATCAGAAGACTCAGGTTCAAATCCTGCCTCTGTCACTTATTTCCTGTGTGTCCATGGAAAAGTCACTGAGGCTCTCTGGGCCTCGGTTATCTCATCTGTAAAATGAAGAGCTTGGAATAGATCAGGGTCTCTTACCTAGGGTCTGTGAACTTTTAAAAAAATATTTTGATAACTATGTCAATCTAATCAGCATTCTTTGTAATCCTATTATTTTATTTTATGCATTGAGAAATATAATTCTAAGAAGGGGTCCATAAGGATTCACCAGACTGCCAGAGGGCTCCAAGGCACACACACAAGATTAAGAACTCCTATACCAGATGATCCTTTCTAGCTTATGACACTAAGCAGAAAGAAGTCATGGTCCTTCACTGAGTTTGGATTTTTAAACAGTGGGATCCAAGTCACAGCTCTGCCACTTAATGTCCATATAACCTTGGATAAGGCAGGTCATGTCTTCAAGTCTCAGTTTACTTATCTGTTAAGTGAGGAGATTGGACTAGATCAATGTTAACCTCCTTTTTTTACTCTATCAAGTAAAGCAGTAGAAAGAACCCTGGATTTGTCACCAGAAGATCTGGGTTTGAATCCTAACTCTGTCACTCACTACCTCCATGATGCTGGACAAGTCATTTAATCTCTTTGGACCTTAGTTTTCTCAACTGTAAAATGGATGGAGTGGTGTTGGGCTCTGACCTCTAAGATCCCTTCCAGGTCTAATTCTATGATTTTACCTTCTACATACCTCCCTTCCTTTGCCCTTCCATCAAGTTCTCTAACCCTACGTCCCAACCCTAGGGGAGAGGTGTAGCAGTGATGAGGAACTGAGAGATATTAGGTGCACAGAAATGTCAGACCTCAGCAATTAGCTGGATTTGTAGTGGGGAGGGAGAGGAAACTTTTGCTCGTCAACATTTCACCCTTGGCATGATCAAAACTAAATTTGTCATGAAAAATAAAAAGTTGTATAAAATAAACCAATGTAACAAGTATGTCTAACAGCATATGTGGAATTTTACTTCCATAGGGCATCACCTCTCCATTGAGAGTAAATAAATATTTTTCATCATCTCTGGTGTGAAAATTGGTTATTTCATTAATCAGAATCCAGTTATCTTATAGTGCTATTTTCCTTTACATTCTTGTTATCATTGTTTATACTTGCTCTTGGTTCTGTTTTCTTTAGTTTGAATCAGTTTATATGTTTTCTTAAATTTCTCTGAAGTTTTCATATTCACTGTTTTTTTTTCTTCCTTTCTTCCTCCCTCCCCCTCTTCCTTCCTTTCTTTCTTCCTTTCTTCCATTTTTCTTTCCTTCTTTCCTTCCTTTCTTCCTTTCTTTCTCCTGGGATTTTGTTGGGCTAGGTAACTCAAAGGGAGAAAACTTCCTATAAACCAATATGGATCTGCACTTGTTCTGCAACTCAGAATCTTAAAGAATTATCTAAGGCACTACAACGTTAAGTGACTTGCCCAGGGTCACACAAGCAGTATATGTCAGAGGAAGGGCTTAAAAACACTGTGAGGCTCTCTCTATCTACTTTGCAGTACTGCTTTTCCATTATTTCTTATGGTGCAATAATATTCCATTACATTCATATGCCAAATTTATTCAGTACATCCCAATCTGGGAAGCTATTCTTTTTTAAAAGTAATTTTCATTGATATTTTTTGTGGTTTCAATACTTACATTTCCCATTCTATCCATATGCCCTCCTCTCTCCAGGGAGCAACACAAAATAACAAAGAATTTTTTAAAAATAGTTTTTAAAATGTTCAATAAAATTTACTAACATATAAAAAAATCTGACTTTATATGTAGCACTCTGTAACTACAGTTTTTACAAAAAAGAGGGAAGGTATCTTTTCCTGTCTCTTCCTTGGGGCCAAGCTTGGTCATTATAACTTCACAGAATTCAATTTTGATTATTTTGCTGTTATAGCCATTGATTTTTATAATCATTGAATATTTTTCCATTTCACTTTGAGTCAATTTATGTAAGTCTTCCACATCCTCTGTATTCATCATATTCATTGTTTCTCATGTCATAGTAATATTTTATTACATTCATGTACCATAATTAGGTTAGCCATTCTCTAATCAATGGACATCTCCTTTGTTTTTCATTGTTGCTAGTGCAAAAAAAAATCACCAAAAATATTGATTCTGATATTTCTTTCTGCCTTGACCTCCTTGAGGCATATGCCAGGTGGTATTTCTGGCTCAAAAGGAATGAAAAGATTTGTGATTTCTAGGAAATGAAATTTTCTAACGGGGAAGGGCATAATTTTCAACACTTGTCTGCCTTGTATAAGATACTATATTATATGGCAGCCAGTTGGGAAATGCTTAACTAGACAAGTCATTTCATCTTTTGCTTAAATCATATGCTCATTTGCCTCATTTGTGAAATAAGAGGGTTTAACTGGATTGAAGTTCCTTCTAACTCTAGATCTATGATTCTATGACTAAAACCCAGAGAGAAGTGAAATGACTTGCCCAAGTTCACACAACTAACTAGATGACTTCTGAGAGCCCTTCCATCTCTCAATCTATAATCCTATAAAACATTTAATGGTAGAGCCAGGATTTGAACCTAGGTAATCTTGACACCAAATCCACTACTCCAAATCCCTTCATTTTACAGATAAGAAACAGGCAACTTACTAGAAGTAAGTTCAGTTGGACAATGGGAATTCCAAGACAAAATGTGGAACAGTCTTTACCCCCAAGGAGCTTACATTTGACTGGGGGGATGTGTATTTTATGTAATAGCGTTTAGTGGAAGAGCTGGGACTAAGACTCTTCTTCTCTGATGCCCAGACCTAGGGTACTTTCTTTTATGTCACAATGTAGACCTGGGTCCCCTTTCTGTCAGAGATTCTGAAACATAATAACTCTGCCTTATGAAACTGCATTAACCAGACTTCTTCCTAGGCAGAGAAAAAGAGCCTTTGCTCTCTTTGAAACTGCCTTATTCCAGTGAGATAGTCTCTCACACACCAGACTTTCCTTTAATCAAGAAAGATTACCACTGGATACCCCTTTCTCTCTGGGGATTTTCCTTCTCTTAGCCTGACCCCCTCTTCTAGTCTTGAAGAGCCTTTTCTCTCCATTCCCTAACCCCACTGTGTCACTTATCACCTATAATAAGACAAGATTTCTCTGCTAAAACCTTGGCTCAAACTCCCTTACATAGAATGCTTTCTTGCCATGCAAAAACAACCAGAAACAATTTTAATGGATAGCTAGCTAAAGGTCTATTTGTTGAACCCAACAAATACTGAAATAATTCCAAATACCCAGCTGTGACCTATTTGACCATTAAAAGATGAAGCCATTGATACCGGGTTTGGTTCTGATCTTTTTCATGCTGGTTAACTTCTAGTGACATTCAAAGAGTGTATCAGCCACAAACCCAAACTTTCAGGGTCTAGCCACCACCTGCTTCGTTTATGTTCTGTTTTCTCAACAGCAGGCTTGAAAAGGAGAGAGCAAGTAACAAATGACCATTGGAATGTCTGAGGCCCATTTCTGACATACGAGATAAACCTCAAGCGTCTAAACTTGCAAAATTCATCAGCCTCTATCTTTTTGTGATCTTTGTAGTAAAAGTACATTCCTTCAGCTTATCTTCACTACATCTTTTCCACTTCCTCCTAAGTACAGTATCAAACTTTACTCCAAGCTACCCTCAAAAGGAGGGATGGGGGAGGGGGGGTATGAATGTAATCACCACCTTAGGTGGGGTTTCATTTGTCAGCTGTGACAAAGGATGATTGTGTTAGGGAAGCAATGGTATCTGCACACAACTCGTGGCTTTGGAAACCTCCTCTCTGCATCTTGTTCAATATCCCTCGCTATGGGCTAATGAGGTGTTAGGGGTAACATTCATCCCTTCTGCCAGTTTCAGTGTCTTCTCAATTGTGATCTCATACTCATATTTGGTGACTTCTATTATCTATATCTAGGAAGGAATGTGAGAGTTTAAAAACCAGGCAAGACAAAAACGGGAATTGTGGGAAACAACTTAGCACTTGCAGAAAAGTAGATTGGATTTCAGCTTTTCTCCATTAAGATCCAAGCTAAATTTGACAAGAGTTGGTGTACCCCTCTACTCAAAAACATATACCTCTGCTACAGTCAATGTTTTCACGGCCTGCTACGCATGTTTCCTGACCTTAGCCTTTGCCTGGAATGTCTGGTTTTCCAAGCTATTTAATTTTCACCCAGATAAGATAATAGATCAAAGACTATTGGTGCCAGATAGACTTACTTTAAAGATTGTCTTGTCTAATCCTTTCATTTTCCAGGTAAGAAAAATGAGACACAGAGAGGGGAGATGACTTGTCCAAGGTCACAGAGTTAGTGGTGGAGTCAGGGCTTAAATCCAGGGCTCTTGACACTTTCTAAACCATAACAATGTGCCTTTCCTATGGTTTATGATTTTACTGTAACCAGAATAGAAGAGTTTTAGTTTTAGAAATGATGGAAAATAAGCCATCTCCAATAATACGGGATCATAGACTCAGCATTGGAAGAAATCTTAGCAGCCGTATAGTGCAACTCCCATATTTTCCATAGGAGGAAACGAAGGCCTAGAGGGATCAAATTAATTGCTCAGGATCACACAGGTACTAAGTGACAAAGGTAGAATTCAACCCTAGGCCCAACATGACTATAACATGTAATCCCAAAACTTTCAAAGGAAAAATAAATAAATAAAATAACCATGTTTGTTTGAATCAAATATTTGATGTGTTCATTGCTTCACTAAAATGACCTAAGGGGAAAAAAAACTGGGAGAAAAGAAACTTGTATGAAGAAGATATTTGTTGTTTTTAGTAGACTGCAAGGTCAATTTCAGTAAGTGTGGCATGGCAGCAAAACAAACAAGACTATTAGCCCAGCATGCATTAAGTGAATATGTCCAGAACTAGGAAACTGATGGTCCCATTTTACCATGCCATGGTCAGACCATGTCTGAAGTTTTCTGCTATGGGCATCATATTTTAGAAGGGACATGGACAATCTGGAGCAAAACCAGAGGAGAATCCCTGAGTTGGAGAGAGGACTAGAGACCATACCATCCATGTAAACAGCTGAAAGAACTGGGGATATTAAGTCTAGAAAAGAAAAAATTTAGGGAGAGTAAGATAATTGTCTTCAACTATATGGAGGACTACTCCATGGAAGAGGTACTTGCTCTATTTAACCACGGGGAGATAGAACCAAGAGGAATGGGTAATAGTCTCAGAAAGACAGAGTTGCACTTTATACAAGCTTTAACATCCTGACAACTAGAGATGCCTAAAGCTAGAAAATGATTGCCACAGAAGTAGTAGCATTTGTGTCTCTCTGGAGGTCTTCAGTTACCGGGCCATTTGTAGGAAAGATTGTAGAGGGGAATCTTGGCTAGGGTTAAATCAGATGATCTGAGCTCCTTTCCAATTCTAATGTTCTACAATTCTTTGAAGGTGCCATGAAGTGACATTGGCTTCCTCCAACAAAATGCTCCATCTCTGACTTCAGGCATTCTCACTGGCTTCCCTCCCTACCCCCAACTCCCCATTCATGGAGTACTTTCTTTCCTCATCTCTAATTTACTCTGTATATATCTTCCTTTATACATCATTGTTTGCGTGTTGTCTTCTCCATTAGATTCTTAGCTCCTCAAAAGTAGGGACTCTTTGTATCCTTGGCACTTAGCACAGTATTTGGTATGCAGTAAGTGCTTAATAAATGTTTACTGACCTACCGAAGGATAGGTAGCAGGATTTCCTTGCTGTCTCATAGGTGAATCTGTTTATGCGGCTTACATTTAAGGCCTGTTCTAAACAAGCAAGTGTTCTTTCTGTAAAGTTAAAACTTCTCACAAAGGCCAGCTTGACCCAAGATATTCTAAATGAGAAAAATGATGCTTTCCCGTACCTCTTACCCCTATGTTTCCCATTAAATGACTATTCAACTCCTCTGTATTATATATTAAAGATAGAAAAATAGTATTTCTTTACCAACATACTGACTTGGGACCTTTGGCAAGTCATTTACTTGACTTTTCTGTGGTCTAGGCAACTCTCTAAGGCTACAGGTTGCAGAGAAGGCATCTACCTGCTTAGGTAAGAATTTCCTTACTCTGAAGTACTCTATACCAATAAAATCACTGATCAAATCCCCGCCCCTCTCCCTAACCAAAAGCAGTTAATAAGGTTCATGCAACATTGAATTTAAAAATATTGTTATGGGAATTTCAGGAGATGATATCAACTGTTTTACCAGATGTCTTTTACACTGATGATTGATTGGAATTCTCTTGCTGACTTGGGAAATAACAAACTAGAGCTCAAGAATAATTCAAGGATCCAAGCTTTTAAAATTCTGATGCCCATTGACCCCAGTCTGCCAAATGCCAATAGAAGTGGATTGGAAAATGCTCAATGCCTATCTGCTTTCTTGTTGTTCCAATACTGATTACTAAGTTATTTCTGGAAGCCTGTGCCAAGTTTCTCTGGGTCTTGTCTTATTTAAGGCAATCTTGTCATTGTACTAAATTCAAAAGGAATTGCGGATTTTAAGTTGAGGTTGCAAAGATCACAATCTGGCATGCTTTGAAAATACTGAGAGAAGCTGTCACTCAACAAGAAAGAAAGAACATTTGTTTTAATCATACAGTTCATAATATCATCATAAGCACAGGGGAAAGACAAAGCATGAGGGTATACCTATGATGCGAATGAAATAATGGCTGAGAGATTTTTAAAGTATAAAATGCAAGATTCAAGTAAACACACATTTATTAGGTGACTGCTATGTATAATGTGCTAAGGATATAAAGATGAACGGGAGGGGGGGGAGTGCAGACCCTTCCTTCAAAGAATTTACCTTCTTCAGCATTCACATAAGTTTGTATGAAAAATTTAGTGAACTAAAAGCTTCATTTGAAGTCTGACATATCAGCCTCAAAAGCTAACATAATATTAGATTACATGATAAGGTATAGTTTACAGAATGACCAAGATGATATACTGTATTCTCCCCTGGTATACCAGCAACAAAATATTCATAGCGATGACAGTGACTATAAACATGCTGGCATAGTTCTCAATCACAAAATATAACAGACTCTCCATATAAAAGACAGAAGCTAAACATTTATTCAGACACCAGAAAACCAACCCCCCCCCCCCAAAAAAAGAAAGCCAAATCCATCATAGCAACAAAGAAGTTAATACACCACAGCACATCAGGGAGCCACACCATCCTTTAGCCTTCCTACAAACACTCAAAAGCCCAGCTGTCACAGCAGGGGGAAAAAATAACCTACTTACAAGCCTGGCTATCTCCTTGCCTTAGCATTCTCTCTATTCCACTGTGTAGCTTCTCTGACTCCCAACTTCCTATGGGCTCTGCTCCACCCTTCAGCAAGCTCCTCCCAGCACAGATTCCATGTGATTACATTTGGCCTATCACAGAGCAGGGAAGATCCTCAAATCCCCGTGGGCCTATTAAGGGACAGAGAAGATCTTCAAATACTCATTACCATTACATTCAGTCCCAAGATCTTTCATGGTTTTTACATAGCAAAAATACATTAACAATACATTTCATTACACAGGTTAATAGGAGTTTAAGGAGTGACAGGTGTGGTAACTGGTGTCAATAGAACTTTACAGCAATATAACAGGGATAACAGAAAATAAGTACATAAAACAATATCTTTGGGTGAGGCTTGTGCACAAGCACCACATCACTACACCCCTCAAATGAATGGGGCTCAAAACCTTGGGGTAAGGGGCAAAGCTCTCTTTTTCCATAGCTTCTTTCTGCTGAAATTGGACATGGAGCTGGCCCTGCCCCAAGAGGTCTCATTCAAGAGGTCAGTTCTTTAGCTGGCATCCAGAGCTCAGTTGATGCCAAGTCCAGGGGTGACATATCACAGTCATGAACAGGGGATGACATCTGGCTTAGGTGATCAGGCATCTGCAGGTGAAGGGTACCAAGTGTGCAGGAAACAAATCTAGCAAACAAGTTTAATAGACAAAAAGCCAAAAAGAAACAAGAAGACAGTAACCAGAAGCATGGTAGATATAGGGTCAGCCGTGCTTCTGGAGTCTATGAACCTACTATCATAACCTCATTCAAGGTATAATATATGAGTTAAGGGGTACAATTTGGTAATCATATTCTCCTGAGTAAACAACAGTTACAGTATTATCTTTCCCATGTGCTATGATTTCTACAGCCTTTGGAACATCGTCTGGCTTCTGCTTTACCCATACTTTAGCTCCCAATTTTACTATATATGTAGAACCAAACCTTTCAGTTCCTCTGATAGTTATTTCAGAAGGAGGGTCAGTTTTCACAAGGGGTATTGTTTCACAAGGAATAATAATCACTTGAACTATTCTATCATGTTTCCTAAACTGTGTGAGTTCTTCACCCAAATTTTGCAATGTCACAATAATTTCTCCTTGATAATTAGACTCTATTACTGTAGTCAATATGTGTATTCCTTGAGCTGCTAATTCTGATTTAGATAATTTTCATCCAAAATGATTTTTAGGGATTCTCATACATATTCCAGTGGAGATTTTTCTTATTTCTTTTCTATCCAACCAAAGGTCCTCTAAACAAAGTAAATCATATCCTACCAAACCAAGTGTTTCTGGATACAGTGCTAGGACATCTTGTCTCACAATCCGGTGCTCAATATTTGGGATCTTATGTGTCTGCTGTTTTCTAATTTGTGGATTTGGGGTCATCTTTCTGGCTAGAAGTGTACTTACTTCCAATGATCTATTATTCAAATTATGTGAAGCAGTAAAGAAATTATCCTTCCAATGTTGACATGAATTATTAGAAGTTAACTTCCTTAACTATTCTTTCAATAATTCATTCATTTTTCAATTAACCCAGATACTTGTGGATGATATGGAATAGGATATATCCATTCTATATTGTTTAATATACAATATCTCCTTATTTCATTAACTTTGAAATGTGACCCATTATCACTTTGAATCTGCATTGGGGTTCCATAACATAGACTTATGAGATTTAGAGTTTTACAGGTATTTTTCTGGGTTGCATTCTTTGGCAAGCAAAGAAGTAGTTAACACCTTGTTTCAGCTACTGAATTAATACCTTGTTTCAGTTCAAGTTTCTTTTGAGCCTTGTGTCAAGTCTGTTAAGAGACAGAATATGTGAATCCCACAATTTGTGAACCCTAGAACTTGTGAACTCCTGCAACAGGAAAAGGAGAAGCCAATGACCATATATACGGTGAGACCCAGGCTGGAGAGAGAAGAACTGAGAAGGGAGCTCTTGTAGTAGAGAAGAAGAAAACTTATGGTATTTCAGCATTCTATGTTTCTCTGTTCTGTCTGTGTCTATTTTTGTTTGTGATACTTTGTACAGAAGCCCTGGGACCTTACTTGAAGCCCTGAAAGAGGATTTTCTGGTTGTCTGTTCACAGAAGTTCTGGAGAAGGGTTTTGGAGGTCCTGGGACTTTACTTATGATTTCTGTTGACCTCTTGGACTTTTTTTGTGGGTCTGTGTTGATTTCTATAATGATGATTTCTGTTGAGTTCTCAGACCTTGTTAGTGGGTCTGAGTTGATTTCACAGGCAGATAGTGAAGAGATGATGGTGCCGGCTATGTATATGAATATTACTGTGGCTCTGTCAAGCTTTGTCTCCCCAGAAACAGGAACTGTGAAGAACTTGAGGTGAACTGGACATTATGAGCTTCAATATGGAATGGGAACTGGACAAGGAGCTAAAAAAGGAACTGGGAGCTGGCTGCCTTTGTACCCAGGTCACAGTTGTGTAGATTCAGGCAGGAGCTGGGGCCATGGAAGAGGAACTATGGAAACTGAGAGCCTGCCTTGAGTCAAGATGAAAAGACCTCTCCTTGGGTATTTAAGGCAAACTGAGAAGATCATGATTTATTGTGGCCTAGGGGTGGAGAACTTTGTATTCTGTGTCCTGTACCTCTCCAGGATGATTGAATTAAGAATGATTGGAAACTAATCTCCAACTAAGAAGAAAGAAGACTTTTTTTGATTGAAGAGATTAAGACAATGTGACCTAGGGGTGAAGAACTTTGACCTTTGTACTTTGTGTCCCTTAAGGAGGCTTGCTCCTTAAGGATGATTGAGTTTAGGACTTACTGAATGATGTCTTTTGTTTAAAACTATGTGGCCACTTTAGTGACAAGTTGTTAAGTTATAACATTATGAATGCTGTACTTTGATTTTTGTCAATATTTTGTCTTAATCTGCTGAATAGAGAGTTCACTATACTATGTAATCAGAACCTTGAAGCTATTCACACCAGCAGTACTCTGGAAAACTGCTCGTGCTTGGTTTTACATAAGGAAAAGTCATTAGTACACCTGAATAGATGTCAATACAAGTACATATAAATTTGCATCCTTTATCTTGGGGTAGGGAACCAATATAATCTATTTGCCAAATTTGGGCTGGGACTTTTCCCCTTGCTATCTCTCCAGTTACTCCCTGAGGAACAGTTTGTTCTTTTTCCAGTTGACATATATGACATTCCTCTGCTACTTGTTTTAACAATGGATGAGAGATACTAATACCTCACTCTTGTGCCCACTGGTGTGTTGCCTACGACCCTAAATGGCCAGCCATTTGATGGATCCATTTGACAAGTACTGTGTAGGAGACTAGGCTTTCAGGGGTCTCTCGGCCCCATTAAGGAAATGCTCCCCTTTTCTATGAGGTCACTAGGCAGATATGCAGGAAGAGTATAATCTTGTTTGTTGATGCCTCCATTGGTCCTATGAATAACTAAGGAAAATTCAGGGTATTTAATTAGCAAGTCGTGTTTGTGACTCCCTATTTGTGACTCTGGACATGGTCCTAGGATAAAGTCTTAATGGATAACTAGCCTTAGGCTGGGGTAGGGAGTGTCGAGACCAAAGGAGGGTCCTTGCATTCTGGTTAAGAATTTCTGCTATAGGAATATAAGCCTTGTAAGTTTCTTGTATCTTTGGCTCTGTATGAAATGGTTCTGTAATAAACAGACTATTGAATACATCCCCTTCTCTCTCTCTCTTTAATCAGCTGGTTGCTAGGCCATGCAACTGTGCTGGTCACAGTAGTACTGGATCATCAGTTGGTGTCAGAGTCAGGACAATATATTGAGTAGCAATCTTTGTTAGTGGATCAGCATGTGCATTGTATTCACATTCTGGCGTGGTGAGGCCCACATGAGCATCTACATGAAAAACTAACAAATTAGTAACCAAAGATATGCCCCATATATCTTCACATAATTTTTTGCCTCAGACTTGTTTGCTACGAATTTCCCAGTTTTGATTTTTCCACATGGGCATCCATGTAGCTAACCCATTAGCTGCTGCTTATGAATCAGTTAATATATGACAATGTCCTCCTTGTTCTGTTTTGATGGCTTGATGTACTGCCAAAAGTTCAGTATATTGACTATTTCCACCTATTCCAGCACTTTCCAAAATCCTCATAGTACATGGATTATAAGGCTACTGCTTTCCAGTGTCTTTTATGACCCCAATATTTTGCTGTCCCATCAGTAAACCATGCATGTTTCTTTTGTTCTTCAGTTAATCCATCATATCTTTCATTCTATTTTACCAAGGACTGTACCAACTGTTGCACTGGTTCAGGGGATGTATCATTTCCCTTAGTATCTATGTTTGCTATAGATTGATGTAGAGCAGAAACTCTACTTTTGCCTGTTTTAGATCTATTTCAAATAAATCATTTCCATTTAATTATGCTAACCTCTTGTGCATGTCTAATTCTGTGAGAAGCTGGAGTACTCATTACCCAGGTCATAATCTGGATTCCAGGCTTTAATATCACTTCATGGCCCAGAGTCAGTTGTTCAGTCTCTACCAAAGCCCAATATGCAGCTAACAACTGCTTTTCAAAAGGGATATATTGAAGTCCAGATGAAGGGAGTTTCCTAGACCAAAATTCTAAGGGTACATTTTTCACTTTACTTTGACATTTTTCAGTTTCCACATTTTCCTTATCTTTTCCCCCAATCTTATATATACTTACTTTTTCTACAGAGTGGGATAAGGGGAGAGGAAGGGACAGGGAGGAAAGTGTGTTCTGTACTATGCATAGTGGTTCTAATACCTTGACAATAATACTACTTAGACTTTGTATGTTGCTTTATGGCAGTGGTTCTCAACCTTTCTAATGCCATGACTTTTTTTTTTTTTTAAATTTATTTTTTATTTACTCATTTACTTTTAATTTACAAGATTCAGTTCCACAATCACTTGGGTTTCAGATTTT
>CM053587.1:252294735-252357982 GCA_028646515.1 Pseudochirops corinnae
AAAGTAAATGAGTAAAAAAAAAAAAAAATTAAAAAAAAAAAAAAAAAAAAAGAAATAAATAAAAAAACCATAGCAAGGAAAATTTAGTAGTTTGTTATTCACCAGAGTTCTAGAAATGATATACCTATTGTTTCCTTCCATGGCTAATAAAATCACATTAGGCCTACATGGTCATCTGCTAAGAGAAGGAGACGAGCCACCGTTAAATTCAGCAGGCTACAGAATAAGTGAAATTAAGGGCGTGAGTTTAATCCCTGTATGAGCCAGAAAAACTCAGGTCCAGCTTCCAGAGACTATGTCCCTAGCTTAAGACAGTCACCTTAATTAATGTGTGCAGCTGGGGAATTCGTTAAACGAATATGAAAGGCCTACACAGAAGAAAATCACACTTACAGGAAAAATAAAGAATATGCTAGATTGACAGCAAATATTAAAGTCAGAACAAAAAAAACCCCCACAATTGAGTATGGCAGCATTTGACTGCATAGGCGTATAATCACACTTTGTGGCCCAAAGAGAACTAGTTAATGTTCAAATACTAATGAAATACCAATTGATTTCCAAATATTCAAATACATTTTAAAATGTTAGTTACACTATTATGTCAATAAGTCATCAATTCAACAACAAAAAATAGTTATTTAAACTTAAGAGAAATATAATTAGTATATAACAAACTTTCTACCTTCTTTTGGCAAAAAGAAATTCAGAAATATCAATCATATGATTCATATGTGAAAAATATAATAAGCACTAACAACTGGGATGTCAGAAGAATGTGATCTTGTTAAATGAATTTTATGGCTAACTGGAACTGAAAGTGCTGAACACAAACCTTATATTATTCTTGTTAGTGAACATCTAACATGTATTACTCCACATTTTTTCTTTCAAAAATATACAACAAATTAATCATATAAGCTTTCTTAATAAGTCTTAATAAGACTTAATAAGTCTTCAAGGTCTTGAAGTACACTTATGGCCATCACTCTGAGCACAAATAATCATGCAAAAACTCAAGCAGAATCTACAGGAGATTGGATTGAACCCATGGTTTCCAAGGACTACATTAAGAACTGTGCCACTTTCCTCTTTCTCCTTGGGGGTGGGAGGGTAGGGAAGAGATAGCAAAAACACCTCTAGATAATGGAATTGTATTTCTAAGGTTTATTATAAATAGAAAACCCTCCTTTCTTTCAAACTTCCCTATTTCTACCAAAGGGATTACTATCCTTCCAGTGTCTCAGGTTCACAACCTCAGCATTATCCTCTCCTCTTCACTTTCCCACTCACCACATATCCAATCAGTTGCCAAATCTTGCCATTCTATCTTCATACCATCTCTCACATCTGATCTCTTCTCTCTAATCAGAGCTACAAACCTTATTTCCAGAACACATCTCTTCTTATTTATTGCAAGTCTCCAAACTGTTCTCCCTGTTTCAAGTACATCCTATTCATTGCTAAGTAATTTTCCTTACATCCAGAAATGACCATGGTTTCTATTATTTCTTAATTTTTTAAAAAAAAAATGTATTTATTTTTGGAGGGGGGAAGACAAGGCAAATGGGGTTAAGTGATTTGCCCATGGTCACACATCTAATAAGTGTCAAGTGTCTGAGGTTGGATTTGAACTCAGGTCCTCCTGACTCCTAGGCTAGTACTTTATTCACTGAGCCACCTAGCTGCGCCCTCTATTATTTCTATGATAAAATATAAACTTATTTATTTTTAAAAACCCTAAAAATCTACTCCCAATCATTTTAGCCCCTCTCTCATATACACACACTTGTGTTTTATACATGCATACATCTCTATAGTATATATTCATTCTGATATATGTATATGTATATAAACACAGATATATATGCACATATTTTGGTCACTTTATAGTTATGCTGTATATAAATCATGTGTACTTGTGTCCCTTGGTAGAATACAGGCTCATTGTAAGTAGGGATTACTTTATTCTTCATACTCATATTTACTGCAGTGCTGGTAGGAGTTTAACAAATATTCTTTAGTTGAATGATGTTTCAATGAATGTTTAGATGTAAGAATATAAGCCAAGGTTTGTCTACCTTATACTGATACATTGATGAATGCGACAGAAAGTCTCAAATATGAAGAGTCGAGCATTTTCAATGAAATCTTCAAGGCAAGCCACCAGGAAAAAGTCATTCACAAGAACCTTTCAATTCAAGAATATAAAAAGAAAATGAGTATACTGACAATCCTTCATATATAGGCATTATATTTTCATACTTACTTAAAATAATGCATGGCTACCTTTCTTCAGATTCTACTCACTATTCTTCAGTCTGCTCTTTCTTAGCTTCATAAAAATTCACATTCTCTAAAGCTATATTCTTCCTAAGTTTCTTCAAACCTCCAACTATATGAACCAGCAATTCCCCTTCAGGGGGTCTGTGAGGTCCAAACTATTTTCATAGTAATAAGACACTGTAATTTTTAATATAGCAAATATTGACAGAAATAACCAACAAAAAAAAAGTTATTGGGGTCCTCAATTTATAAGTATAATGGGGTCCTGAGACCAAAAAGCTTGAGAAACACTGGCATAAATGTATCATACCTCAGTAATACTGCTAGAAAAATGACTAAGGAGGAGAGGGTGAGGAACTCAACACAAGGATTTGCAATAGTATGATAAAGTCTACTCAGATCACTATGTTCTGCAGAAAAAGTAGACTTTGTTCTAAATCCAGCCAGGATCACCAAAATCACCTACTCATATTTAAGTACCCATATACCTAACTATGAACAGTCAAAACACAAATTTAACTTTTTATGGACTTAAAAAATTGCTCAGAACATACTATCTGCATGAACATAGTACATTATTAGCAGAAAGGGAAAAATCAAACCTTCTCTATAGTGGAGAGTCCTGTATATGAAGCCACTGGACTTAAGTTTGAATTCTGGCTATGCCATTAATCTATATGGAGATCATCTAATCTTTAGGAATTATAATCTAATTAACTCTTGTCCATTCTTGCTTCAGTACTACCTCAAGTCCCAAATACTCTGCATATTTCCAAATCCAATTTAACCATGGATTACAGATCTAAAGCTGAAAGGGACCTAAAAGGCTAACAAATTAGGCCAATATCTAATTTTATAGGTGAGGAAACTAAGGTGAAGGGATACTAAATGATCTGCCCAAGGACAAAGGTAGTGCCCAAGGCAGGATTTGTGCCTGGTCCTTGGACCTCACTGTACTACTCTTCCCATTATACCATGATGCCTTCAGATACCTGCTCAAGTTTCTCTTCCTATTCTGGGGAAGAAAGATTTCAGAATACAGGATAGGGATCACTGCCTTTGTTGACTTTCTTTAAAAAAGTGGCAACTTTTGAAATCTTGATCAAAAGGGATCTATGATCATAATTAAACTATACAACCCTACTGAAAATGTTCAATATGGACTAAGAGTAACTAACTGGTTACTACAGGTTAAAGTTTAGACTTACCGATTCACACTCTCTTAACTTTTTCTGGGCACCATCAAAGTCAAAGTTAACATACAAGCATTCAACAAACTCTGTTATAGGATCTTTATATGTGTAGGACTCCTGTAAAAATAAGCCAAAGAAATATCAGATCAATTTAAAACATCTCAATATAATACTTAAAAGCCCTTGTTTTCTCCTCTTTCCATTACTCCTTCTGGTCAAGTTTATTCAAGACTTTCAGTACTATCTACAAATATACCCAGAACTCCCTCATGCCTAAAATAAACCTTCATTTCCCATTCTCAAACCATTATCTTTGACCTTTCTTTTTTATATAGAACTCAAAGAGAAAGTTGTCTATATTCTCTTCTTTCATTCTAGTCTTCTATTCACTAATTTATGTTGTAATCTGACTTCTATCCTCAGGATTCAACAGAAACTGCAACATCTAATAACACCAATTTATGTCAACATCCAATAGCCTCAGTTCAGTCCTCAATCCTTGATTTCTCAGCTATGTCTGACACCACTGACCATTTCCTCCTGCATAATCTCTCCTCTACAGGTTTCCAAGATATTGATCTGTTGTGGTTTTCACCTTAGCTGTAAGACTGATCTATCTCTTTGTAAAATCATCCTCTATTATAATCCTTCTTACCTCACAGCCATCTTGTTATACAGATCTACAGAACATACCCCAGGGTCTATACTGAGCCTTCTCTTCTTTCTTGATTATGTCATCAGCTCCCAAGGATTCAAATTAAACTATCCTTTATATCCAGATGACTTCCAAATCTACATATCCAGCTAGGCTTCATCTTTCTTCTAAGCTTCAGTCATATGCCTCAAATAGCCTAATGAATCAGATGTTTCACAGACATTTCAAATTCATTTAAATCCAAAGAGAATTCATTACCTTACCTGAAACTTACTGCTAACTTTCCCTTTTTCTGTGCTGAGCACAGCTCTCCCCTCCTCTTCCAGTCATCCAGGTCTGCAATGCAGGTGTCACACTCAACTCTATTCTCACTTACTTCCCAAACCATCTTGTCAATTCGTCCTCTTAACTTACAACTCACAAACACCCTGGTCTAGCCCTTTTCACCTCTCAATTATTATTATAACCTTTTAATTGGTCTTCCTAAATCTCATCTCTCCAATCCACTCTCCAGAGAACTGTCAAAGTGTTATTCCTAAAGAATAGGTCTGACTGCATATCACTCCTCTTCCCAAGAAGCTGTCTTCATAATCTGGCTCCAACTAATCTTTGTAGGTTGATTAAACACTAATTCCTCTTAATCACTCTATGTTTTAGACAAACTGGCTTTTGTGATGTTCCCTGTTCATGAATTTCTATCTCTCATTTCCACTCCTTTTCTAGCCTTTTCAAAGTTTATATAAAGTGCTATTTCCTTCACGAACCCTTTCTTGACTCTTGCTGTTGTACCCTGCTATCACTTCAAATACATTTTGTATTTATTTACCTGTGAACATGATGATGAAATTACCCAGTAAAATATAAGCTTCCTCAGGACAGCTACTACCTCATTTTAAAATATATTAGTACAGTTCCTGGCATGTAGTAGGAATTCAAATGTTTGCTGATTGATTTTCAACTGAGGCCAACTTGTTTTATGGACAGTTCTATATCTACTGTCCCAGACCCTTTACAAAATCATAGAAGCATAAAAAACAAAACAAAAACCCAAGCTTCTCAAGAGACCTGTTCTTACCTGCTGAATAACTTTGACTAGGTCTTTTAATACCTGTCTTCGTTTTCGAACATCTTTGTTTGTTATGACTGCAGTAGTCAAATAGCGGAGAATATGTGGACACATAGTCTGAATTGCATTAAGATACCTAAAAAGGAAATTTAGAATTCAATAATTAATGCAAGCTTCTAGGGTAAAATAATTCTAAATAAATTAAACTAATGAAGACTTTATTAAAGATAATATACTAGAGATAGCAATTTTTCACTAAACTAGGATTCCAAATTGTACTATATCTGAATAACTACTATAATTTTATTTGGAGAAAGGTAATTTGAAGATAGTTATTTAAAATGGAATAAACCTAAGTTTCAGAGAGGTAGGGGTAAAGTATTGCCAATTGCACCAAAGTCAATGCCGTTCAATATTCAACTCAATTCAAAGTAAAATGCAAGATAAAATTTAGGATTCTGGTGTTTTACAATTTAAGTGACTAAAATTTCACCTTAGTGCACTACTGAGATACCTTCCAACACTCAAATTCTCTGACTGTTTTATCTTCTGGCCTTTTTCGCAAGAAGGGAAGTGGTAAAATGAACACAATGCCTATGTGAACTCTAAACCTGAGAGGTATTATGACTCCTGATGGTAAATTGAAGTCTACAGTTTGTATTAGAAGGGAACTTGACAGCTAGATGTATGGGACCCAGAGATTCTCACTTATTACTATTTCTAACTGGATTTGTCACAAACGCTTATAGTACATCTATGATTTAGGTGTATATATGGAAGAAACAACTGGTCCACATACAGCACTTCAAAGCAACATTTTGTCCCGCAAAATCAATTGCTTCGTAAGTAGTAAGTGCATTAGGATGTCAAAATAGCTATATTTATTTAGATGCCATCACCACTTTTTCACCTGGTACATCAGGTAGAGAGGTAAAATACAAACGATACTTTTACTACATTGTCAAAGAGACTAAATCACTGTTAAAAAAAAAAGTAGGCACATTTGTTTCATTTTGTACCCATTTATTGTCTTGCTATTTTCACTTATAAAATGCTCAAGATAATCTGGCTGAATCTCAAACATGTTCTTTACAGGCTTATTTTCCTCAATTCCTCCTCCTTCTTTTGGGAAGGGATACTGTTCAAAAACTTCCGTTGTCCTCCTTTCCAATGTTTTGCAAATGAACTTGTACTCAATACGTTATCATCCACTGTTACCACATCGCTGTGCTTGGCAGGGAGAATTAACTTTTGGCAAAATCAAACAGAATGCTCTACTTTATTCTACTCCCAAGTACTGACTGACTGGTGTTTAATGGCTAAACTTGTCTAACAAATAAGTGACGGTAAACATCATCCCTTTTATCTATTCCTATATTTCAGAGCTGAGAACTTAAAGTTGATCAGAGTAGAGCCACTCCGGTCACACATAGTTCCTTCCTCTCACCATTACCTTTTCTCTAACACGCTATTTGCTCTAAACTTTGATTTCTCCAATTTATGATTCAGCTATACAAAGATGGCTAATGCTAAAATTAATCTCACACTGTTATCTAGTCAAGATAAAGTCAACTTCATTTTCAAGAATCCATTCAATGCTCACTATTATTTAGGGATTTTTTTCATTATCTTCTTAAAGGGAAAGCTAAGCAAGGAGGTTTTTGTATAGTTCAACAAGTTTATTGTGCAGGTTCTCATTGCCTTACACCCTGACTACTGCCACTGCCTTTTGGTTGGACTGCTTGCCACAAGTCTCTCCTCACTTTAGTTCATCCTCCATTCAAAATGTGAAAGTGATCTTCCTAAAGCCCAGGACTGACCAAGCCTTTATCTCCAGGCTCCACTCAAAAGACTCCAGTGGTTCCAGTATGAAATATAAAATCCTGTTTTGCATTTAAAGCCCTTCCCCTTCATAGTTTGCCCTTCTACACTTTCCCAGTCTTCTTATACCATACACACTCTACCCTATCCCTCATGTTATGATCCAATGACAATGGCCTTGGTGCTCCTCAAAAAAGACATTCCATATCTCTCAACTTTCTGCAATTTGACTGCTTTTATTTCATGGATGGAATGCACTTAAAACTACAATTATCTTTAAGGTGATCGGTTAATTATGTATTTCATTAAATCAGTTACTCAGTGAAAGAAGGGAACCTCAGTGGGCAACAAAAACACAAGTAATTATCCCCCCTCAATCATCCTGGTCATATGATCACCCAGTCTTCATTAGATCTCTCTCATGATGGGGAACTAATTACTTAGCCGGCACATTCAAATTCTTGAGAATTCTAATTTTTAGGAAGTTTCCCTTTCTAATCAGCTAAAAATTGCCTCTTTGTAACATGACCATTCTTCTAAGTTCAGCTACTCCTTCTTCCACGTGGCAAGCATTCAAATATTTTTATTTATTGACATGTGCATCCCCCAAGTCCTTCTTCTTTAGGCTAAATATTAAAGGTTTATGACCCTTTGATACCAGGGGTTCAATTCCACACTATCCTGGTTACCTTTCTCTTGACATACTCTAGCAAAGTCTAGCTTATAAATGTCTTTATGGAAATATGGCATCCAAAACTTAAAACAACACCCAAAATATGGTTTGGCTGGGGTAAAGTACATTTATTGGCTGTCCTCTGCTCAAGACACTATGTTTTTTATTAATGTAGACAAAAGAGTTATTAGCATTTTTCCATGTCACATCATGCTACTACTACTTCTTAATTAAAGCCCTCAGATCTTTTACATTTAGCTACAACTAAGTATCTTGTATGTGTATAGTTGGCTTTCTGAACTCGAGTGAAGAACTTTACATTTATCACTCTGAAATCTCATCCTGTTTGATTTGGACTATTACCCTACCCTGTCAAGATCTTTCAAAAAAAAAAAAAAGATACTGCGTCTCTCATCCTAAATATTACTTATGGGTTTTATTAAACACAATTTTCACAAGCATATCAGTTAAATTATTGATTAAAATGTTAAATAGGACAAGACTAAAAACAGAATTACTGGGCACTACTTGAACTATGGAACAAGAAGCAGAAAACAAAAAAGAGAATCTTAGTTTCTGGGCTAGTGTTTCTAAAATGGCTTTCAGAGATGATACTGTGAGGAAAAAGAACAAGTAAGTCATGTAAAAACTTTGTAGCCAAACCATAGGGTACCAAGGAATAGTATCCATAGTTAAATGGGTAACTTTCTCTCTGTTAAACAGTTTTGATGACTTATAAAAATACAGTTTGAGGTTTGGTGATGCTGTGCCTTCATTTTCTCATATGAGATTGTAGCTCTCCTGTTCTTCCAAGTGCAATTAATTATTTTGTCTATTTCTAAGAAATAGTACCTTGATAATATGATTGGCTTAACAAAGGTCTGACCATGTTGTATTTCCCTACTCAGTAAACTCCAAGGTCTCATTATTATCTCTAGGATCAAATATAAACTGCTCTGCTTAGTACTTGAAACCCTTGACAACTTGGCTCCAACATTCCTTTCCATTACATCCCTTTTGGATCCACCATACCTGGGAAGAGATAAAGTACTTGCTCAGGGACCATCCAACATTCCCTTTGTCCAGCTATTTTCCTCTCCCTGTCTGCTGTTGTGCCAGCTTTCAAAGTGGACCTCCAAAACTATTCCTTGGAGAAGCTAAGCCACTCAACTCTCTATTCCCTGGAACCATGCAGCCTCTTCATTCAGCCATTTTATATGCTTCCTTCCCAGTCATCACATCATTATACTACAGGAATAGTCTTCCCCAATTGAATATAGGCTCCTCTAGGGCAGAGACTCTCAATTTTGGGTTCAGATCCCCAGCACTAAGCATAGTGCTAGCCACACAGCAAGCACTTAATAAATGCTTTTCTTCAATTATTCATACATTCACTGATAGGGAGCACACTATATCCTGAGGCAACTTTTATCACTTTTGAAAAAGATTTTTTGGTTGAAAAGACAGAATGTGATAAAAAGATTATAGGATCCTAATCTTAGAAATGGAAAGGCCCTTAGAGGCAAAGTAGTACAACACATATTTTGCAAATGAGGAAAACAAGACTAAGGCCAAAAGGGGTTAACTGACTTGTTCAAAGGAATATAAGTAGGCAGTGGCATAGTTAGTATTCAAATCCACTTTCTTAATACCAAACTGAGGATACTTTTAGGATACTTCACTCTGCCTCAGTATTAGGACCATACTGTAAAAAGATTTAATACCAAGTTAAGGAGTTTGGATATTATTTTCTAATACTCAGTAAGGCCCAGCTGGATTTAGTATGATCCTGCACAACTGTGGCATAGTGCATGCAAAATAAATTATAGGGAAGCAAAAAGTAATATTCTTATTTTAAAATGTTTTCTTAATATTTCATTTAAACATCAATCCTTTCCTACTTCCACTTCAGATCAAAATCTCGTCACAAAGAAAAAGAAGGAAGAAATCCAATAGTGATACCATGTGTGACTATATACACACAATTTTTCTGTCATAGTAGTCTCCCACACCTCTCAACTGTGAGGAAAGAGAGACATTTCATCGTCTCTTATCCTGGAATTTTCATTGGTTTTTCATTTATTTTATATCACTAGCTCTTAGCAGTATCTGGCACACACCTTAATAAGTTCTTGTTATGATGCTTAATAACTACTTGTTCATTGATTCATCCTCACAACATCCCCGTGAAATAGGTGCTATAATATTAACCCCATCTTATAGACAAGGAAATGGAAGCTCAGAGATACTGTATCTTGCCAAGATAAATAACAGCATATAAATGCATTCATCCCATTTGACATAACATTAAGTAGGTAGTGCTAAACTTGTTTCTACCTCAGTCAGGGTAGAATGGTGTAGGACTTTCACTAATAGCTTTTACTTTGTTCTTTCCTTTATATATCATGTTGCTTCATGAGGGCTACAAATCATTAGATAGGAAGTTGTTTCCCAGCCGAAAACAGGTATGATTTATCATTTGCAATAATTTGCTACAAGGCATTACTAGTTCATTTTTCAGTTGTATCTGACCTCTTTCTGACGCCATTTGGGGTTTTCTTAACAGAGATACTGGAGTAGTCTGCCATTTCTTTCTCCAGCTCATTTTACAGATGAAGAAACTGAGGCAAACAGGGTTAAATAACTTCCCCAAGATCACACAGCCAGTAAGTGTGTGGAGATGAGTTTTACATGTTAAATGATAGTACTTTTGAATAATTATGAATATTTAACCAAGATTAGTGTGGCTAATTGCAGGGAAGAAAAAAATTAACAAATTCTTGATTTAGAATTCTACTTCTAAATGTACTTTAGACCGTCTCCTTCCAAATTATTTGTGGTAAAATGTATTTATACTTGAAAGACTTAAGCAGATGCTTCATAGTTTCACATTTTTAAAATTTATGGGTTTGTTTTTTTCCAGGCCTTAGCCTTCATTTCTTTTAACGGAAGCCCCATTTTCAAAATGAATGCATTAGACAGAATTTTTAGTTTAGCAAATTGATGAGTACTGATTCTTTTTTTTTTTTTTTTGGTACAGCCTGGCACTGTGAACTTGGAATTTTAAGACTGGAGCATATTAGACTGTAGCGTCTACTGCCAAAGAAGGGTATAGCATCTAAATCTCTTAGATGTTGTGAAATATGGTATCATGTCCACATAAATGATAGAAGAAAAAAGCAGAGAGCTCTGGGGAAATTTCTATAAAGTGATATAAACTGCCATGGGAAAATATCATAGTCAGGAAAGATCTAAAAAGAAATGAACTGTTTATCCATGCTATAACTTTGAATGGACTATTTATCTAAAACTTCTTCCTACTACAGGGCTAACTGACATTTTATCTCCTTATTCATCAAATATTTGTTTGAATCATTTAGTTTTCACTTCATCCATTTTTCTTCATGTTCACTCTCCAATGTTATACTGGAAATAAATGTAAAAACTAAGATTTTCTTGGTAGATAATTCCTCACAAAATTTTATTGGAATTTTGTCCGTTTTATAAACTGGCATACCTATATGATGTCTTTAAATATTCTGGAATTTTCATTGCCTCTAATTCAGTCAATATTTTTGCTTTCTAGATAACTTCTAATTGATGACAGAGATTTAATGGAGAAAGCGTTACATCTCTTCTATCTTTAATTTCTAATAGCACAACAATATAATTTAACATGACAAAGTATAATAAATTGGTAATTTCTAAAATTTAGAATAGTTTTTTAATGTAAGACCAACAGAAAGATAATTTTCACATGTCTTTGAGGTGATATATAAAATGACAATGCAGCTTTAAATTAGCTATGTCATATACTGACACCCTTGTCACAATATATTCTCCACTCTGAAATGGAAGTGATTTTTACATCTCAACACTTTACAACCTCTAAATGTAATGCAATAACCAAGATGGAGGTATAAGGTACTAATACAACTAGCAATCAGAGGTGATACCATGTTACTAAATGCCATTATGAAAGGGAATATATTTGTAACACAATGCCATGGTTCCTCTTGAGCTATGCCAATGGAAGAAAAAAACCTCAGATTTTAGGTAACAGATAAGTATTTTAAATTTACTTTTGAAATACTGCATTTCATCACTTTTATCCAACTTTGCTACCTATGCAGTTAGGTTGCTTCAATGATTATTTCTGTATTAGTGTGGGTTGTCTATTAATTTTTAAGTGATCATTTGCTATAGGATATTCCAGTAGAATACAAACTCCTTAAAGAAGGAACAGTTTCACTTTTGTGTCTATAGCCAAAAAATTTAGCTATCCTTGCATGTCAAAGTACAATCAAGAAAAATACAGCTCATGTTCTTGCCAAACAGTAATCAAAACTGTAACTAAAATTTTAAAATAACTTTCATTAAACTTCAGACCATATGAATGTCAAATGTGTTAATTTGCTTCCCACATGTTTCTAACATTGCCAAGTTTTTTTAATTCTAAAAGTTATAGAATTACCAAGTATGGTACCATACTTGGCATAGCATAGTACCACGCCAAGTATGGCAATAAGCAACATAAAAAATTTTCTCCTTCTAAATTGTGGGTAGGAGGAATAGCTAATAAGTTAGAAGATCAAGAGTGGAAATGGTCCAGAGATTCCTCAATTTGGGGCCCCTACACTTCAAAATAAATTTGAAAGCTGTATTTCAATAGAACGGTTCCCTTAGTATCCTACTTTATTTATTAAAAACATCATTCTGAGAAAGGATTCAAGGTGTCCACAGGCTTGATCAGACTGCCAAAAGGGTCAATGATTAAAAAAAAAATTTTAAGAACCTCAGGTCTAGACAAAAGGAAACAGCAATCTGAACCACCAAAATTTAAACAGGGAGAGATGTCCAACATTTAGGTTTTAATAACGAACTATACAAATACAAATGAAAAGTTTATATAAAATAAGTTACAGAGGCTTTAGCAGCCCAACAGCTCTAGAACAAATCCAATCCAAAAAATGCTAGTAACAACTTGGATTAAGTGAGAGAATGATATTTGGGTTTCATAAAGGTAATAGTTTCCACGTATTTTAGGGGTCAAGGGTTGAAGGAATCAAACCACATAAAAAGTATTAAATTAAATTCTTTGCAGTACATTTTAATAATCTTATTCTCAATTTGGAAAGGTTGCAAACAAACCTTGTCAAATGAGGAAGAGTTATCACTTGAACCCTACCCTCCCTCCCACCCCCGCAAAGGCTCTATATACTATCAAAATATTTATAGCAGCAAAATTTTCAAGGTAGCAAAGAAATGGAAACAAAATGCCCAAAGACGGGGGAATAAACTAAACAAACTGTGGCACAAGAATGTAATGAAATGTTATTGTGTGGTAAGAAATGTTTAACATAATAAATACAGAGAAGCATGGTTATTATGGGCCAGGATGCTAACAGAACTGTACTGGCTTGAGTAAACCCTTACATTCTTACACCATCAACTATAGCTGTTGTAAACCCCTCTAAAAATGTAAAATGGAGGCAGTTAACTTTGCTTCCAGGTAGACTGACCAAGGACTCAGCTGTGGAGCTCTAGGCCCTTTGAGCTAAGAATTCATAAAGCTAGTTCTCTGAGAGACATAATACGAACCCAAGGGAAATTCCTTGCAGGCTGCTTTTGTCTCTTTGTAGACTGCTTCTACCTGGCAAGTTATAGAAGAAAACACATAATGATGTACCTAAACTAAAGGAATTTTATGACTTCATTAATAGGTACACTGTGCCAGATATGAAACCAAGACTGAGAGACATGGAAAAACTCATATGCAAATGACGCATAAGCAAAGTGAAAAAAGGAAAGTCAGGATAACATACCCAATGATTACAACAATTTAAATGGAAAAAAACAACAATCAGAAAGCAATCATAACTGAATATTGTGAAAATTATAGAGCATAAGCTTGGCTTCTAAGAAAAGGTCTGAGAAGATACCTGGGTTGGGGTTTATGGGTATAGGACACATCACATATAATATCAGATTTTTTTTAAGTGTCTAATTGAATTTTCTGGCATTTTTTTTTCCTTTAAAATTTTTTTTGTTATAATGGATAGTTCTTTAGGAAAGGGAGGAAAGAGGGATACAGAAAGAAATGTAACAAATGTAACAAAAGATATCAAGAGTAATCTTTTTTTTCCCCCCAAATAATTTTTAAAAACTAAAAAACAAATTAAGGTAATAAAACTTTAAGTTAAAATTACTTACTGTGGTTGGTAAAGAAAGAGATCAATAATGTTGTCTCGACCTTTTGGGTGGTTGAAGAATACAAACAGAGACCAATGAATCAGCCATGTTCTCTGCTGAAGGGACTGGAGTGGAGAACTGACAGACTGAGAGGATATAAGAGAAAGAACATATGTAGAAGAAAAAAAAAAGTTTTTTACACTTCACTTTTAGGAGGAAAAAAGACAAATAAAAAAAGATACTGGATGTTTTTTGTTTAAAAAGAAAGTTTTTAAAAGGCACAGTGGAATCAGTAAGATTCTATATAATATTCAAGATGATTTTCAGTTGTTTCAAAATCTGTGATCATCAAAGTAGTTCAATTACAATTATCTTGTAATGAAATAGCAAAAGTAAACAACCACACTATATTTTAGATAAAAGTTTCAAAGTAAGAACTGTAATAAACATTCCTTGAAATGGGATTTTATGCATACTCACTCAAAAAGCATTTAAATATCTCTCAATACCCCAATACAAAATGCACTAGCAACAACAGTATTATAAAACTGAATTTCAGCCAAGAAACTAGTTTTTAACTAGTTTGTATTCTGCATAATATATATTTGGTATAACAAACACTACTCCAGCAACAGCCCAGTCATTTCCTTATCAAAACAAAACATGCACACCCTGCTGAGAAACATTTAAAGTGGGAAAAAGAAACAAAAAGCAAAAATTCTATTATTATCCCTAATGACATTCAAGTAAAATTCTTAAATTCTCTGTACTATACTAACTGAAAATTCTGGTGGAAAAAGCATTAATTTGCATTAAATAGCACTTCAAAAGAAATTAACTCACATTATTATCTATGGTCTCTTTCAATCTTGTAAGGTCTTCCATGGCTGCATCCCAATTCTGCATTAAAATTTCAGATGCTAGTTTTCCCCACAGTGAACTCAAAGCATTTCTATCAGTTGAGGGAACCTGTTTAGGCAATTAAAGACAATTACACATTCATAATAAAGTAGTCCAAAAAGTACCAGATAATTCAGTATTTTATAAAGTCATATAACCTTATATTCAGAAAAAAAAAAAGCTGCTGATTTTACTGAAACTTGTGGTTATTTTTAGTTCTTAACAGATCATACTTTAATCTCTTTAAAATTTTTTCACTTAGCTTGATTTACTGAAAATATAGGGTCTTTAATATTTAATCTAGATTAATTAATCTATATAGAAGTATTTCAAAGTACTGGCAGAATAAACCAATTTTCATCTTGCTTTGGTGGAAAAGGTCCTGAACTTGGGAGAAGAGGAGCAGAGTTGGATTTAAATACTGGCTCTGACATACATTAGCTTTGTAAAACTGGGTAAATTAACTCTCTTGTCAGTTTTTTCATGTGTAAAAAAGGGGCTACCAATCTCACATGGTTATTATAAAATGTGTATTCCTAATCTTAAAATGTTCATTCTCCTCCCTTCAGTAAGTGGTCATTGTGGAGAGAGGAGGGGTAATTGGAAGGGGGAGTTGAAATAGAAGGGACAACTACTGGAACATTATGTATTGGAATGTTGGTCTCATTTGATGTACTGTTTTAGTGAACTGCTTTTTCTGATCTTTTTATTCTAAGAGATGACTTTTCTAGGTAGGGATAGGATGTATTTGGAAATGAAGCTGATATAAAAAGCAGCAATAAAAATTTAAGAAAAACTTTTAAGTACTTAATGTGAGTAAAATGGTTGGAAAACAACAACAGAATAATAAAAGAAGATAAACAAAAAAATTGTCAAATGTTTGTTACCTGAAGTAACTAAAAATTTCAGTAAGCAAGTATATCTGATGGAGATTAAGGTAAACAAACCTGAGACAAAAACTACTCTGTATCGCAAATGTAGAGAATAAGTCCTGTGAATTCACATTAAAATCTAGGCAGAAGTGAGTCTTCCAAACAGCATTTCTAACAAGTCAATGAAAGCATGCAAAAGAGATGACCATGTTATTCAGTGGACATTAAGGAAATGTTTTAAGAGAGGTTTGAAAAACTTCCAAAACCCAAAATTATTCTTTCTCCTCTTCTCTAGCACTGGTAATTTGTTTATCTGAAGCCAGTTTCTGACAAGGATAGTCAAAGAGAATGTTGGGTCACCATTCACTTGCTGTTGTTCAGATTTAGGGCTTCAAAGAACCTAGGAAATCATCATCTTGTTCAACCCATTCATGCTACAAAGAAAATGAAAGTTACTGTTAGGAATCAAACCCAGGTCTTCTGATTCAAAATTCAGTATTCTTTCCACTGTACTGTCTCTCATATGATTCACACTGGCATAAAGGTGTACATAATGTGTCTGTTTAATAGATGTCAGATCCACAAAGGCTCAGCAAAAGAGGCTTACCTGCAAAGGCCAAAATGTTCAGGAAACATTTTCACCTGCCATAAGAGCAACCATAGGAAGTATTTTTCCCAAGGGCTCAGGCCAACCAAAGCGATCACCTATTCTTAGAACAATGACACTTCTGTGATCTAATGAAAGCAGAACTAAATGCAAAGGAAGGGTCACTGAAATATTGAATAACCAATCAAGGTGGACTAAGTGCTAGTTCCTACTCCAGAGAAATTAAATCACAAAATGTCATTTCTTTATGCCTTTTTTTCAGAAATATATTAGGCAGAGCTTCACAAACTAGAAATTCCCATATAGCTCCTAACTAATTCCCACTGCAGAACTGATTCCTCAAACCCTTTAGCATTAGGTGTAAATCAATATATTCCCTTTTCAAATTTTCCTCAACAATATCCAGTATCTAAGTCTGTCTTTTGACAAAAATAGCCAACCCAAATGTTCCGGATAGCATAAATTTTTGATCACTTGTTAAAAAACACAGAAATTTAATAAGTAGTTTAAATATCAAAACATGCAATTCCATGAAATACTTGTTTCAAATATTGACAGGTAATTCAGCTTTTGTACTTTATGGATGCATAATGATCTTCCAGGAGACTATTAATTGTACAGTATACATTGGCTTTAACAGAAAGGGACATCTGACCTATAATCATTGAGTTCCAGTGACAGAAACTTGTAATTATGTATTAGATGGCTGTATTCAACTCAAAATTCCTGAGAGTAAAATTACATTTTTAATAAAAGGAAGATACAAAAATTATAACCAGCCCAATACTATGGGGACCCTGTTACTAATAATGGAAAAGCCAAAATAAAGGTGATAATAAGGGGAAGATTTTTATACAAGTTAAGCACTGAATCAGTAGTTTTATTCAAAGATTTGTATTTTTATTTTTTACAAATGTCTCAGGCATTAATGGGAAACATTCAATCTTTCACTTGAAATAAGATATTTCTCATGAAATGATAAGTCAATCCAAGTTTCATAGAATACACAGTGAGTTCTTGAATTTACTCAACTCTAAACAGTCATTCAACTAATTCTTTTTCAAATAAGGGTAATTCTAGGGTCACATAGCTTTAATTTATACACTAAAAATACACAAGGTCAATTAAGGTGTCAAATTCTAATCTCGGTTCATAGTTACAATGGTTCTTTCAAAGCTTATGTTTCCCTATCAATTTAAAAGAATCTTTACTAACCAAAATTTCACACACACACACACACACACACACGCACTTTGTCACACTCTCTCTCTTACTGTACCCTACTTCTATAATAAAAGAACATCAAAATTTTACATTTTCTGGCCCAAATCAATTTCTTAAGAAAAGGCAATATTTTAAGTAAACACAGTGGCTTCAGATTCTATTTCCCACTCCCCAGTTATTTCAAATATGGTGCCAGCAAGGAATTAATTACATGCAAACTTACTAAACTGCAGTATACTAATGCAAAGCCTACTAACTGGAATTCTAATAGTGATGATCTATCACTTAAAAAGTCTAGGGTGCTAGAATAGTTTGAGTTGCAACACAGCATTAGATAAATGGTGTTCAATTTATTTAAACAGAAGTCAAGTTTTCTTTTTAAAAACTGAGTAAGAGGGGTGGCTATGTGGCACAGTGAAGAGAGCACCAGCCCTGGAGTCAGGAGGACCTGAATTCAAATCCGGCCTCAGACACTTAACACTTACTAGCCATGTGACCCTGAACAAGTCACTTAACCCTAATTGCCCTGCCTTCCCCCCTCCAAAAAGGAAAAAAAAATTGAATAAGAATCACTTTCAGTTGAGAGAAAACATTAAAGAACCTATAGTAAGTACATACTGTAGGTAGAAATGTTTTTCAGGTTGCTTATTCTAGAAATTATGTTGTTAAAACTAGAATATGCTCATAATGCTAGTATAAAAATTTGTCAGTTAACTTCAGTATTTTTTCTTTTAAAGTCTCAATGTTCTACTCTGGCTCAGCTCCATATCATTATGTTTGGCTCTTCCTACCATCCTGCTTTCAGAGATGGATATACTAGAACAGTTTCAATATCTAACTTTTCCAACAGCTGCCTTAAGTTTCCATGGGTTAGCAAAATAGCACATTTACTCACTGACTAGCAACAATAAATTTACTGTGCTAAGCCTCTAAGAAGACACTAAATCTTCATTCTCAAAATTCACTCTCAACATTAACAAATGATAGGAATAACTAGCTCTTTTCATGTACTTGTAAGAATATCAGAGTTCTGATTTTACAATCCTGATTCAGGCTGTTTACATTTTCAAAGTAAACTAATCATACTATTTGATATTTTTCACAATATTCAAAGGAAGGGAGATTTAGTTTTCTAAAAGAGAAAGAGAGAAAGAAGAAAATAAGGAAGGAAAGAAAGGAAGAAAGGAAAGAGAAAGCAAGCCATAAATTCAGCATTATCAAAGACTGCCTTCAATTTAACTGCAAAAGTTATCCACTATTGACTGGGATTTAAGAATTCATTTACAAAGCATAGTTTAACAGTTTATTATACGTGTCATTTTTGACTCTCAGCTTCATTGACAATTTGTCTGCTTATTTTGAAATCATATCAGGATTAGGAGAGATTAATTTCCTGGAAAAAATGTTACCAACTAAAAAAATACTTTCCTTTGTGGTACTCTGGGTCAAAATTCTCAGATAACAGAAAGAACAGGCCATTAGGAACACAAGTAATCTAGAGCTGAAAGTCAGTTTTATTGGATAAAGAAATATATTTCACAGTTCCTGGATTAATAATAAAAATGCAAAAGCATTAGAGGTACCTGCTACAGGTGCTTATTTACCCAGGGGAAAAAAATTTATACTAACTCAAAAACCAAAAGGAAAAAGTATTGCATTCTTAGTTTATTTCCCTTGCAATGGTGAGCAACCTAAAAGTATAATCATCATCTTCCCTGTAACTTAGTCTTAGAAATTTGCCTAGAGTACTAAGGTGTTGAGTGAAGGGTTACAAAGCTGTTAGTGTCAGACATAGGGCTTGAATCTAGGTTTACCTGCTTCCAATATCAGCTCTATTTCTATATCACTCTGTCAAAGGTTCCTAGATCTGGAGTATTTATTTAAATAAAGGCAGCTAAGTGTTGGAGTAGATGGAGCACTAGATCTGGAAGTTAGGCAGAATACTCACTAGTTGGTTACCTAGGGAAGTCACTTAACCTAAGTCAGTTTCCTCATCTGCAAAATGGGAGTGATAACAGCACCTACCTCCAGGTTGCTGTGAGAATAAAATGTGATTGTAAGTCACTTTAAAAACCTTAAAGGGCTATATAAATGCAAGCTCTAATTATTATATCATAAACCTAAATAAAGATGTAGAAAACCCAAACTACCCCTCAACACAGTCTTGTAATATTCTCTCTACTAACAGTATTTAATTACAATGAGAAAAACTAACATCACAGTAAAGTAGGATGATGTAACATAGATGGGAATTATTTTTATTGCAATCAACCATATTTATAGAACAAGAAGCTAGAGGGAACCTTAGAGATTATTCAATTAAAACCCCTCATTTACAGATGGCAGGGAACTAAGGATCTACCATTACTTGGCCAAGGCGAAAACAGTGTTGACTCATTCTCCATTATGCTATAACATCTTTGTCTTTCCTACTAGCGTTCAGAGGTCAACAGTGGCAGAGTTGAATCCAACCCAAATCTACTGACACCCTAAGCAAGAGTTTTTAATACACACAATGATGCAAATATCTCTATGTATCAGGAAATAATAGTCTTTATCTATACCCCAACCACTGAGAATGAAATAGGAAGAGTAAATTTAAAATATTAAGACAGAAAATAAAATGAACTCAATTTCAGAAATCCCAGAAAACCCCCCATGATTATGCTGTTTTAGGAAAAGCTGGAAAAGACGTTTTATATAAACAAACACTAAATTAAGTGGGGAATAATGAAACCTGACATATGTTGCCAATTTAAACCATTATGAAAACAAATAATAAGCACACAAAATAAGGAACAAAATCTTCCATAAAGCTTTTAGTTTTTAAAGAAATTAGAAACACATTAATAGACAAAATAAATAATTCTGTTTGTTTTGCAAGCCTCGTCAAGTGAATAAACTTGTCCTAAATAACAGAAACCATTTAATATTAATCAAAAATTAATTTCCTTTATAATATTTTTGGAGGGGAAAAGTGTCCAACTTTGAATTCTTTGGCATAGGGATAGTCTATGAAGAAATTCCCCATACTAATGCAACTTAGAAAACTGTCTGAGGGCATTAAAAGGGTAAATGACTTGCCCAGGAGGCCTGCCAATATGTGTCAAAGGCATGACTTGAGTCCAGGTTTTTCTAGCTCAGTAGACACTGTGTCACATTTGATTAAGTTACTAGAGATCAAGAAAAAGGAGTACTTACCAACACTCTAAAAAAGTAGAGATACTCCGCTGCTCCTGAATAGTTGCCACATTCATACTGGAATTTTGCATATCTATAAAGTGTATCTAAATATTCTTGTCTAAACTGAAAGTAAAAATTAAAGTGTTACTTTTTCATTTTGACATAATGTCATCTACTTAAGTTATACACCAAATCACTTAACAACCAGTTTCACTGAAGACTAGGTTCTTTCCCAACTTTTACCCCTTACATTTTATCAAAAAATAACTTTGGTCCTTAGTGTAGATTCTTCTGAATCACTATTTCTAGGTAAGTCCAATGCTTAAGATATTTGTGTTTTACTTTCATGTGAACAGATACTAAATTAGTACTATACAAAAGGCTTATCTTTACTTAAATGTTATCTTACAAAAGTCATTGACAAGGAACTATAACATATATCTGTATCTTACATGGCTTACCACAGTTTGTCAATTAAAACCATAAAGATGATATTAAAAAGGTTTCCCCAAACTGTACAATATACAATAGAATTCCAGAACTGGAGAGTACCCTGTAAGTCATCTAGTCTGTCATCTTACAAAGCGGATGAATCCTTTCTACAACATTTCAGTGACTATCCAACCCCTATGTGATGGCTCCATTGTCAATGAACTCAAATTCTCCAAAGGTAAATTATTCCAAGGTTAGAATACTTTAAAAGCTGAATAGCCTATCTTAGAAAGCAGTGATTTTCAACCACCAGTGAAGGCCTTCAAACAGAAGCAGGATAACACAAACAGGAGCAAGATACCAGAGGAAAAAAAAAATCTTGGATTAGTTGATCCAAGAACTGTATGAACTAGATGACATCTGAGGTATCCTTCCAACTCATATTCTGTACTTGTTAGGAAGCTCTTCCATACAATGAGTCAAAATTTCTTTCTGTATCTTCCATCTATTATTGATCCTATCTGTTTGGGGTCAAGAAGAACATACAGTTCTTTTATGTAACAATCTTTTCATATTTGAAGACAGCAATAATGTCTTTTTGTTCCCTCCTAACTTCTTCTCTTCTCCATGCTAAACAATAATCAGTTCCTTTAACTATTCTTATGGTATAATTTTGAGACCCCTGAATTGACGAAGACTGACACGGAAGATACAGCAAAAATATTAACTGTCATTTTACGAATGTTTTATTCGTATTACAACAAAATGAATTATTATTTTTCTGTGATCTAAAAGCAAGTTATTCCTTCTGACAAAGCAATCTCAGAAATATGCTCTTTTGAAATTTACCTTAACTTTACATTAATAATCAAATTAATTATGTGACTTGTCATATTTAAGAAAAAAATATACTAATACTTAAACTTTTAAATACTTTAAAAAACCAAAACACTTACACCATGTTTGTCAGCTAGGTAGTCAAACAGCATCCGACCATCCCTTAAAAAAGGTTTGAAAAATGTATTTAGTTTTTAAGAATAATTCAAAATAAACAATTCTTTAGAATCATGAAGACAGAAAAAATTTAAAATGACACAAATTGCAAGGAAAGAAATGTTTTTGCAATCAAACAGCACACTTAATTTCCCAAAACATCAGAAATAGGGGTTAAAATACTAGTAACCATGTTTTAATTGTGGGGATATAAAAATAACTGCCCCATTCTTATTAGCAGGAAAGCATTTTCTCTCCATTTCTAGGTAACATACTTCTCAAAGACAGGGAGACACGTTTTATATTTCCTGGAATAACAAGATTTGGGGTACATGGTACTTAAAAATACTAGTTAATAATTTTTCATTACACACTTAGTTTGAATGTTGAAATATTTATTACTCACTTATATATGTGAAGCATTTTGCTAAGTGTTAGGGATACAAAAAAGACCAACAAGACAGTTATCTGCTCTCAAAGAGCTCATATTTTAATGAAAGACAACAAATAATTAAAACTTAAATGTTGTAAACAGTATTGTAACTTGTGACTCATTCATATTAGGGACCTGTTAAAAGTAAGTGCTCTTAAATAAATGATCTGACTAGCTAGGTTGATCTAACCATAGTACTGGATTAAAATTAGTCATTGAAAAGGCACCAGAGAACTGTCCTCTTTGAAATCAACCTAAATGGCTTGCTAGATATTTAACTGCTACCTTCATTTTGTTTAGCAACTACACTGACACAATATAGATCCATAAAATACTCAAGAACAATGTTTTTAATAGATGTCACCAAACTAAATGCTATCTATAAGTTACGCAGAACGAAAAACTTTGAAAATAGACAGAGACCTGTAATAAAATCAAAATCCTGTAGAAACAGGATGAGGTCATAGCATATTATATTATTCCTATCCTGTCTGCTACTGTAGTTGAAATAGGACACTTTCAGTGAGCTTAAGTTAAGTTTATCTTCTAATATGATTATTCAACTACAAAAAGCAGTGGTTTTACCCATCTGTTCAAGTCAGTAGGAAATTAAATATAAGATAATAATAGGAGCTTCAAGGCAGACCCAAGATGATTGAGTATGGACCAGGACCCAGCTGAAGTCTCTCTTCCCTAACAATTACCTAACAAACAACTTTAAAATAACTCCTCTAAATCAAATTTTGGAGTGACAGAGCCAACCAAAGATCAGCCTAAGACAACTCAGGAGGTCAGCAGTAGAGGTCTGTGACACTGGGGTGGGTCTATGCCTAGAGTGTGACAGGAAAACCAGCAGTGGGTCATAGAGGCAGCTGAGATAACAGCAGCTTTGAAAGCTCTCAGTCCAGAGATGGTTAAGGGGGTTGAACAAATAGCAAGAAAGATTACAGGGGACCCTTTACTAGCACTGGGTACAACAGGTGCTGATTGGAAACTCTACTGTGTGTAAGTAGTTCTGTGTTGCAGTTCCAGGGCCAAAAGGAGCACTAGTAATTGTGGCTGCAGGGGAGCAGAGGCCTTTCTTTGGTTAAAAACCAGAGCACAGAGCAGGAAATGACTACAAAACTCCCAGGATAACATCACCTTGGAAAGCACCAAAAACTTGTAGACCTTAAGAACTAATTCTGAAAAGAGCAGCATGAAAAAGCCTAAAGGTTGGCACAGTGCCACCCCACATCCAGGTAAGCCGAACTCAACTTTTAACATGAAGTTCAAAGTGAAGAAATAAAGCTGGAAAAACGAGCAATTAACAAAACAAACAAAAACTTAACCATTAAAAAACTACTACAGTGGCATGGAAGACCAAGATATAAATTTAAACAATGAAATAGTTTTATAGGAAACTGGAAAAATCACTATAAAATGATGCAGGTTAAAGGGAACAGAACTAGCAAAATTTTTGGAATGAAAAAACAATTTTGAAAGACTTTACACTGTGATCAATGCAATGACAAACCAGTTCAGATGACTGATAACGAAATAAGCTAACTACTTTCTGCCAGAGGTAAATGGATTTAAAATGCAGACTGAAACGTACAGTTTTGGACATGACTAATGTGAGAATTTATTTTCTTGGATTATGCATGTTTGTTATGAGGGTTTCATTTTTATATACTGTTCAACTGGAGTGGGAAGGAGTGAGAAGGAAAGAAAATAGTCTGTAAAAATAATTTTAAAAAAACTTTGTTGGTTTGTATTTTACCAGAGTTCTATTTCAATGCTTTACTTTATGGCATTCAGAGGCTACCACAAGCTTTTTTTATAGGTCCTATGACAAGCTGAAAAGGCTCAGCATCAGCCTAATTCTGAAGAACTCTATCAACAGAGGTTTGGTCACTAGGGGACCTTTTTGGCTACAACAACTCATTAAACCTTCTAAGGTGCTGAGTAGTTACAATCTGCATTAGTAGAGGGACCACACAAAACTCCAAAAACACAGATGGTTAAGTATTTTTATTTACCCAATATTTAAAGCTATTTAAACTTTTGGCCTGAGGGCCAGCTAGGTGGCACAATGGATAGAACACCTCAAAATCTGGCCTCAGCCACTTACTATAGTGTGACCCTGGGCAAGCCACTTTACCCTGTTTGCCTCAGCTTCCTCATCTGTAAAATGAGCTGGAAGAGGAAATGGCAAACCACTCTAATATCTTTGCCAAGGAAACCCCAAATTTGGTCATGAAGAGTCAGAGCTGACCGAAATGACTCAACAACAAAACAAAATACTTCTAGTCTGTACCAACTTTCTCAACTGAACATGTTTATCTTCATTCTCTATAATTTCACTAAAAAACAAACAAACAAACCATACCTGTGATTTCACTAGTATGGAAACATCTTCTACCATTGTAGTTCAGAACCGACTCAAAAACATTAAGACTTACAGAGTTGAAATATTAAGACTTACAGAATTGCCTAGGAATACTGAGAGATAAGTGACTCTCAGGTTCCACACCCCAATCTCTACTCTTGATCTATCATATCACAAAAACCTCATCCTAGAAGTACACTCTGGCCCTTCTCATCAACTGCTTCTTCCCAGATCCTCCATTTTACGGAAAAAGCCTAGAAAACTATATCTTTATTCCTCTTATGACTCCATTCCTGATTATCCTCATCCTGTAAGTTCCCTGGACTTTTCACACATAAAGTACTGCTTTAGCTGCATTTAAGTGATGCAGTGAATATAGCCCTGCAGTCAGGAGGACCTGAATTCAAATCTGATCTCACTTACTGTGTGACCTTGGGCAAGTCACTTAACACCAATTGCCTTGCCTCTCCCCCCCCTCCCCAAAGACCAAAAGTACGCTTCACCCTTTGGGGTCCCTTCCTCTGACTGACTAGTTCCTCCCAGAACCTTCACTTGAAGGAAGAGTGCCCAGCCAAGCTATGTCTTTATTCCTCTACTCCTGAATCTCCCAATTTTTTCTCCCATGGTCTTTCTCACCTCTCTACTCTTTTTCCACCCCTCCCTGGTACTTTTCAGTTCCCTTTTTTATGTGATCTTTCTCCATTAGAATTTAAGCTTTTTGGGGCAGCTAGGTGGCACAGGGAATAGAGAAACAGTTCTGGAGTTTGGAGGACCTGAGCTCAAAACTGGCCTCAGACACTTGACACTAGCTCTGTGACCTTGGGCAAGTTACTTAATCCTGTTTGCCTCACAAAACAAAACAAATCAAAAAAGAATTTAAGCTCCTTGAGAGACGGAACTGTCATTCTTTTAGCTTGCATTGGTATTTCCACAATTAGCACAGTGGCTGGCACACACTAAACAATTAATAAATGCATGTTGACTTGACTTCTATTTTTCTTTCTAATTCTCTCTCTGGAACTTGAAATAGATACACAGTTAACTAGGAAAAGGAAGCAAGGAAATCTAATCTTTAATAAGCCCTCAACTACAATCCAAGGACCAGGCAACAAAGAAGTTATACCAAGATAAGTATGTGGAAATAAAACAAAATGACAGGAAAGAAGAGCTCAGGTTTCCCTTACAGATGTTCATAATGTTAAAGGAAAATAGATTTAGGACTGAAAGAAGCCCTAGTTCACTTAGACCAAATGCCTTGACTTTAAAGATAAGGAGACTAAGATCATAGAGGGTAAGTCACGTGTTCAACTTTATAAAATCAGTAAGCTGAGTTATGAAATTAAGTCCTTCCTAAGACTCCAAATCCAGTATCCTTTACACTAGACCATGCTGCCTCAAGGCTACTCCCAGAGATACTTATAACTAGATGAACAAATCTTTTTGGAAAGAAATAAAAATTTTAGAAAGTAACAAAGCAAATTTATAAGTGCTATAAAAATCAAACAAAATTAAAATCTGAGTTTGAGACCATTGTGGTAGAAAGTTTTATTGCACAGACAATATTCTTTTCTCACTTCTTTGAGAAAAAGAAATGAAAACTGGCATTTAGTGATAAACAATGCCAGAGTGTTTTACAAAAAGACAAAAAAGGGGGGAAAGTGGTAATTCAAATCATATATTCATTTTAGGAAGCTGCCATCACGTTCAAATGAACAAAACTGGCAAGATTTCATTGAATAAGAACTAGAAAATAACTCTGAGATAATCTTGTTCATACTCTTTATTTCAGAGATAAGAAAACAGGCAATAAGAAGAGAACTACCTAGCTAGAAACAGAAGTCAGATTTTTAAACTCCCTGCCACTATTTTCTCAACCACCACTACATTTCAAAGAAAGAAGTGGCTACCTGGTAGATTGCATTTGCCTTGTTGTTTCTGGATCTTCAAACATCTTGACAATTGGCTCGGTTTCTGCCTGCAGCTGTTTTAGTTGCGCAACAACAGTGGTTCTTTTCTCCCGCAAAGCTATTAAAAAAAGTGAAGTTTTACTATAAGGCTAATACAAAGTAGATCAGATTACAATTTTCAACTTGATGGATAGACTCACTGTCCTCAGACTTACTCATCTACCAATAATGAACTCCTCCTGGGCAGGGAGTATAATGGATTGTAATTCCCATTTTACAGAGGAGAAAACTGAGGCTGAGAGGAAAAGTGACTTCTTTAAGGCCATACAGCTAATAAGATCTATATAAGATATAATAAATGCAGCATAAAAAAAGCAAACCTAACAGTCATGTGAAAGAGCCCCTATATTATTCTTTCTGGAGATGCTATGCAAATCCTCAAGCAAGTAATCTAAAGAATCAATATATCTTACGGATATGCATATTATTATCTGTATAAAGATACTATTGTGATTAATCTACCTAAAAGCACTACTGAATTAATAACAACTTGTGGTTCATTGTTTCCCAAGTAATAGGTTCTAAGAATATGATGCTTTGAGGTTCACAAAATTTTATATAAAAAAATTCAAAGTTTTGAAACAACTGACTTTTAGTAGGTCATGAAAACACTTTTGGTGCTATGCTATTAACTTGTTACAAATTAACATTAATACACACAATTACAGGGGCTAAACACCCCCGAAGGAGATGTTAAAAAAAAATCTCACTGTACCTTCACGTGGGGATGGACTATGGATGTGTATACCCCAAAGATTCCTGCTACACTTGGTGAGTATACTGCTCAGTTTTGCTAAACTACCTTTTGTTTCTTACCTTCCAGATGATGTGTTAACAATAATAAAGGTAAACAGATCAAGTTTCAGTTGCCTCCTTCTTTAAAGCATGTCTCTAGTTGATTTCTATGCAAGATATTAGATTTTGTCACTTAAGACAGATCAGTGACTTCAAAGTTGGCAGTATTCTCTCTGCGCAAGGCTACTGGTTAAATTTTTTTTAAAATTTACTGAAGGAATCAATATTGGTGTGAGAACAAACAATGCATAATTGAAAAATTTAAATCTACAGGATCATTTATCATTTATCAACTGATGGAGCTATTTTTATATTGTTTCTTAAGTATGCACAAGATGAAAAAGGTACACGTTTAGAACAAATCAGGTCACCAGCATATATATATATACAGGTACATAATTGACAATACAAATAAAAGGGGCTGTCAACAATAGAATGCATTTGATGATCTTTTACAACAATTCTATGCCTCCAAAAGAAACTTCTTTATAATTTATAATATAATATGTCAATCTAAGAATAATTAAGCCTTCTAGCAAAGAAGTTCTTGTAGTTAAAAAAACTTTAAAACACACCTCAAAGTTCTGGTCTTAATTTACTACCAGGCTACTTACCATGAGGAATATCATCAGAATAAAGGTTTTTATACACATCCATTGCGAAATCCACCATGTTTGTATCACTAAGAAGGTCCAATTTTCCTTGAAGCAATTCCTTTTCATTATATATCTGCAAGGAAGGGTTAAGAAATATTCTGAGAAAAGTTTAAAAAATTAATTAATTGAAAACAATACTAAAAGACTTCAGGATTCAGGTTATTTGCAATGTCTAGTGTGGTCTTGGTTCTAGAGGACCAATGACGAAACATTTCCCTCTTTTCAGCAAAAGTGGTGGATGATACAGAAATCTTTATGCACTATCAGATTAGGGATTTGTGCTCTCCTCTGAGAATCTACTCTAATTTGAATTCCTCTTTCCTAAAATGTGGCACTGAATACTCCAGAAATGAGCTATCCAAAATCTATTAAGACTACTGCTTACTTTGTTATGCTCACTTTAACTCTTAATAGAGTCCAAGATTGCTTTATCTTTTCAAGCTTCCATGTCATATTGGTGACTCAGTCACATTAAAAAAAGCTCCAAAATTAAAATTAAAAATAGTAAAAATATATTATACAATATATAATAGAAATAAAAACACTAATATATAAATAAATGTTTAATCACAACTCTGAGGTCCCACCTCAAGTTCTTTAGAAATGGCAAAGCTGAGAAAGTAAGAAAATGACAAACAGGTAGACTGATGGCTTGGATGATCTGGTACTGTCATTACGGAAAGCAATTTGGTACTATGCCCTAAGAGTTTTGTACATTTACATTCATCAATCAGGGAAGATAGTAGGGGAACTGAGGAAGGACAGCATTACAGGCATGGTGGACAGCCTGAAAAAGTGCCCAGAGTTAAAAATGAAGTGTCTTGTAAATGTAACATCTAGATGGAGGCCAGGGAGTTACTGGATCAATATCAGTATCATTTTCTAGGCCAGGGAGTTAATGGATCAAAGAATACATGTTGCGGAATAAGGTATAAGAAAACTGAAAAGGTTAAGAGGCTAGGTTATGAAAGGCTTTGAATGCCAAACAGAGCATTTTGTATTTGATCATGGAGGTAATAGGGAGTCACAGAGTTTACTGAATATAGGAGAAACCTTCACTTTAGATTTGAAAATCACTTTAGTAGCTGAAAGAAAGATCAATGAATAAGGAGAGATTTGAGGCAAACAGGGTCACCAGCAATCACCAGCTAAGGGGAAAGATAAGGAGTGGGAGAAGAAAAAGATACAGGATGAAGTGAACTTTTTTGCCTATGGAACAGGCATTCCATAGGGCACAGTGGAAGGGCTGAGTGGAGTTTAGTTGAAATATTGGAGTGGGAAGGTTGACGGGGATGGGAATAAGGAAATGGATGTTGGGGGTGGGAAATGGAGTTTGGGTGATGACTTACAGGAGTTCAGAATCACTTAGATATGAAGAATATGAAAAGGTGTGAGAATGTCTGTTCATTACTGAGTAGGGGGTGTCCCTCAAAGGAATTTAGAGATGGGACTAGAGGCAAGTGAACTGTAAGATGGGAGGCACAGGGTCAGAAGATCAGTTGAGAGTCCCTGCTACACTACTTTTCCCTCTGAAATGAGATTAGGTAGGAAGAGTGTGGCAGAAGATGGAAGTGGAATCCTTACAGTAGAACAGTGGTTCTCAACCTTCCTAATGGCGTGACCCTTTAATACTCGTATGTGGGTATGTCTGCATGTGGGTGGACCACCTGGAGACAGAGGAGTGCGGTTCCTATCACATATTTCTGATGGTCTTAGGCGATCCCTGTGAAAGGGTTGTTCGACCAACACCCCAAAGGGGTCGCGACCCACAGGTTGAGAACCACTGCAGTAGAAGAAAGAAGTCCAATTCCCCACCAACTTTCTTCCCCCTGGTAGGGAAGGTACAACAGGAAGAAGTGGGAAGGCCAGAGGGGTCAAGGGAAAGGGCTGCATCATTCTAGCAGGAGATGGAAGACATCAGGCATATCAGCAGACTGTTTGGCTCCCATTCTGATCTGAAGAGGCTAGAGGATACTCTTTCAAAACACCTTGAAAGCAGTCACCTCTTTGAAAATTATTTGCTTTGAATTTAAAATGCTTTTATGACCCTCTTGGGGGGAGAAGGGGTGCCTATAAGGGGATCACAATCTATAGATAGCCCTCCTTTCCATCTCAACCAAACTATAATTGAAAAACAGAAAGCAAAACTCTCAGGAAAAAATAGGCATGGTCAAAAAACCCAGTATTTCCTTGGTCATGTCCAAAAATGTATGTCTCATTCTGTACCTTGAGTCTTTCACCTCTGTTAAGAAGTGGGTAGTACACTTCTAAAATAGTGGTTGGTCATTTCACTGATCAAAGTTCTTAAGACTTTTAAAGTTGTTTTCTTTATAATGTTATTATTTTATCAACTGTTCTCTTGGTTCTTCTCACTTTCCTTTCCATCAGTTCTTACAATTTTTTCCAACTTTCTCTGAAACCATCCCTTCAATCATTTTTCATAGCACAATAATTTTCCCACATAGTCATACACTACAATTTGTTCAAGGAATCACAAAATATTGAGTACAGTACAGCTTTCAAAGAAGCCAAAGCTGCTATACAATTGGCTCTAGATTTATGGCCTATGCAAAAAGGCCCTGTGGAATTACAAGTGACTGTACAGTTTTTATGATTATGCAAACTGGAGTTTATGGCAGAAACAACAAAGCCAAAATGTACCTTTAGGATTTTGATCTAGGAAACTTAATTCATCTGGAGGTTCAATATATCCCTTTTGAAAAGCAGTTGTTAGCTGCATATTGGGCTTTTAGTAGAAACCGAATAACTGACTCTGGGCCATGAAGTGATACTAAGGCCTGGAATCCTGATTATGACCTGGGTAATGAGTACCCCAACTTCTCACAGAATTGGACAAGTCCAAGAGGTCAGCATAATTAAATGGAAATGGCATATTCAAAATAAGAGCTAAATCAGGCAAAAGTGGAGTTTCTGCTCCACATGAATCTAGAGTGAACACTGATACTGAGGGAAATGATATACGCCCTGAACCAAAGCAACAGTTGGCACAGTCCTTGGTAAAGACATTGGAAAGTAGCAGCTTATAAATCATGTACTAGGCAGACTTTGGAATGTCTGGGACAGGTGGAAGTAGTCAATGTGCTGAACTTTTTCCAGTACATCAAGCCATCAAAACAGAACAAGGAGGACATTGTCATATATTTACTGATTCATAAGCGGCAGCTAAAGGGTTAGCTACATGGATACCCATGTGGAAAAATCAAAATTGGGAAAGTCGTAGCAAACAAGTCTGGAGCAAAAAATTATGGGAAGATATACGGGACATGTTTGGTTACTAATGATTAAATGGTTACTAATTTGTCAGTATTTCATGTAGATCAGTGGTTCTCAACCTTCCTAATGCCATGACCCTTTAATACTCATATGTGGGTGTATCTGCATGTGGGCGGACCCACTGGGAGAAAGATAGAGGAGCAGTGTCTTGGTTCCTAAGACCATGGGAAATACGTGTTTTCCGATGGTCTTAGGCAACCCCTGTGAAAGGGTTGTTTGACCCCTAAAGGAGTCACTACCCACAGGTTGAGAACGGCTGATGTAGATGGTCATGTGGCCCTCACCACGCCAGAATGTGAGTACGATGCACGGGCTGATCAACTAGCAAAGGTTGCTACTCCAATATATTGTCCCTACTCTGAAACCAAGTGATGATCCAGTACTAGCAAAATGGATTCATCAAACGGCCAGCCACTTAGGGGTGTAGGCCACACACTGATGAGCACAAGATTGGGGTATTAGTATCTCTCATTCACTGTTAAAACAAATAGCAGAGGAATGTCATATGTGTCAACTGGAAAACGAATGAAACTGTTCCTCAGGGAGTAACTGGAGATTATAGCAAGGGGGAAAATGCCAGCCAAAAATTCAGCAAATAGATTACACTCATCTCCTACTCCAAGATAAAGGATGCAAATTTAAACACACTTGTGTTGACACCTATTAAGGTGTACTAGTGACTTTTCCTTATAAGAATGCAACCCAGAAAGATAACTATAAAACTCTAGATTTCATAAGTCTATGTTGTGGAACCCCAATGCATATTCAAAGTGACAATGGGTCACATTTCAAAGGTAATGAAATGAAGAGATATTGTATATTAAATGATATAGAATGAGTATACCACATTCCATATTATCCACAAGCATCTGGGTTAAATGAAAGAATGAATGGATTATTGAAAGAACAGTTAGGGAAGTTAAATTCTAATAATTCGTATCAACATTGGAAAGATAATTTGTTCACTGCTTTACGTAATTTGAATAATAGACCATTGGGAGAAAGTACACCCCTAGCCAGAATGATCATTCCAAATCTGCAAATCAGAGAAGAGCAGACACATAAGACTCCAAATATTGAGTACTGGACCATGAGTGAAGATGTCCCAGCACCGTATCCAGGAACACTTGTTTCGGCACGATAGGATTTACATTGTTCAGAAGACTTTTGGTTAGACAGAAAAGAAAAATGTATGAGAATCCTTAAAAATCATTTTGGGCAGATATTACCTAAGTCAGGTTTAGCGGCTCAAGGAATACATGCATTGGCTGGAGAAATAGATTCTATTTATCAAGGAGAAATTATTGTGACATTCTAAAATTTGGGTGAAGAACCTATACAGTTCAGTAAACATGATAGAATAGTTCAGGTTATTATTATTCCTTGTGAAACAATACCCCTTGCGAAAACTGACCCTCCTTCTTAAATAACTATCAGAGGAACTGAAGGGTTTGGCTCTACTGATAGAATAAAACTGGGAGCTAAAGTATGGGTAAAGAGGAAGCCAGATGATGTTCCAAAGGCTGCAGAGATTATTACAGCACGTGATAAAGACAATACCATAGCTGTTGTTTGTTCAGGAGAAGATGATTGCCAAATTGTGCCCTCACCTCATATATTCTACCATGAATGAGGCTATGATAGTAGGTTCATGGACTCCAGAAACATGGCTGACCCTATATGTACTCTGTTTCTGGTTACTGTCTCCTTGTTTCTTTTTGGCTTTTTATTTGTTAAACTTGTTTGTTAGATTTGTTTCCTGAAGGCTTGGTCCCCTCCACCTGCAGATACCTGATCACTTAAGCCGGATGCCACCCCCTGTCCAGGACTGTGATGTGCCACCCCTGACCAAGCTCCAGATGCCAGCTAAAGAACTGACCTCATGGGGCAGAGACAGCTCTATGTCCAATTTCAGCTGGAAGTAGCTATGGAGAAGAGACCTTCACCCCTTACTCTAATATTCTGAGCCCCATTCATTTGAGGGGGGAATGATGGGGTGCTTGTGCAAGCCCCACCCTAAGATACTGTTTTATGTGTTTATTTACTGTTTCCCTATTATATTGTTGTAAAGTCCTATTGACACCAGTTATGCCACCAGTTACCTCTAAACTCTCATTAATCTATGTAATAAAATGTATTGCTTATCTATTTTTGCTATGTAAGGGACATAAAAGAATGTTAATGGTAATAGGAATTTGAAGATCTTCCCAGCACCTTAATAAGCCTAAGGGAATTTGAAGACCTTCCTTGTTTTGAAAATATACTCTGCCCCCTAAAAGACTGAAGGTAGTCACATGAAGCCTGTGGTGAAGGAGTTTGCTGAAAGGTAGAGCAGAGCCCAGAGGAAGCTGGTCAGAACAGCTAGACGGTGGGAGGGGAGAGGATGGCAGGCAAAGAGACAAGCTTGTGAATAAATGTTGGTTTCTAGGAAGGCTAAAGGATGCTGTGGCTCTCTGTGCTGTTGTGGCTTAGTAACTTCTTTGTTACTATGAAGGAATCAGCTTATTGGTGTTGGGATTTGGTTTCCTGGTGTCTGAATAAATGTTTTACTTCTGTTCTCTATATGGAGTCTGTTATGTTTTGTGATTGAGGACTATACAGGTATAATTATAGTGACTATAGGCACTGTGAATATTGCATTGGTACTATAACAGCTCCACCAACAGGACAAGGATGTACCCATCCCCACCCCCAAGATTTCTAACAACTGTCATTTTCCTAAGATTTCTAACAACTGTCATTTTCCTTTATTTTTTTATCTTCATCTTTGCTAATTTTATGGGTGTGAAGTATAACTTCTGAATTGGTTTGATTTGTATTTTTCATATTAGTAGTAATTTGGAGATTTCTAATATGGTTGTTGATAGCTCTTCCCCCTTTCCCTTTCAATAAACTCCAAAGACCCCCATTTGGCAGTTAAAAGTCCATCACAGCCAGGACTCTTCTCCAATCTTCTTACACTTCATGCTCCTTTTTATTACTTTATGATTCTAGAAGGCCTTCTTGGTGTTTCTCCCACAAGATACTTTTCGCTGGTTGTCCCCTCAAGCCTGGAATGGTCTCTTCCTCCTTACCATCTACTGGGTCCCTAAGATGCAGCTCATACATACTCTTAACTCCTTCAGGAAGCATTCTATTCAGTCTCACCCTGACCCTATCTCTTTCAGATTACCTTCTATATCTATGCTTTATATATATCTTGTATGTATATTGTCACAACTTTTAGAAAGTCAACACCTTGAGGCCGAGGATTGTTTAAAAAAAAATTTGCTTTTTATTCTCAGTGCTTAGCACAGTACATCGCATACATAAAGAGTTTAATAAATGCTTATTAGCTGTCTTAAAGTAGGAGATCTATGAGGTACAAGTTCAGAGGAAGAATATCTCAGACACGTAAGACTGCCTGCACAAAGGCACGGTTACAGGAAGCAGTACCGCATTTGCTGCAGGGAGGTGAACTGGCACACGACTGAATTGGATTTAAGTGAGAAAGGGCTGTGCAAAGTCACTAGTCTCGTTTTCTCCCCTGGAGCTATGTGGGTTCAGTGGTCAGATACAGATCTGGACAACTGGAGATGGCCCAAGATGCAGTGGGGCCCTTGGCCTTTTCAAACTAAGGTCTTTACCAGATCTCAAGTTGACTGTGGCAAAGCCCATTCGGTGACTGAGGTTTACTAAGAAAGAGGCAGCAAATGGCCTCTTTACCTAATCAAACATTAAATTAATTACAAAATTTGATCTGAGAGGAGAAGACCTTCTGGGTTTCTGGCCAAAACAGAAACAACTGCTATTTATATTCATTCTGAGCCAATCAGGGTCCAAACAATCACCAAGTAGGGTTTGGTCTGGGACCTAGTATTAGTCAATGGCAAAGTGATTTGGGGTTAATAAGAAAAAAAAAGTTGCTGAGATTAAAATTTATGTCCCCCTTGGGCAGAGCACCAGCAAGTAAGGCAGAGTGATACCCTTTATGGAAGGAAGGAAAGGAGAGACAAGAAAGCATATATGAGGAACACAGGTCAATTTAGTTGGATTCCACTGTGGGATCAGAAGTAATGCATTTTTAAAGTTCTTTACGATCTGGATTCTTCCTATCTTTTTAGTCTTCTTACACATTACTCCCCTCCACACACTCTGGTCCAGCTACACTGGCTTATTTGCCATTCCTTGAATACTAAAGGTTAACTGTTCTCCCCTCCCCCAACCCTCTTTGCTAATGTACTACCTAATTGTTCCATTTCTGTAAACCTCACCTTCCTGACTATACTGTTGCCAACTTGAAGGCTCTATTTCTTTATTATACTTAGCAACATACGAACGTAACACTGCTCCATCACTAATTATCTGAGTGACCTTGGGCAAGTCCTTTAAATCTCTTCAGATAAAACTTGCACTACCTTCTCAAGTAAGATGTGTGTGTGTAAAGTACTTAGATTACAACTCCATGAAACTGTCCACTCTGTTCTCCCTCTAATGGTCTTAGTTTATTTCCTCAGGATATCTCCTTGCCACTGTTACACACCAAACTGATTTTTACACATGTTATTAGAGCAGGGATTCTTAACCTTTTTTTGTCTCATGGGCCTGTCAGGGAAATCCTCAACTAAGAGGAATTGGACCTCTTGGGAGATGAGCAGAGCTGTCAGTGGGGTTTGATGACTGTGGATCAAAGATAGATCCAATTGAAAGCAAAGAAATGTATTAGCACTCTAGGGAAACTGGTGATAGCAGCTTCAACTTTCTGAGGTACAGATTTAGTTTTCAAAACTTTTGAGGCCCACTTAAATTATACAGCCAATGAACAGCATTCTATCACAACTTCGGTTAGATAAGTAACATTTTTTACAGAAAAGGGAAGGGTAGAAAAAATGGGGGGATCATTCAAGGGAGAAAAAGGGGAAGATGCTTCTGGGGAAATATTTCCCATACACCTGGCAAAATTTGTTATTCAAAAGGGAGAATATTCCTTGTTCAAGAGTAGGAGACAAGGGGAGATAACTAAACTTTTTACAACTTATCAAAGAAGTCCTCTTAGACAAGACTACAAGGACAACCAACAGTTCATTAGAAAAGGGGACAAAACCATCTACTTTATATAGTTTGTTATATTTTTTCTTACTTTTCACTATTAGGCCGTCAGGTGATTGGGGCATCGACACTGTTAGTTCATCAATACACGTATGGAATGATTGTGGTTCCTATTTTTCCCCTTACAGACTCCTCTGACAATGTGGTGAAACCTATGCACTCCTTTTTAGAATTCCTTTCAACTCTCAAATTATATAATTCCATCCAGCAGTCAAAGTGATATTCCTACACTACTTCATGACCCCTTCTCAATAAACTGCATGGCTCTCTTATCACCTCCAGGGTGGCATTCAAAGTCCTTCATAATCTCCCACTCCCCCAACCTTTCCAGTCTTCTTACACCTCACATACTCTTACTATTTAGTATCACGGGACTCCTTTACTGTTTTCTCAAAAAAGACACTTTATCTTACAAGTCCAGACATTTTCGATGATCCTTTCCCATGTCTTCAACTGTCTCCCTCCCTCCTCATCTCTGCTTCCTGCTTCAAGTTCCAGTTAAAATACTATCTTTTACAAAAAAGTCTTTCATAATCCCCTTTAATTCTAGTGTCTTCTCTCAGTTGATTACTTGCCATTTATCCTGTGTATGAGCTTGTTTGTACCTAATTGTTTGCATATTGTCTCTCACCCCCCATTAAACTTTGAGCTCCTTAAAAACAGGGGCTTTTTTAACCTTTCTTTGTTTCTTCAGCACTTAGTGTTTAGCACAAAACAGCCTTTAAAAATGCTTAATGACTAGCTCAACTACTACAAATCCTTGAGATACCAGATGCATATATAGGACAGTGCTTCTCAACCTTCCTAATGCCATGACCCTTTCTTCATGTTGTGGTGACCCCCAACCATACAATTATTTTCGTTGCTACTTCATAACTGTAATTTTGCTACTGTTATGAATCGTAATGTAAATATCTGATATGCAGGATGTATTTTCATTGTTACAAACTGAACATAACCCACAGGTTGAGAACTGCTGATATAGGAGGCAATTTGTTCAGTCACAAAGTTAGTAAATATCAGAGATGAGATCTGAACCTAGGACTTCAGGATTCCTAGTCCTGATACTGTATCCACATATCTCCTTGCCTCACATTTATATAGACACTTCAGTTTTCCTGACAACCCTGCGAGACCTTACCAAAGAAGGTAAGTTCATCCACCAACCTACCAATTATCAGAGAAAGGAAATGATTGTGTATCTTCTGGCTCCAAATCAAAATAACACAAAGAAAAAAACTATCAAAGTTCAAAGTTAGTATAGCCAGGGAGCTAAGGAAAAAAGATTAATCAGTTAAAGCCACTGTGGACAGTTTTCCATTTTCTGTCTTTACCTAGGTTAGTTACAAACTTGTCAAGCGCGTTAAGAAACACAAACCCAGAACACCATCAAAACACTTTTTTTTTAAAGTAAGAGTTTAGAAATAAAAAAAGCACTTAAGCGTCAGCACTGGTTCTGTAAAATGACTCTACTGTTACCAAAGAACTGTAAGAGACAACACCGAAATAACTGGAAAAACTTTTTGGGGATCTAATTCTGCAGTTTACTGCCTGAAAAGTAGACAATGTGCCACATACCAAATAGCCTGCAACCAAACGATAAAATATATTAAAAAAAAATTATTTATCTTAAGCTTACGAAAGAGCATGAGAACACTATACTTTTTTTTTTAACAATTTTTTTTAAGAGAAGCGGTTAAACAATCCTAATTGCGCTCGTCCAAGACGGCCTGTATACCTACCACAGAAAAAGTACACAAATTTCATTAAGATGGACAAACACTTCCCTATTTTACCTTTTGCTCTTCTCTACAGGGTAAAGAGAACTGCGCTAACAACCTGAAGAAAATAAAGACAATTTCTAAGCAACCTAAAAGTTGGAAGGGCAGGAAGAGGAGGTGGGAAAAAGAAGGGGGTGAACCCAAAAACAGATTGGAGAGTAATCCAACATCCCACAAGAGGCTGCAAAAATTCTAAAGTATGTAACCATCCATAATTGAAACAGACACCAAAATTTTGATCTGAGTGCAAGTAACATTAGGACCATAAAGAAAGCTGGAGGAATTAAACGTAAGTACCTACATTTCCTCAGACTTGTAAAATTAACACTAACAATTTTGCTCCCTTCTGTCCTGTTGTAAAACTCTTAGGCGATGCACCTTAAAAAGAAAAAAGAAACACTAGGCGCTCGACAACAGTCCAGCAGGCCGCGGAAGCCTACAGAATCCTAGGAAAACCAAGTACCTTCCCCACGGTCTCCACGCCCTGTCCGCGTCTCCGCGGTTGAAAGCCCCAGCCGGCTCCGGCGGAAGAAGGAAACCCCGCCGGTCCTTAGGCCGCCTTACACGTGTAGAAGGCCTGGGACCCCCTCCCGCAGCCGGACAGACGAGGCAAAAGGTCGCCTCGGCTCCCAAGCCTTCTCTGCAGCCCTGATGACTTTCTTACCTCTTTGACTGAGAGAAACTCGAGCAGCGGAAAGACCAGATGGCGGTCCAAAAAGTGCGCGATGCGAGTAGTAAGATCATACTCCGCCATCTTGCCGGGAAAAAGGGAGTAACTCCTAACTGAGCTTTATTGATACTGTTGTAAAGGGAACAGACAGACAAATCCTCCACTACGCTTGCGCAGCTCTACCCTGGGAGGGGTGGGGAAAGGGGGTGAGTGAGACGGGGGCGGGGCTTTCGACCAAGTCCGGGAATGTAGGGATGATTGCCTGCTTACTACGCATGTGCCTAGCTCGGCCGGCCTTTTCCGGTTCTTCTCTGGGAATAAGGTGGATCATGAGCTTGAGACATGCAACCCTGGCAGTTTGGTAGATTTTTATTTCATTTCCCCCCCTCTCCCCCACGTCTTTTACATCTTTCTCGAGCTTTGCCCAGGGGTTGAGCTGCTTCTACTGACGTCGCCGATCCTCCGAAGAGATTCCTGTGGACAGCGAGGTCGCAGGTGGAAAGGGCCTGCGTCCCCGGTATGCATGGCGAAGGAAGCTCTTTCGCTGTGGTTTACACACATTGTTAGGGAGGCCTTGGTTATGTCTCCGGAAAGGACTACTGGGTACTTGTTTTATGGGTGGGGACTGACTCCAAGTGTACAGTATTTACGTAGCAGCTCTGGGATTAGGTCCAGTAGAATGTAAGCTCCTTGTGGGCAGGGACTTTTTCTTTTATATTTCCAGCTCTAAGATTGTCCCCTGGGCACAAAGTAAGATATTACGAAATGCTTTTTGAATTAAATTGAATTGGAATGCATTCTTGACACTAATTGTAGTAGTCTTATATTTTTATAGTTCTTTAAGGTTTTAGAAAGTATTTGGCATCCATTTTTGTTGGAGCCTTATATCAGCTCTGAGGCAAATTGATTCTCATTTTACAGCTGTGGAAATTGGGGCTAAGAAAGACTAAATGACTTGTAAAGGGACTTATCTAGGATACAATTTATGTGTTTCATAGGATGGTTGTGAGGCAAGGACTTTATAAAGCTAAGACATGAATTTGTCTGAAACTTTATAACTAGAAAAATTGAATTCAACAAGCACTTATTATTAAAGGTATATAGTATCTTATAGAGATACAAAGCTGAAAAAGTATTGTTCTTGTCTTCAAGGACGTTTACTGTGGTAAAGATTAATCAGCAGATGAGTGGACAGCTTTCAGGGGATAGATGAACTTGGATGGGGGAAAAAACTGCTTTATCATTTTCACTAATGTCTATCAGAAAGTTAGCATTTCTCTCAATTTTTTTTTTTTAATGCTAAGAGAACGGCCATAGGTTTTACCACTTTGCCAAAGCTGTCCATTGGACAAAAAAGGTTAAGAAGCCCTATTATCATAATATATACAAAAATAAGTTTGCTAAGGTGATCTATCCAGGAAATTTACAAAGAAAATTTTAGGAACAACTGTTCACCTTTATTACTTGGAAAGATTTCGTGGAGGAATTGGAATCCAAGCTAAGCACTTTACACGTCTTATTTGAGTATTATTCAAACAAGTATTATTCTAATGAATAATATAATTATAACATGAACAATGAATAATAATTATAACAAGTATTATTCTAATGATAATAATAGTCAACGTTTATATAGTACTTGCTATGTGCCAGGCACTGTACTAAGCACTTTACAGTTATTATCTTATTTGATCCTCACTAACAACCTTTCAAAGTAGGTTCTATCCCTCTTTTACAGATGAGGAAACTGAGGTAAACAAAGGTTAAGTGACAGGAGAGGGTAGATGAGTTGCTTGAAGTCACAATCTCAGTTCATTTTATATCTAGACAAGCATCCTTTAAATAACATACCAAATGATCATCTAGCCTTAAAGACTCTTGGAGAGAAGGAATCCTCTTCTCAGTCAAGCCATTTAATTTCTAAATAGCTGTTATTATGAGAAAGTTTGTAATGAGGACTATGTAATTGCTCTCAAAATATTTGAAGCCATCTAGCATGTTCTCCACTAAATCTCCTAAGGGATAAACATATACGCTTACTTCCACTGATCCTTAAGGTGTTGAAAGAAAAAAAGTTTGAAGTTGTTGGTGAGTAGGCATTCCAAAGAACACAGTGGGAGGGGTGGATAGTTTCTGGGGAATGGTAAATTAAAGAGTAATGTGAATAAGGGATTTTATAATGATGGACAGGGAAAGGTTTTGAATGAATTACAGTCAGGGGTTCAGAATCACTGGGTTAGAAAGTATGTGACCAGAGACAAGTTTGTTATTCATTGAGAAATAAGTTCAGTTAGGTTTTCATTGTAGTAAGGGAGGCAGCCTAGAATCAGGAACATCTGGGTTCAAATTCGGTGTTAGAAATTTCCTAGCTATGTTAGCCTGGGCAAGTCATTTAACCTCTGCCTGTTAACCATAACTGTGAAATTATGAAGATTAAATGAAGTAACATTTACAGTATTGTCCTAATATTAACATAGAGTCTGTCACATAATAAATGTTTATTCCTTTCTCCCTCCCCTTGTGGTTTGGGGTGCTGGGAACCCTGAAATGCAAGGGTACTGGGGGTCTGCCTCAAAAGAATTCAACCACTCAAGCCTTCTTTCATTCAGAATATCAAGGTTTTATTATAATACGGCTTATGCAGGCAGAATACCTGTAAATCTTCAGTATTGTGTCTCAATAAGAGCCAGCAAGATTCTAAGAATCTGCACAATTTAATGGGGGTTAGATTGGTACTCATATACAAGAAATTACAGAAGATTTTAATGGGAGTAAGGAGTGATAAATGGCTTGGGGTGGGCTGAGTGCAGATCGTGAAAGGAGTTAAATGGTACAGGCTGGGTTGGAAGGTCACAGTGAAAGGACAATTAAAAGAATTATTGAGTAGGTAGACTGGGATGGACCAAATGCCTCAAGTGAAAGCCAGGCATCTGCGCTGCTTAAGGACTGGGTCACATTCAAAGACATGGTCTTTTCTTTTTAGGGGTCCAGGTCCCTTTGCCCCATCACCCTCATAGGGGTTTGTTTTCAGAGTGGGGTTCTTTCAGGACCTTATGTAGCTCAGACCAGGAATGAATGCCAAGAGCTAAAGGAATGGTATTACTCCTTTCTCCCCCAAGGAAGGACACCATACTGGAGCCTGGAATTGCCTTTATTTTCCCTGGAAGGGACAAGGAGTCTGATGGATGAAATGTTATTTCTATCTTTTTAGAGGGAGACTGGAGACCTGGTACAATGAAATGGTGTTCTCCTGAGGGAGGCAGGAATATTCTTCATAGTATGAGTAATAGCTCTTCTATTTTTACCTCTATTCTTCTGTACCCAAATTTTTTCCATCATCATTGGTCCCTCTGGTTCATGTATTTTCTTAATTGGCTGTATTACTCTACCACCACTTTTCTGTCTTTCTTTTGAATAATGTACCTTTAAGAACTTTATTCAAATCATGCATCTGATCCAGCTAATTATCAGTGATAACATTTAAATCATGTTCTCAAGTTTATCTTGTTTATTAAGTTTTCATTGTTCGTTTGTATATTGACATTTGATGCCATGGCTTTTGTTACTGGTTCTTTTCTCAGATCGTTTCTCGATTTCTGGGTGTATTTACTGTTATTTTTTTTTTCCTACACTGTAGCTACTAAAATATCTGACTTAATGAATATGCAGCTTTCTAGAGAGTAGTATGATTAAACCTCTAAAGTAATGGACCCAGATTCAGGAAGACCTTGGTTTGAATCTCATCCCAGAGAGCTAGGAATTGTGCGGTCACAGGTGTGTCACTCAGTCATTTTGAGCTTCAGTTTTCTCATCTTAAAAATTGTTAATGCAGCCACTGACTACTGGATTGTTGTGAGGCTTAAATGAAATAATGCATGTAAGGTACTTGCAAATCTTTAAGCTGTTATCCCTGAGGTTAGTCTGTGTCAGCTTTTCTTACCCGTTTAAAGCCCTTTTGATTGATTTGACTAAGAAAAGACTGTGTGAAGCAGATAATGAACTCCAGTTTAAAATAATACCAAACCCAAAATGGATGCAGTATTGAGGAAGAGAATATTACACCTCAAAAGCAACCTCTCTTCCCAAATATAAAAGCACGAAGAATGAACAATACTTGTCTTTCCTATAGTCATTGTTGCTTGATATCGGCTGGTGTCAGTCACTTCCTGGACCTTTGTGGAAGACAAAACTAGTTTTTTTTGCCCTTCCTTGAAGAGGACCATCCCATCTGGAAGGTGATGCCGTGATTTGCATGTGAATTGGAGAGAGGGCTATGCAAAGTCACCACCCTCACTTTCTCTTCCAGAGCCATCTGGGTCAGGTGGCAAGATATAAATCCGGATAACTGGAGATGGCCCTAGATGCAGTGGGAGACTTTGGCCTTTTTAACTAAGGTCTTCCCAGGTCTCTGGTAGACTGCGGCAACCACCCATTCAGTAATTAAGGCTAGATAAGAAATGGGACTAAGAATGGCTTCTACCTAGTCAAAAGAAAAAAAAAATCAGTTTTGAAGGGAAAGACCCTTAGGGTTTCTGGTCAAAACGGAAACAATTGCTACTTCCATTCATGCTGAGCCATCTGGGTCCCAATATTGACTGCTAAATAGGATTTGGGCTGGGACCTATTGACCAATCCATGAGAGCCAGAATTAGGTTTAATGTCTGGTCCTTAAGAAAGAAATCTAGCCTGTAAAACTGAAGCTATCTTGGTAGACTTCAGTGATAAAAATTTATGGCCATCAAGGTTCAATTTATTTTGGGATCTGATAGACTGTACTATATCCTTGAATAAAGCTCATTGGGATATATTCCATTCAAATCAACAAAAGTAATTGAGGTTTGGGGTTTAGTGGTACTTGAGACCCCAAAATACCAACATGCTGGTTCCTGCCAAATGAATTCGACTCAAGCCTTCTCTCAGCCAAAGTAAAAGAAAGTTTCTTAAAGATTTGCCATGTTGGGTAGACTCTTAAGGAGCCAAAGTATTTGTGAAGCATGTCAATACCAGAAAAATCTGACACAGTTGAGCTTGAGCTAGATTCAATCTGAGCAACTTCATGGAGCTAGATAGATCTTATATACAGAAAGACCGTGGGAGGGATTCTAGGGCTGGTCTAGAGGAGGGGTTTGGGGAGGATCTTAAGGAGGAGTCTAAAGAGGATCTTGATGGGACTGAGGTCTGACTCCCGAGAGAATTGGCTTTTGGTGGGATCTAGGGTGGGAAACAGCCAGAGGCTATGGACTAGGGAGGGTTAGACTAGTTTAAGGAAAACAGATTTGGTTGTAGATATTTTACTAGGATCCTGGAGCTGAAGGCTACCTGGAGATAACGGACAATGGAGGGCTTTTGGCCTCTGGGAAACCCCAGATAAGTGGGAAAATTCAAGGGCGTTCTCCGAGCCTGAACCCATCACTGCTACCTGAAAGGCACTTTTCTAGATGCTGGGCTTACAAAGATAGAAATGAAATTAACCGTATGTTTAATAGGGATGTATATGTAGAGCCTGTATCAGATTGCATGCTATCTTGAGGAGGGGAGAGGGGGAGAAAATTTAAAATTTATGGAAGTGAATGTTGAAAACTAAAATAAATTAATTTAAGAAAATTAAATTAGTCTCTGACCTTGAGAAGCTTATTTCCCACTGGGAGACCCACTTAAGTAAATGTTTGTAATACAAGGAGGGAGAAAGTGCTGAAATTAGAGGATCAAGAATGATTATTCTTTTATCTCTCATGGTATAGCCTCAGGTTTATCTTACAGAGATCCAAATAATGAGAAACAGCTGTGGGAGACAGATCTCTTCTAGATGCTGGTTACCAAACCAGCCCAAGACATGCTGACAGGTTAAGTGTTAACATAGCTAGTAAATAGCTAAGGTAGGATTCAAACTCAGGATCTGTATGATTCCAGATCAAGTACTTCTCTTCTTTCTCCTTTGCCTTTTAAAAATTATTTTCAGCTATTTCTATCTAACATACAAACCTCCTAGCACCAGTAGCACTTTAAAGGTACTTTATCTTTTGGACTGATAAAACTTCACTGGCTTTAAAGCCTTTTAGTAGTTATTTACATGTTGGAAATGAGGCATAATTTTAAAATTATTCATTAATTTGCTATCAATCATTCACATTAGTGGTGTAGAATGATTAAAATCTGCAGTCTTGGAGTTTCTGCTTACACAGTTGTACATGTTAGGAAGAGGTCTTTTCCATATGGAATGCTGCATTCTTGTATGAAATCTAACACTGCAGAAGAGATTCTCTTGAGTATCTGGCATCTGGATATAACTATCATAATGTGTGGTAAGATAGAGTGGGTCCAAACTGACTGTGTAGAGGATAGACAGGATCAGAATCAAATCCACCACAACTTTAATGAGGAACAAAAGAACTTGTACAAAATTATTTCTTGGACTCGCAACTTAAAAGTTTGCTCTTCAGCATGTACAGTTGGGCAGTAATTCTATTGTTAATAGATCTAATAGATAACCAAAGATTTTTCTGGATTAGAAGCCACCTCCTTTTTTTTTTTTTATACTAAAAGGTTCGAACTCTCTTACAGTGTATCTCTCACATAAAGAATTGCATTTCTGTTTCATAATAGCAAAGATACTTGAATATTCATGTAACCCTAATCACTACAGCACTCACAGCATGGAAGGCCAGATGGGTTAGATTTTTCACTCCTCTAGGATTCACCATCATCCTTTTTTTTCCTCTATTATCCTTTTCCCTCTCCATTATCCTTATGAGGGAATTGACGTTATCTAGGCTCTCTGTAAATGGCTCCAGCTCCACCAGTGGTGTTCTCACTATTGTAGGGCGTGGTCCCTAGTATCCCAGTTCCATTTAGCTGTAAACAGTCAATTAGCTTTTACAGAGAAATTTTTACTTCAAAAAGTATGATGACAAATATACAATACATTCCAGGAATAATTTCCCCACCTCCCCATTGTACCGTCTCACTCCCTAGGGAAGGGAAAAGAATTGAGTTCATAGCTTAGCTTGGTCTCTAGAGCACAATCCCATTTCCAAATCCAGGTCCCCTTGCTTCTCAAGAGTTTCCCTACTGGCTACACCATCCTGCCTGGAATCGTACCTCCAGGACACTATGGTTTGAACTCCCAAGTCCAGTGGGGATCACTACCTGTACCTGAAACTGAGGACAAACAAAACATAAGACAAACCCTAGCCTATTTCTTGCCATGCAGAGTAAAAAAAGTGAGAGCAGGGGAAGAAAGTCCTTCCTCCTCTCACTGGTTCAGTTCATGGTACCAGTGCTGTGGGAGAACTAGGATTTCACCCTCTGAGCATGGAAAGAGTCTGGCCAGGTTTAAAAACAACTTCTTGTGATTATGCACCCACCTATGTGGTTGGGAAATCAGAATGCCTCCATCTTAGGAGAGCTTAGGAGTATCTCCATGTTAGGTGAACTGGCCATGTTCCAAAGGCCCTGTTACACTTAAGTAAAGTACTTGAAAAATTAGAAGGGTTTAAAATATATAAACCATGTTTTCCCAGAATATGTCCCTTGGTACTAGTATCAGAAACAGTTTTGGATTAGATAGGCTATTGATCTAACCTAGTATAGTGTGTCTTATGCTCTTAAAGTTTTTATATGCATGGGGTGGAATGGGGCAGGTGTGAGGGAAGAAAGAAGGACATATTTATAAAAAGAAATGTTTAGAAACAGCAAGATGTTAACAGAGAACTTATTGAAGAATGAGGAAGATCTGAGTTCAGTTTCTTCTCTGATAACCTAGCTGTGTGATCCTGGGAAAGTCACTCAAACCTCTCAGTGCACAAGCAACTCTCTAAATATTGTAACTTGCAGAGCAAGTAAACTGCACAGTTTACTCATTCTCTCCCATCACTCTCCCCCTTCCTCTTTCCCCCACCCCCACCCCCAGCTCTCAATACTAGCGATTTCTAGGGTCTATCTTCTTTATAGTCTGGGTCTTTATTACTACTTTTTCAATCAAATTTGCACTAGTTTTAGTTATCATTTGACTGGGCCTTCTGGCTAGGAGCATGGTAAATTTTTTTGAGTTTATTTTATTTATATAACTTTTTACAAAATGTTTTTAGAAGCACCTTTACATGCTGTTTTGTGTTTTAATATAATTTTTAAAAATCTATATAATATACTATATAATTTGTATACTTTGAGAATGGTCACTTCTGTATCGTCCTCAAAAATCACATAGGGAATACTAATTGTTGCTTTTAACTTTTAATATTTTAGTGAAATGGTATTTTGTGAAATCACTTTTAATTACTTTTTTCTCTAATCAGTACCTTTCATACTGTTGGCCTTTTGTGTTCTACATGTGGGTATTTAACAGAAGAGACTTTTGTATTAAAAAAAAAAACACCACACCAACAGTAATACATTTTAATCAGATATATATATATATATATATATCATCTCCTTCTCTGTTGTTGCCTTGGGAGGCTATACAGTTATTTCAGTTGAGAGCCAGTTTTTGAATCATGAAAGAAAATCAGTACAATCCCTTTGTAGTCATTCTATATTTTGATGACAACGTTTAAGCATATGAATACTTTGAGATGCTTAGGAAATAGTTATTCTTCTCTGGTATGTATTACATGGTATTTTACTGATGGAGAAAAATATATGTAACAAGGGATATCGCTACACTACCTAAATGGAGTAAGAAACGGAGGGACAAGGCAATTGATGGAGTCTCCTAGCTGTAAAACTAAATTTGGCTGACAGATTTGCAGGGTGGCTGTCATTTAGAATATACATCCCTGCATGTGACTCTTAGAGGGTAAAACAGAAAGGTAATTGAAGGAGTTCAGTGACTTTTAGGATTGTTCCTGTTACCTTAGCAGTGTTAGCATTAGATTTATGACAGAGAATTTCTGTGTTGGGATTTCAGCGTCAGTGAAGTTCCAGATACTGGAAAATGCCATGTCTAGAGCCTGGAGCTGAAATCTTCTGCTGTTTTGTTGGCAACTGTGACTAGGGGTCATTTATGTTTTTATAGAACTTTCTAAACTAGTCATAAGCTAACTGTACCATTTATCCTCATCCTTTTTGTGGGAGACGGGAAGTCTCAAAAAATTAGACAATTATTTTCCATATTATCTTTCATCCTTGAGGTGGTAGCTGAGTCACAGACAAAGGCAGAGACAGAGGAATGTGGGGAAACAGATAAGAAATGTGACCTAGAAAGGTTCTCCAACTTTTGGGAGAATCTGAGCCTAGGATTAAATTTAGTGTACTGTCTGTGAGCAATGCTTCTAATTGCTCTAGTTTTTTTTTTTTAATCTCTTACATTTAAACTGCTTTTTAACATTGGGACAAGGTTATATGATTGACAGCTGTGAAAAAAAAAAGAAAGTAGTGGTCATTGGGTGGGGACTTGAGCCAAAAGATTTGATTAGTATCCACACAGCTGTTCTAGGACTGAAGTCAGACTGATATAAGCCTCCTGGATAGAGTTATGCCCTAATGAAAGGAACAACACTGTCTCCTGGTGACTATATATGGGAGCCTGTCTAGATAAAATGGTTTTTCTTTTACTTTTGTGTTTTATTAACTTGAAATTATGAAAGTGCTTTTTAAAAAAAAGTCTCATTATTTTCAGATATTTCATCTATTTATTAGGAATAGTAGGATAACAAATCATAGAGATCATCTTACCCAAACCCTTTATTTTATATTTGAGGAAACTGAGGCTCAGAGGAGTTCATGTTTTTCCCAAGGAATCACAGCTTCTTAGTGGCAGAGTAAGGAACAGAACCAATGTCCTTATGTTCCAATTCAGTGTTCTTCCCATGTACTAGTGTTTTTCAACTGATGTCTATGTACTGGTACCACCAGTCTGTAACCAATTTTGGCTAGTCAAAATTTTCACTACCGAAGGCCTTTATATTTTTAAACCAAAAAAAAAAGTCTGGCAATGGATTAAGTGAATCATTTTAAAACAATATTAGTAGGTACTAGGTATTTTGGTGGGGGAGACCACTATTTTACTTAATTTTATATATATATATATATATATATATATTTTTTTTTTTTTTTTTTAAATAAGGGTTATTCCTGCTTTTTGTTTTTATATCACAGTCGTTTCTGGATATCTGCAGCCCCAACCCAGTGAGCTTTTCCTTTATAAGCAAAGAAAACAGTTAATCACCAACCAACAAGTATATATGAAATCTTGGACTTGTAGTCTCCTACTTACTTCTTTACCAAAAGAATTTCCTCATCTATTCTCTGTGATCAATATTGGTCATTATAATTTCTTAGTACTCAGCTTTATTTTAGTGTTCTTTGCATTTATTTTAGACATTACATATAATGTTCTTCTGATTTTTTTATGTTATTCTGTATTGTACAAGTCTCTCCATGTGTTTCTCAGTCCAATTTGCCATTTCACAATAACATTCATGTACTACAATTAGTTCAACCATTCTTGTGTCAGTGGGCACCTACTTTGTTTCTGGTTTTTTGCTACCTTAAAAAGTTCTACCATAAATATTTTTTTATATGTTGATGCCATGAATAGAGAGCCTAGGTCTGGAATTTGGAAGACTTGAATCCAAATCTAGTCTCAGATACTGCTAATCATGTGACCATTGGCAAGTCATTTAACTGCTGTTTGCCTCTGTTTTTCCATCTGTAAAATGGGGATGATAATAGCACCTACTTCTCAGACTTATTGTGAGAATCAAATGAAATAATAAAGTTCTTACCATAGTTTCTGGAACATAGTAAATGCTTTATAAATGTTAGCTATCATCATCATGATGATAGTTTTATATATAAGGCAATTCATTTTTTGGGTTCAAAGTTGTGGTTATTACTAGACTGTCATGCCACATGTTTTATGTTTTATACCATAGCCCCTGGAAAGGCAATAACCAAAGTTGCTGTAAACAGAATACCTTTTACATTATTTGTTGGTCCTTAAAAATTTAGCAACAAAAGAGCAACCTTTCTCCATGTTTAAATTCCATTTTCATACAATAGCAGAAAATTCAAAGATCTTTAAAAGCATTGTATTTATGAATGTTAGCAATTCTTTGTGGAGACAAGGTCAAAAATGCACTTACTACTTTATGTTAAAGTTAGCTGACTGTCCAGAAGGGGAGTTTTGAAAGGATTATTTGAATTGTGACATGAAGTTGAAATATTTTTAAGTTAAAAAATTCGAGCATGGCCATATATTTTTGTAATGAATAATGGAATGTAGTGTTTTCATATTTGTTGACTATAATATTTTCATTTCATGAAAGTCCAATTCTGAAGCTTCATTTTTATGTTAGGTATCTCTGGGTTCTCTGTGCTCAGTGATAGATGTTCCTCGTGAAGCTCACTCTATCTTTTGAATTCATACATGAACTACCCTCTGCCCCTGAAGCCTCTTTGATTAGATGACTCCTCTTGAGCCCTCTATTTAAAGAGGTGCCCAGGCCAGCCAAGTCTAATTCCTTTCCAGACTGTACTCTGGACTTTCTCTACCATGCCTCCACATAAGGTATCTTTGTTTCTCCCCAGTCCCAAGCCACTCCATCCCATTTTTATCTTCCAGTTGTATGTTATCTTCCCCCATTAGAATGTTAGCTTCTTGAGGACAGGAACTGTTATTCTTTCTTTTTGTATTTGTATTCCCAATACTTAGAACAGAGTCTTGAACATAGTAAACCCTTACAAAATTCTTATTGACTACCCGAACAGGCAAACTAAATTCACCTTGGCCATAGAGTGGCGAATTTTTTGGTGACAGAAGCTCTCGAAGGTGATCTACAAAGTTTTAGAAGGGTTATGGTCCTAGGAGGTAATACTCACATCAGTGAAATCCCATGTACTTGAAGTGTTAGAACATTGGAGTCATTTAAAAAACAACTTAAAATTAAAGTTATTGTGCACTATATGACTGCCTTTCATTTGTCTAAAACTATTGGGGCATTTAAGGAAAAGCTAATAATTTGGTCAAGCACTCAAGGGAATTCTTAGGAAACTGGAGAAGGATATATGTTTTCCAGGTTTGGAAAGGTTTGACCTTGTGATTTTGAAAAATACTGATGTCCCATTCATTCTGAGCTAGGGATGGAGAACCTGCAGCCTTCCAGGTTACATGTGGCCTTCTAGGTCATGGCCTTTTGACTACAATTAGTTCAACCATTCTTGTGTCAGTGGGCACCTACTTTGTTTCTGGTTTTTTGCTACCTTAAAAAGTTCTACCATAAATATTTTTTTATATGTTGATATAAATCCTTTTGTTAAGGGCATTTGTTCTATGAAGTTTGGATTCAGTCAAAGGGCCGTACTTGAGGACCTAGAGGGTCACATGTGGCCTTCAGGCCACAGGTTCCTTGTCCCTGTAATGGATAGATCTGTTTCAGGCTTTAAGGCTTATTGACCTAAGGTCTGGAAAGAACAATCACAAGACAGGTAGCCTAACCCCAGGCCAGGCTCTCCTAGGCAAGACATTTGCTTTAGATATCATATACTCTTGGCTGTATGGAAGCCAGGAATGGGGAGGGCAAGGGGATGGTGCAAGCTGCCCCTTCCCAATTCTTTTCTCAGGATGTAGTTAGAACCAGGGCTAAACTGATCGACAGTTGAGGGAATGGTCACTCCCTTTTGTAAATCTACTGAGGCATCAATTTTCAAGTCCTCTTTTCAGGCAAAAGAGAATTTTGGTTATGGCTAGAAACAGTCTTCCCCCCAACCCTTCTGAAATCTCATATCGTGTGTGTGTGTGCGTGCGTAAGTAAACTTTATAGTTAAATTGTGGTAGATATCCCCCCAATTCATTGACAAATTTGAGGCACATTGATTACCTTCAACCTGGTTTAGCCTATCTACCAAAAGAGTTTGCTGGGATGTGGCCATTGTGCATGCTACAATTTCTTGGGGCCACAGGTGAGAATTGGGTGAAGGTGGAAACCAAAAGTGAATGAGCAGCTCTGAAAAGTGCTCAGCAAGCTCTCAACCAGAGGTGCTTATCCTCCCTGAATACCCCATATACTCCTAAAGTATAGGATAGCCATGTTATCCCCTACTCAATAAACTCCAATGGCTATTGCCGTTAGTATCAAATACAAAATGCTCTGATTGGTATTCACAGTCTTTTATAACCCCTCCCCTATTTTCCAGTCTTCTTACGCTTTATTCCCAGACTGGTACTGTTCAATTCCATGACACTGGCCTCCTGGATTTTTTACTAACAATACATAGCATCTCTAGGCTCTAGGCATTTTCTCTGGCTATCCCCCATTCCTGGAATGTTCTCCCTTCTCCACTCCAACAGATGACAAGCTTCCCTAAGTTCCGACTAAAATCTCATCCTTTGCTGGAAGCCTTCGCTTACTCATCTTAATTCCAGTGCTTTCCCTCTGTTAAATGTTTCCTATTTATTCTGTGTACAGCTTGCTTTGTCTATATTTTATTGCATGTTATTTCCCTCAATAGATAAATTGAAGACCTATCCTCCTTTGGACAAAATGCAATATGAAAAATGTTAAGACATCACATCTCCAAACCTACCAAGGAATTTTAAATGAACATACTTAACAACTCTCTGTTCTGGGAGAAACCTGGAAGAGAGTCACTCTGTTTAGATGTTAAACTAGTCTAATGTAGCAAGGTCGAATTGGCCCACAAGGGCCATCCTATGGGGCATGTCCAAGGTTGACTTCCCTGATTATTAACCCATCCTGTGAAGGAAGCTGTTTCTTGTCTTCTTCACTGCTGCCTCCCAGAGTTTTCCTTTTCTTTCTTTTTCATGTTGAATTGTTTGTTGATTTATACAGCATTTTTTCTTAAACTTTTGTTTATTTTTAGTTTACATCATTCATTTCCATGAGATTTTGATTTACAAATTTCTCCCCGTCTTTCCCCTACTCACCACCCCAAAACAGCGATCCCATTGTATACCCCTCCCCCAATCTGCTCTCTCCTGTATCTTCCCCATTACCCCTCTCCCAGAGTTTTTCTTATGAGATTTTGTTTCATGTACTGTTTGTGTATGTGTGTAGACACACAATATATACATATATGTACATATATCTTGTATGTACCTATTTATATGTTGTCTTCAATATTAGAATGTGAATCTCTGAAGGATAGCAACTGCCTTTTGTTTGTTTTGCCTTTCCCTGCATCCCAGTGTTCAGCACAATGTCTTGCATGTAATAAGCACTTAAAAATGCTTCTTGTCTGACTGAGTGACTACCTGGTTGACTTCCAGATACTTTAAGAGTAGCTAGAGAACATGATCACTGGTATTTTAAACAGTCCTCTGCCAGTAGCTAGAATAATGATCTTTCATGCAGTCTGTGGAGATAGAAGAAAAGAACTGTATGTCGTTCTAGTCATACTAGAGAATGTATTCTAGATCTATCTCTGTCTCTTATTTTTCTGCATTTTTGTGCCATTCAACCAGGGAATTGCCTATATGCTACGACATCATATTAAAATCTTGGAGGAGGAAAAAGAAGAGGGGGAAGAGGACGTACAATATTACCCCCACTTCCCTGATCCCTGCACAAATTTGCCAATGGGGAAAATAAGACTGATCAGTTTTTAAAAGGCATCTATAACAGCCTGCATACCCTTCTCTGTCCCTTCCCCCTGAAAAATTACTTTAAGTTAAAGTCACTTGAGCTACTGAGCTCTGTGAGTCTGAACCTACTCTAAAACTATAGCTCATGAGTTCCCTACCAACATGCTTACTTTTACTAGTCAAACATTTAATTGGCTAGCATTGGAGGAAAATCAGCAAAAACATTTTCCCTGTAAACTGGGTGCTCACTTATTCACAAATGCATTTGCTATCAGCGGGAAGATTGAGCACCCTTAGGGAATATGTCTCAAAGCAAACTATGTGATCAAGGCACAAACATGGTTGGGTAACTCCTGCCTCTAATACAGTAGAGCTGGTGATGTCTTCTGATGATGTTAGCACATTGCTCTCTGTGGAGCATCTTGAGTCAGCTATCTACTGGGCTTCTTACTTCACTGGTCTTTTGGTGACGGCTAGGTGCATTTTGTCTTCTGGATTTTGGTCTGCTAATGACTGCTAGGTACAGTGTCCTTGAGGGCAGGGACTGTTTTTGATTTTCTTTGTATCCCCACTGCTTAGCACTGTGTCTACCATATAGTAAGCACTTAACAAATGCTTGTTGACTGACTGACTCACTGGATAGTGGGTTGACAAATTTCTCTCTACTACCAGCTTCTGGACATCATCTCTATAGGATTATTTTTTGACCATCGACTAAGATTCAGTGACTAGAAAACCTTTTATCTAATAAGAGCCTGTGTTAACTGTAGCAGAAGCTATGTTCCACCTACTGGCTAAGGGACTAAAGCCCAGGCAGAGGGTCCCCAGGCTAAAATTATGTCAATGTTTTGAACTTTTGTATCTGTGGCTTTGTAAGGGGCCTGATGCCACTCTTCTAGTTCAGCTTGGATGTTAGAATAAAATGAGGCACTCATAGATGCCTCCAAAAGGTTTACTTAGCCTTAACATTAACAAGAATATGCAATAGGCTTATAGTAGCACATAGTTTTTATAAACAGCCCCCTCCTCTCCAGATGAACAACATCTGATGTAACAGGGTAGAGTTTGGTGATTCATATGGTCTTTAGGAATCCGTTAAATGGGAAAGGCACTCATCCCATGTGTGTGGAACCTTTTTATGCCCCTAGGTGAACAGGAAGCCAAGTCAACACAGTGAGGAACCACCAGGAAGCTGTATCAAGGAAGGCATAGCTTGAGCTGCTGGGCCAATCAAGACCTGGTTGCTTTTTTAAGACAATATGAGGCCATGGCCTTCCAGATAGTGTGGGCCATGCCTTGTGTGGGATATATCAAGTTTTTTGCTTTTGTGGGGACAGCTGGATAGATTCTCTACCCAAACTTTTTGATTCAACATAATCTCTGTGAGATCCTAGAGAAATTTGGCAAATTTTTTTTAGGCTGCAAATACAGTGTTATCTTTTTTTAAAATTTGCTCATTTCCAGTTAGTGCTCCCTCACAAGTCAGTTCCTTTGGTGTGATTTTCAAATTTTTCCTTTATTGATTGCTTGACTATTAAGTACCGATACTTTTTGTGTGATTGAATTATGTATGAGTATCAGCAAAAGAAGGGAGGTCATTGTCCTAAACATCCCTGTCCCCCCCCCAGCACAACCTGTGTTACGTTATTGCTTTTATGACATATAAGTGGTTGGAAGTAAGCCTGCTTGCGTATTTAAGGCCAAACAAGATACTACTTTGTTGCCTCTTTGTGACATTGGAGGTGACCTTGTCTTAGTGAAGACTTTGTTAACAAAGTACAAGATTTAGCAGGACCTAGTAAGTTGATAACTCTTTGAGAATGGGTTTGGTAATAGACTCTGTCATCTGAAAAGAAATACTCACCAGTCAAAGGTCTTCCACTGCAGGTTATAACCATGAGGGGCTGTAATCTGTGTCACCAGAAGTTACAGAACAACAAGGAAATCATGGATCCTTCAAGTCTTTAAAGACTATAGGAAAAAAGGTCAGGAATATCTACTAAATGTAAATTCCTGGAGAATAGGGATTATCCAATTTATTTTCAATGAATTTTCAACAAGATAACACAGTATTTGATATGTAGATACATTCTTTATTACCTTAGATGATGCTGGTTAGGGAGATGTTTACATCGTACAGTAATGTTCAAATTAACAGAGAATAAGTGAAATAATTACATTTATGCTGCAATCACACTGGTTGCAGTGACTTGTTTTCACATGATTTGCTACAGAATTCACAGGATTTTGATACATATTCTTTAAGTTTTCATCATAAAACCATACTTCTATCACATTGTATGTTAAGCATAGCTTTGAAAAACAGGATTTTTTCAAATCTAGTTTTGATTATAGCTCATAGATTTTTAATAAGGCTTAGATAAGGGGAGTTGTCAGACCATTGAAGCGAGCTTGTCTTTATTTCTTGGATAAATTTCTGAATTTTTAAAGTTTGGTGAAGATATCCAAGTACTATAGGTCCACCTGAACTATATAGCTTTTATAGGTTTTACTATAGCCTTAATGAAAAAATGAGTTTCATTTTTCCAGTTTTCCAAAATTATCTTTTTTTCAGTCTTTGGTACTCATTATTATATTGTCTTGACCATAATAGGCATTTTGTCTTCATAGCAAAAGTTAGCATCAATTTTTTTTTTAACTGGTTGTCTTGCTTTCATTCCTGTGTTAAACTGTAGAGGAATCAATAAAACTCCACTAAAAAAGCTTTTGATTATTCTTTAAGGATTATTTGGGATTATTTTTCATTTTTGCTCACATTTTCTTTTGCACTTTCATGCATTTACTCCTATTGCAGTGTAGACTTGAATGATCCTTGAAATTTTTGACCTCCTTATATTGGTAGTCACAATATCTCTAACAGTTACTTAAGTGTGTTCTTTTAGAGTTACAACTTTTGCACATTTTCTTGGAATAATAATATTCATTCTTAAAAACCAGAAAACTAAAAATCCAACAAAAGAGAGCACAATAAAACACAAGCATATAAGATGAAAGCTAGTACTCAGTTGATGGAAAACAACTAATTAAAAAGGGGGAATCAGTTCAGTCCTGGATATGATCAAACAGTTTAATTTCAGCAAAAATGCATCCATATTACTATTGCTTTCAGGAAATGAAACTATATCAATACCAGTACTTGACCCAAGTAATTTGCATACCTCTAGGAAACCATGACCATTATAGACTTTATTAAAAACAATTTAATTATTACTCCTTTTATTCTGCTCAAGTCTGAATACCCCAAACCTAAGTTATTGTGTTTATTTGTAAAATATAGCATTTAGTCATGAGAATACAATGTGTTCTTTATTCAGTAAAAGTAAGCAAAGAATATGGTTGACAGACTTTCAGTTTTAAAGTGAATTGGGTGGGGGCAGAGCCAAGATGGAGGAGAAGAGTCAGAACTTGCCTGAGCTCTCCCAAATTCCCCTCCAAATAACTTTAAATAATACTCCAAAAAGAATTCTGGAGTGACATAACCCAGTCTGCTACAACACAAGCTGGTCACCAACAAACTAGCAGCAGGCCTTAGGGGTGACTGAATCAGCTGCAGTAGTAGCTGCTTCTGGAGCTCTTATCCCATAGATGTTAAGAGGGTCAAACAGTTGATCAGAAGGAGATTATAAAGGTCCTTTTACTGGCACTGAGTACAAGACTCTGTTGCATTGCCCATATGTGGATTTGGGTTGCAATCTCAGGGCAAGAAGGAGCACTAGTACACCAGACCTTGCAGCCTTAGGTGAGTGGGGACCCTGGTCACAGTTTCAGGGTGGAAAAGAATGTTTGTAGTTTCTCACAGATAAAAGCACAGACCAGGAGAGAAGTGACCACATCTCTCCTTAGTTCATACAGACTTGGAAGAATTGAAAACTTACAGACTCCCACAACTAACTCTGAGAGCAATAGCAAGAAAGGTTTAAAGCTTGAGATGGTGTCCCCTCTACCCCAGAAGAAGAGTCCCATTTTAACATAGAGTTAAAAGTCAAGAAATAGGCTGGAAAATGAGCAAACAACAGAAGAAGACTCTAACCACAGAAAGTTACTATAATGACAGGGAAGATCAAAACATAAACTCAGAAAAAGACAACAGTTAAATTTTCTATATCAAAAATCTCAAAGAAAAACATGTGAATTGTCTCAGATCCAAAAAGTATTCCTGGAAGAGCTCAACAAGGATTTTAAAAATCAAATGAGAGATAGAAGAAAAATTGAGAAAAGAAATGAGAAAAAATGCAAAAAAAAAGTGAAAAAAAGAGTCAACAGCTTGATAAACAAGGCATAAAAAATACTGAAGGAAAAAATAGCTTTAAAAAACATAATTGGCCAATGTTTAAAAAAAAAAAGGTACAAAAATTCACTGAAGAAAAGAACTCTTTAAAAAGTAGAATTAGCCAAATGGAAAAACAGAGCTGGTTCAGTATTAAGAAAGCTATCACTAAAATTGACCATATCAGTTAAAAAAACAGCCAAAATCATGATTATATCAGTAGATGGAGAAAAAGCCTTTGACAAATAACACCCATCTCTTTAAAAAACAATAGAAAGCATAGGAATCAGTGGAACCTTTCTTAAATTGATAAGTAGTATCTATCTAAAACCAAGAGCAACCATTATTTGTAATGAGGGTAAACTTGAAACCTTTACAGTAAGATTAAGAGTAGAACAAGGGTATCTATTATCACTGTTATTCAATACTAGAACTGTTAGCTATAGCAAAAAAAGATAAAAAAGAAATTAAAGGAATAAAAATAGGCAATCAAGAAACAAAATTATCACCCTGCAGATGATATGATGGTGTACTAAGACAGTCAACTAAAAAAAACTAGCTGAAATAATTAACAACTTCAGCAAAGTTGCAGGGTATAAAATAAACGCACATAAATCATCAGCATTTCTACATACTACCAACAAAACCTAGCAGCAAGAAATTTCATTTAACATATCTGCAGACAATATGAAACACTTGGGAGTCTACCTGTGAAGACAAACCCAGAGATTATATGGACATAATTACAAAACACTTTTCACACAATTAAAGACAGATGTAAACAATTGGAAATATAGTCATTGTTCATGGGTAGACTGAGCCAATATAATAAAAATTACATTCTTCCTAAGTTAATTTACTTATTCAATTCCATACCAATCAGACTACCAAAAATTGTTTTATAGAGCTAGAAAAAAAATAAAATTCATCTGGAAGAATAAAAAGTCCAGAATATCAAAGGAATCAATTTAAAAAATGCAAAAAAGGTGGCATAGTAGTTCCAGATTTCAAACTATATTACAAAGTCATAATCATCAAAACAGTCTGGTTCTGGCTCAGAAATAGAGTGGTGGACCACTGGGATAGATTCCAGTACACAGTAAATGGTAGTAAATAACCATAGTAAGTCAAGTGTTTTTCTAAACCCAAAGAATCACACTTTGGGGCTAAAAAGTCACCATTTGATAAAAATTGCTGGGAAAAGTGGAAAGCAATTTGGCAGAAACTAGGCATAGACCAACATTTCACACCATATTCCATGACAAGGTCAAAATGAATAAATAATTTTGACAAAGCGTGATATAAGTAAGTTAAGGAAACATGGGAAAAATGTGCATGTCAGATCTATGGATAGGGAAGTTTTTGACCAAATAAGAGATAGAGAGGATTATAAGAAGTAAAAGAGATAATTTTAATTACATGAAATTAAAAGGCTTTTGCCACAATAAAACTGTTGCAGCCAAAATAAGTAGGAAAACAGGAAACTGGGGAAAATTTACAGCAAGTTTGTCTGATAAAGGTCTCATTTCTCAAATGTCTAAGGAACTGAACCAGATTTATAAAAATAAGAGCCATTCCTCAGTTGATAAGTGGTCAAAGTACTTTCTTCCCATGTAGGAATGTAAACAGTTTTTAACCTTATTGAATCTTATTATTTCTCTTTCCTTATTACCTTTTATGCTTCTCTTGAGTACTGTATTTGAAAATCAGATTTTCTATTCAGCTCTGGTCTTTTCATTAGGAATGCTCAAAAATCTCCTAGTTTATTAAATGTCCATTTTTCCCCCTGAAGGATGATAATCAGTTTTGCTGTGTTAGTGATTCATGGTTGTAATCCTGGCTCCTTTTCCTTCTGGAAAATTATATTCTAAGCCTTGTGCTCCTTTAATGTAGAAGTTGATAGATTTTGTGTTATCCTGACTCTGGCTCCATGATTTGAATTATTTCTTTCTGGATACTTGAAATATTTTCTTCTTGAACTGAGAGCTCTGAAATTTGACTATAATATTCCTGAGAGTTTTCATTTTGGGATCTCTTTCAAGAGATGATCAGTGGATTCTTTACATTTCTATTTTACCCTCTGATTCTAAAATATCAAGCAGTTTTCCTTAATAATTTCTTGAAAGATGTTCTCTAAGTACTTTTTTTGAGCATACTTTGTCTTTGGCATTTATGGGTTGGTAATTCTGGAAAGTGCAATAGCTGCTGGTGATCCATTCTCCCAAATGGTCCAGGCCGCCCTGGGGCTAAAATCACAGGCTCACATGAGGCTGGGCTCTGCTCCCAGCATGCTGTGATGAACCCTTCTTGTCTATCTACTGGGCTGCCTTCAGTGGAATATTTCTTTCTCTCTGTCACTTTGTAGGTGATTAAGTAATTCTTAAATTATCTCCCTATTTTCCTGGTCAATTGTTTTTCCAGTGAGCTATCTCACATTTTCTTCTATTTTTTCATTCTTTTGATTTTTAAATATTTTTTCTTGATGTCCCACGGAGTCATTAGCTTTTACTTACTCAATTCTAAGTTCTTTTCTTCAGTAAGCTTTTATATCTCCTTTTCCATTTGGCCAATTCTACTTTTAAAGGAGTTTTTCTCTTCAGTGAATTCCTGGTATAAATCCCACCTAATCATAGTATGTAATCTTTGTTATATATTGCTATAATTTCCTTGTTATTATTTTAATTAAAATTTTTTATATCAATGTTCATTGGCGAATTGATTTACTATTATCTTTCTCTGTTTTTACTGTCCCTGGTTTAGGTATCAAAACCATAATTGTATCATAAAAGGAATTTAATTAGACTCCTCTATTTGTTTTTTCCCCCCAAATAATTTATTTAATATTGGGATTAATTTTTCCTTAAATATTTGTTAGTATTCACGTGTGAATCCATCTGGTCCTGGAGATTTTTTCTTAGGGAGTTCATTGATGACTTGTTCAGTTTCTTTTTTTGTCATAAAAAGGGGTTATTTAAATATTCTATTTGTTCTTCTGCTAGTCTGGATAGTTTGCATTTTTGAAAATATCTATTTCACTTAGATTGTCAGTTTTACTGGAATATATAATTGTGTAAAATAACTCCTAATAAGTGCTTTAATTTCAACTTCCTTCATGGTGCATTCAGCCTTTTTATTTTTGATACTAGTAATTGGTTTTCTTATTTCTTTTTAAATCAAATTAACAAATAGTTCATCTACTTAATTGTTCTCCCCTCCCCCCATAAAACCAGCTCTTGGTTTTATTTATTAGCTTAATGATATTTTTACTTGGAATTTTATTAATCTCTCCTTTGATTTCCATGATTTGTGTTTTAGTGTTTATATGGAGATTTTTAATTTGTTATTTTCTAGTTTTTTAGTTGTATGCCCATTTGTTGATCTGCTCTTTCTCTCTTTTATTGATGTACACATTTAGAGATATTAGTTTTCTCCTATGTACTGCTTTGGCTGCATCTCACAAATTTTTGAACGTTGTCTCGTTGTTGTCATTCTCTTTAATGAAAAAATTAATTGTTTTTACAGTTTATTCTTTGACCCACTCATTCTTTATTATGAGATTACTTAGGGGGCAGAGTCAAGATGGCAGCATAGAAGCTGGAAAACTCTGTGGCTCCCCCTCATAACCACCTCAAATACCTATAAAATATTACTCTAAACAAATTTTAGAGCTACAGAACCTGCAAAGTGACAGAGAGAAAGAAATATCCCACTGAAGGCAGCCCAGTAGGTAGACAAGAAGGGTTCATCACAGCATGCTGGGAGCAGAGCCCAGCCTCATGTGAGCCTGTGATTTTAGCCCCAGGGCGGCCTGGACCATTTGGGAGAATGGATCACCAGCAGCTATTGCACTTTCCAGAATTGCCAACCCATAAATGCCGAAGACAAATTAAAAGGTCAGTGGAACTCTGCTAAACCTGGGGAGATGGAGTACAGTCCGGCCTCTGCCCCTGAAGCTAGAAGCAGTGGAGGTGCAGTGGCCCTGCAGCTGCCTCCATGTGGCTGCTTTAGAGCTACTGGCCTGCAGACCATAGCGGGGCCAAGAGACCAGTCAGAGGCTATGCACTCTTGCCTTAACCTGCCTGGACTGCGATCACAGGCTTGGGTGGTGGTCCTGAGGTGTGTGACCAGTGAGCCAAAGCTGGTGGGGGCTGTAGAGATGGCACCCTACCTAGCTCTGGCAGCTGTGAAAACCCCAGCAATTTTGGACAAAGCTCCCCCCTCTGGAAGTAGAATTCTACTGTGGCAAAGAGCTCAAAAGTTAAGTAATTGACTGGCAACATGAGCAGGCAAAGGAAGCAAAGCAAGCACAGCCATCCAACTTTAAATTCCTTTTTTGGGTACAAAAAGGATTAAAGCATGGAATGGGAAGAATACAACACAATCAGAACTCCTGCACAAAAAGCTTCCAAGAAATATATAAACTGGTTACAGGCCATGGAGGAGTTCAAGAAGGATTTTGAAAACCAAATAAGAGAAGTGGAGGAAATATTGGGAAGAGAAATGAGAATGATATAAGAAAGTCATGAAAAGAGAGTCACCAACCTGACTGAAGAAAATAACACCTTAAAAAATAGACTAACTCAAATGGCAAAAGAGGTCCAAAAACCCAATGAGGAGAAGAATGCCTTAAAAAGCAGAATTTACCAGCTGGAAAAAGAATTTCAAAAGCTCACTGAAGAGAATAATTCCTTCAGAGTTAGACTGGAGCAAATGGAAGGTAATGACTTTATGAGAAATCAAGATACTATTAAACAGATCCAAACAAATGAAAAAATAGAAGGCAATGTGAAACATCTCATTGGAAAAACCACTGACCTGGAAAATAGATCCAGGAGAGACGATCTAAAGATTATTAAACTACCTTGAAAGCCATGATCAAAAAAAGAACCTAGAAATCAGAAATTCTCAAGGAAAATTGCCCTGATATTTTAGACCCAGGAGGCAAAATAGAAATTAAAAGAATTCACCAATCACCTCTTGAAAAAGATCCCAAAAAGAAAACTCCTAGCAGTATTATAGCCTGGTTCCAGTGTTTCCAGACCAAGGAGAAAATATTACAAGCAGCCAAGAAGAAACAATTTGAATGTTGTGGAAACACAATAAAGATAACACAGGATCTAGCAGCCTCTACATTAAGGGGTTGAAGGGCTTGGAATATGATATTCTGGAGGTCAAAGGAGCTAGGATTAAAACCAAGAATCACCTGCCCAGCAAAACTGAGTATAATGTTTCAGGGGAAAATATGGTCATTCAATGAGGTGGAGG
>CM053587.1:252358482-252380566 GCA_028646515.1 Pseudochirops corinnae
TGCTGGGTCAAAGGGTATGCAATTATTTATAGCCCTTTGGGCATAGTTCCAGATTGCTCTCCAGATGGTTGTATCAATTCACAACTCCACCAACAATGCATTAGTTGGAACTTATATTCTTAGAGAGCTGTTTGACAGTACTAATAGTTTAAGTGACTTAGCCAGGGTCACACAACCAATGTGAATTAGTGGTGAGATTTGAACCCAGGTTCTCTTGCCTCCAAGATCAACTCTCTAGCCTATTACCTTAGATTGCTTCTCTAAATCTATTACTCCAAAAGGTGAATTAAAAAAAACTATAATTATTTTTCTGCTATATAACTTGCATGGGTTTCTAGATTGAGGTCATGTAATATGCTCAATTTTTGCCTTGAGTGATTCAGAGCCCACAAAACTGGAATTCTTTACCAAGACTGACTATATCCAATGACTTTATACCACTGAATAAAATAGAGTCTAGGGAATTTAGTTCTTTACATTCTACTGATGAAATGTCAGAATTCTAAATGACTGATGACTATATGATTAGGGAATATGTAGGGGGAAGAAACAACTTAGTTCATGGATTGATCAGATGAACTAGTCTGCTAATCTCTTATTAAATTTAGACAATCTAGAAATAGGTTTCTTATTTTATCTTTTTTGAATGTTGCAAAGTATTTGTCCTAGACCCAATCATAAGGCTTTTCTCAGTAGAACATAACCAAAAGGTGGCAGTATGCTATTCAATATTCATTGCCGTGGTTAGTTCATATGCCATATGTCATATAATTCAACTTTGATCCAATTCAGCACACATAGATGGGGCACCTGCTATATGTGAAGCCCTGTGCTAGGCACTGAAAAGAATGCAAAGATGAATAAAACATGATCACTCTCTGTTAAATAAACATTTGCTTCAATAAGCATTGTAGCATGCCCTGTGAGAATTGAGATGAAGATAATTATGAGAAAAATGTTCAGTCTTCTTGAAGCAAGTATTAAGTCTTAAAATAAAATATCTTTGAAATGTAATATAGAACAGAACACAAAATGACAGGTGGGAAGATAAAATAGGCTGGGATGCTCATTTTGTGTTTACAGTTTGTACTCCACATACTCCATACTTAATATAGACTTGGCCTTGTTCTGTCTGGATTTTATCATACCTCTCTCCCACTCATTCTCAATTGCATCAAGAGCTTCTCTTTTATCTAGCCAGTCTTTACAACCAAGTCCCTTCCCCATCCTGGTTGCTTAGTCCTGTCTACCAATTTGATTCAGGGATGAACTCAAGTCAGGGAAGTAGAAGTGAAGAAATATTGAGAGTCAGGAGGCTTCTTCAGTCCTAGTCCTTACTCTAACATGAGCTGAGTGACATTGGGTAAGTCCCTTTGTCTCTGTAGGCTTCTGTTTCCTAAGCTGTTAAATGAGTGAATCAGACTTCATCTAGTTCTAAAGGTTCTAAAGTTTTAGGATTCTAAAAAAATTTGAAATACTGTATCATAGAATGTTATGGTCGAAAGGGATCTCATGGGCCACCTTGCTCAAACATGCTTAATAAAAATCTCTTCTACATGTTATTTGATGAGAGGTCATTCAGCCTTTTCTTGATGACCTTCAGTGACAGGGATATCACCACCTCCTGAGGTAGCTCCTTCCACTGTTTGATTAGCTCTAATGCCTCTCAACTTTCACCTAGTACTCCTGGGTGTGCTGATTCCAGCTTGTCCTGGCTTGTGAGAGTATCATGTTAAATTTTCTTTTTTTTTTTTTTTTTTTTTTTGCTTTTTGGAGAGGGGAAGGCAGGAAGGCAATTGGGGTTAAGTGACTTGCCCAAGTGATGGCTAGTAAGTGTTAAGTGTCTGAGGCTGGATTTGAACTCAGGTCCTCCTGATTCCAGGGCTGGTGCTGTATTCACTGCGCCACCTAGCCAGCCCCCATGTTAAATTTTCAAGGTGAACATTTATACCTCTGACTATAAATCAGGACTTAATTTGTTTCTTAAAAAGTGATGGAGAAAATGTTAATAATACAGATTAAACTTAAAAGTGTATGATGCTTCCCTTTTTTTTTTTTTGAGAGAAACACTTACCAGCACTTACATACAACTAATATACTGGAGAAGATTCTAACCCTTTTTCTACCTTAAAACCTGTCAGATGGCTAGGATTATCTCCTAGCCTGTCCTCTGTCCCTCTCCTCTGCTGAGTCTTTTTTCCTCCAAGTTAAACATGTCTAGTTCCTTCAACTGATCCTTATAGTACATAATCCTAAGGACCTTTCCAATACTGGATGGCCACCTCTGTTTGCTTTCCAGTTTGCCAATGGCTTTCCTAAAACGCTATACCTAGAGCTGAACAATCTACTTTGTCCTGATTAGGGCAGAGCAAAGGAGGAGCATTGCATCCTTATTACTAGAGAGACTTAAAATCACATTAGCATTTTGGCTGCAGAATCATGATGTTGATTCGTAGTGAGCATGACTTTTGTATAAGACAGGGAATAATACATGTAAGGCTGATCTTTTCGAACTCATGTATAAAACTAATTTATTATCTTTACCAAATTTCTTCTCATGACATTTGGTTCAAAAGTCATTTCAATTCCACCAGAATTAATTAAGAATCTATTATATACAAAACACTGTGTTAGATACTAGGGATAAAAAATAAAAATGAAATAATTCTTTTCCTCAAGAAACTAATATTTTACTTCAGGGATTAAATATGTAGACATGTAAGTGAATATACTTCGGTTTCGAAAGTAAGGGGAACATTAATTACTATGGACAGGGAAAAAAAAACAAAATAAAACACGTGTGGGAGGTTGCATCTGAGCTAAGCCTGAAACAGAACTAGAAGAACTAGACATTTCAAAAGGTTCAGGTGATGAGGGAGAGCATTCCGGGCATACAGGACATCCTATACAAAAGTATGTAGGCAGGAGATAGAATCAATCAGCCAACAAACATTTATTAAGCACTTACATGTATCAGGCACATCCTGTGTTAGAAGCTGCAGACACAAATATAAAAATAGAAAGCCCTTGATGTCAAGGAGTTTGATTCTGCTGAGGAGATACAACATGTTCAGAGATGAGTAAATACAACATATATTTTACATATCTTTCTACAAAGAGATTAGGAGGAGGGGGCATTACATGTAGAGAACAAGTATGCCAGTATAATTGGAATACTGAGTGTGCGATTCAGTGATTTTGTGAAATGTGCTAGATAACCACCAAGTTCTCCATTGACTTTGGGCTGTGTAGACACAATGTAATTACAAAGATAATCTTATCCCATGTATTAGTTGTATGTGAATCATGTATTGCCAGGTGCAGAGAGGAGATATCTTAGTCTCTGCCATTCTAGGGCATTCGATGGCTATTTTGGATATTGCTGTCCTAACTATAAGGCTAGAGAAGGACCCACCTGGAGGTGGGCCAAGGTTAAAGTTCCTTCATGGAGTAAAGGGAACTAGACAACACACTTTCCTAACTCAAATCAAAGAAGGGGTTTCCTTGATTAGCTGTTACAGTTTTTACTAGAGGGGAAAAAAAATCGTAAAATTTATTATGAAAGTCCTTTCCTTATGAAAAAATTGCTTGGAATTGTATGCTCTTTGTGGCTGCTTCTTAATTGTTATTGAAATATATTAACTATGTGAACTATGATATTTTAAGGTTTTAGGTTTACAGGCTTAATCGAAAGAAAAAGCCTGTACAATTTGCATGATTTCTGCCTAAATCCAGTTTTCACATAGTATTATGGGTGTTACATTTTCTCTGAAGTTGTATTTTCCAGGAGTGCTTGAGAAATTCAGATTTCCTAGTATTGAATTTTTCCACAGACCCATAGTCAAAATTCAATTGATGTCATGTGCAGATTCCTCCCCCTCCCCCTTTATTGAAAATCTACTTTCTCTGGAATTTCTTAGGGCTGTTCTTACCATTTCCTTCTGGGTGGGACTCTTTTTGGCTTCTCATTTTGCTTAAAATATGAAACTATTTCAAGTAGACATGCTTTATCATCTTATTAATTTTTTTTCCTTTAGAGGAACCTCCCTATAATTTGAGGATGTTAATAGCTTCACTGAAGAGACATTTCTAATATTTATCCCTTTTTCTCTCTGGAAAGACAGAAAGATGGATTTCAAGTAGTCATTACTAAACCTTGGGCTTGTTTTCCAACAGGCAGTGAGCCTGACTAAAAGACATTTCCTGCAGTTGCTTTTGAAAGGATTGAGTTCTATTGCATATATCATCCATCCATTGAATTTACTAGAGACTGAAAGTCACAGGGAACTGCTCATGGACATGTGAATCATAGTACGTGGTTTATTATCTTGATTGGAATTTTCTGCACACAATAGCATGTAGCCAAATTGACAAGAATTTATTAGGCATCTATTGTGTGCCAGGCACAGTGTCAGTGCCCTGTACTTGGTGAAATCATAATGAGATTTGTGATTTACAAAACCTTATTATCTTTAGCAGGCAAAAGCAAGACAGAAACAGGCAAAAGTTAGCCCAGTATACAATTTGAGAATATGTTATGCCTTGTAGATACTAAATAGTCAATGCATTATTGAATGAATGAGTGAACATGAGCACAGACTTACTTATTGTGAAAATCAATTTGCACTACCAGATGTTTTGTAAAAAATGTTTCAGAATTGTCTCTATTCTACTGAGAATATTCTGTATTGAAATGTTTTAATTAAGGCTTTCTCATTGCTTCATGTGTCACAACCAGATCTGTTCTTGTTGTTGAGTTTGTTGTGTTTGACTCCTCATGACCCATTTAGGGTTTTCTTGACAAAGATACTGGAGTGGTGACATTTCCTTCTCCAGCTCATTTTACAGATGAGGACATTGAGGCACACAGAGTTAAGTGACTTGCCCAGGGACACACAGGGCAAGTAAATGTCTGAGGTCAGATTTAAACTCAGGTTTTCCTCCCTCCAGGCCTGGCCTTCTGGCCACTCTATCACCTACCTGTCCCAGATCTGTTCTAGAAGAGCATTAATAAGTTCAAATTAATATCTGTTCTACGTAATCTCTAACTGAAGCCAATTGCTCCTGTAATACGTACTATTGTTCACAGGAGATACTAGGCAAATAGAATGAAGGATGGATCAGGACATCCAGGAAAAACTTGAACTTTGATACAGATTGATTATTTTATTTTCGGTGTTCAACAGACAATACATTATTGTTATTATTCATTTTTATCAGAATGAAGAGTCAGAATGTTGGCTTTAGGGTTAGGAAGATGCAGATTCAGGTCTTGCTTCTGACCCATACTGGTGATGTGACCATAGGCAAATCACTTAAACTTTCAATGTATTAGGCAACTCTTTCTAAATTATAGCTGAACTGATGATCTGCATTGATGGAGGAAATTTTCACAGTGGGAGTTATCTATGCTTATGAAATCACAAATCCAGCTGCTTGTCTTATCTTTAGCATCCATCCTTTTCGTCTCTCCTCGATTTTCCCCTCATCCCCCCAACACACACACACTCACACACTCACACACTCACACACTCACACACATACAATTGAAAAGACTACTGAAATCAGAGTAAGGAATCTTAACACTAGTAAGCTTTGTTGTACTACTGTTTTTAGTGATTACATTATACCTCTTCCTTTTTCTCTTCTAAAGATAGAGGCAAACTTTCTCCTTGAGGAGTTCACAGTCTAATAAGGGAGATAAACTGAATGGTTTGGGGTAAGTCACTGTATATCCTTGTGTCTCCATTTCCCCATCTCTAAAATACATTGAATAGGGAAACAGGAGATCTTAGTGCCACCTCTGCCTCTGACTAGGTGTGTGATACTCAGCTACTTCCTTAGCCTCTCTTAGACCTCGGTTCCATAATCTGGAAAATACGGTGGTCAGGCTAGATTTTTCTGTAAAATCCTTCCTAGGCCTAAAATTCTGTGAGTAGGAATGATTGGAAATGACTGGAGTTTTTTGCCTGCTTTTAACATAGTCTTAAGTCTATATATCCTGAATAAGTGGTAAATTTCAGTGAGTAGGCAGCAAAAAGAACTAATTACATTCTCTTTGCTCATAATGTATTTCCTTGGGGGAGGGTAGATGATAAAAACTATGCATGGGCTGGTCGATGTTGGTCCTGGATTAAAAAATTATTCCATACAACAAAAATGTCAACCTTAATTTTTAGTACGTACTATTTTCATGCCGTTGTTATATTATTGTTGTTACACTTAATGAAATAACATTCTTTCTCTAAAGATGTCAAGTGTTGATGTGCTAGTGATTTTCAGAAGAGACTTCTGCAAGATTGATGCTCAGTCACCAATTCCAAACCCCACACTCAGTGTATAATGAATAAATCTGAGAATATTTTGTAGTAGCTGCCTCGATCAATACTTTCAATTCTATGTCTTCTATGCCCTTTACCCTGAAGTTTAAATGGTATTTTGAGAACAACTTCTGTGTTTTTGTAAATTTCCACTCCAGAAACACAGGAAATTGGAGGGATGGATGGGGACCAGGTACTTCATGTATGTTTTTCCATTGTGTTTCATTCAGTTTAAATTCTAAATCCTAAAGCAGAAGTGGGAACATCTTGGTGCCCAGTAAAGAGATAAATGCAGTGTTACCTGAGGAATCTGGGACTAGGTTTGGATTTGGGGACCATTCATTGGAGCTGGGGTGGAGATTGGAGCCAAACTAAGACTGAGCCTCCTGAAAGAGAAGGGCTCATGTGTATTACTCTAACAACCCTTTGGTGGCAAGTCAAAGTCTCAGAGGAAGCTGCTTGTCTTCCCAGCTGCAGAATGTGTGTGATGATTGCAGCTATTGCTATGGAAACTGAAAATATAACCGATAAACTACACACCCAAAACAGAAATAGAACCAGACGGACTCTGGAAAACTATGTGGACTTATTACAAAATTGAAGATAAACCTTCCCCCTTTATTATGCCTCTTTCAGTTTAAAATGATGGATTTGGAGCTGAAATTTTCACAGAAACGATTCTATTGACACAGGCTGGAGGTAGCATGTTTAGAGATGAAATTTCAAGAGGGAACATCGAAGAGGTATGAACACCTCAGTGATGAAGACCTAACATCAGTCTTGGCATTTGAAGATCAAACATATTTGAGGGAAATGGTCCATCTGTATAAATACACCTTGTTGATGAAACTAAAAAAGTCTCCTGAAAAACCTACCTCTGGCAGGAAGCCTTTGGAGCTTTTGCCTGTAGTGAAACAAATCTACATGTCCATGATCCTTCATGACTCCTTTTTGCCTTACCACCCAACTAAATGTATTGATACTTGTGCAAACACATAATAAAAATGCAGTGGACCCCATTTTAATGTGAATATAAGTAAAGAGATTTAAGAGGACCATGGCATAGATCAACTGAGATCTTTCAAATCATAAAATGCCACTTGCTGTAAAAGCAATTTTTTGTTTAAAGGTAGGGTGGTGGGCATTAGTTCTACACCACTATATCAGTGTGATAAATAGGTCCTCCTCTAGTTATATTTTAAGTTTATGTTTTTATATACACACACAGAGATACATTCTGAATGTTTTAGGAAGAAGCACATGGTATAGTGGGAAGAGCACTAGACTTCATCTCACGTGAGTCCTGGGATTGAATCTAGCTTCTGATACTTATTAGTTCTGTAATTGTCAGCAAATCTTTTCATCTCTCTCACCCTTAGATATCCTTCTGTAAAAAGGAAGTGATAATATCTGTAATATCTACCAAACAGGATTGCAGTGAGGATGAAATGGTAATACATGTAAAGTGCTTTGTGAGCCTTAAAACAATGTTTCAATTTTTAAAAACCATAATATTTAAATATACATGGAGATATCTATATATAAATGTTTTGTAACCCTTACCCTTAATAAAATGTAAAATCCTTGAGGACATGGATTATTTCATTTTTGTATAATACAATTTCTTGAAGGTAGTAGATGCTTTAACAAATGTTTCTTAATTTGGACTGAATATCATTTTTTTTTGTATTATAAGCCATCAGAGTCTTAGAAAAGTAATTTATTATGTACTGTTTAATTTGTATATGTTATTTTTAATAAATACTTTTAGCAATATACAAACATATACTATATCTAAGACTTTTCATATATGGCAGCTCAGTAATAAAAAGAGCAGAACAAAAAAGTATTTTGTATAAAAGAAAAGATTTTTATCAACTCTCAAATGATGTAACATCTTGCTTTTATAGAGGAACATTTTGATACTTATGGAAGGTTTAGGAAAAGAATTTTATTTTAATATAAACTGTTAATATACATCATGAAGAAACATCGCTTTAAAATGAGATTTGGGACAGAAAATGGAACTATAGTTTAAAGAAAGATTAAAAACCTTCTTTGAACAATGATGCCTCATTTTTGTGGGCACAGTTGATGTTATAAAGAGGCAGAGAAAACCCTTTTATTTATTGAAAACTGGACCATGACTGTAAAGAAACATAGTTTCAGGGACACCAAAGAATAGTAAGACTGTGCTGAATGAAGCTTTCAGGGCTGTACAGCATTATGTATATTTCAGCTCACTTACATATATTTTATTGCTAAAGTCAGTAAAACTACAAAATGAAAGTCATAGAAACATTTGGAGACTAAAGTTTTATGAAGGAAGGGTTATCAATCTGATAGAAGAAAACCTGGGACATTGTAACTTTTTTTTTGGAGGGAGAAAGGCAAGGCAATTGGGGTAAGTGACTTGCCCAGGGTCACACAGCTAGTAAATGTCAAGTGTTTGAGGCCAGATTTGAAGTTAGGTCCTCCTGACTCCAGAGCAGGTGTCCTATTCACTGCGCCACCTAGCCGCCTCAACTTTTTAAGTGAAAGGCAGGTACTGAGAATCAGAAGGCTCTCAGTTTTAAACCTTTGAAGGTTGAGGGCTTGGGTTCAGGCAGCAGAGTAGAATCTGACAAAGGAACTTGAGCAGAAAAATTGAAGGACATGAGGTAAAGGATGGAAAAGCAGCAGTGTGATAGCTGTGACAGTTAGAAGCCCTAAACTGACAAAGGGCTTCAGTTGAATGATTCCTGATGGATGGAAGAGAGAACTAACTTCGTTGAGAGGTTTAATGACTGCTGAAGTCCTTCAGTGCTTCCTAGAACTGGAGAGAGGTGAAGCTTTGCCTAAGGACATATTGGCTTGAGAAGGAAAAGCAGAGAGGGCTTTGAAACTATGTTTATTTGCCCTCCATAAAAAAGTTGAACAGGATTGTGTTTACTGTGAGCTCTGTTCTTCAGTATCCAGACTGGTCTGGCCTGTATCACTCTTAATCATAGATATTGAGTGCATTCATAGCAGAGTGTGATTTAGATTTATATGTGTATTGGGATGTGTTTTATCATTTGCATTGACTTTGATATTTTAGTAACCTTGATGTTATGAATTTTTTTTTTAAAATTAAATAGTTATGCTTGACCTAAAAGTGTCATTGTGAACTTTATGATTTGGAATGTACTTTAAATATTTTATCTTATTTGATTCTCACAACGACCTTCTGAAATAAGTACAATGATTACCCTCATTATACAGATGAGGAAACAGGCTGAGAAGGGGGCATATGTGAGAGATGTTAATGAAGATAAAATAGACAGGCTAGGTTGTTCCCCTACAGTACTCCCTCCTCGTCCCCAGTTGAATTCTTATCCATCCTTTAAAGTTCAATTCAAATACTACCTCCTCTAGAAAGCCTGATTGATAGCAACTTACTAGACCTCACATACCCCTTTGTTTTGTACTCCTGTTGTATTTATCATGTAATAGTATGTACTTTAGCCATGCATTTTCTTGTCTCATCCCTCAGTTAGTTTATAAGCTACTTATCTTAATGAGACTTTGTATCCCTGCCTTCTCCTGATACAATGTTCTACATTCACTAGGCACTTATTAAATATTTGTTGTAGTCAGTGAGGTGGTATAATTGATAGTGCTAAACAGTTACGAAAACTTGAATGTGAATTCAGCTACAGAAACAAAAACTTTGTGAATTTGAGCAAGTCACAACTTTTCTTAGCTTTAGTTTCCTCATCTATATAATGTACAGGAATATGTAGACTAGCTGGAGTAATCAGGATCCTCTCATTTGCCAACCAAGGAGCCCCTTCCACAGAGATGAATATGTGCTCTAAACCCTTGCAAGAGGTTATGTGCCTTGCTAAGATAATGTGCCAACTTCATATTGACGGTTCATGTAACTGAGGGATTGTACTAAAGGTGATTGGTTACTAAGTCAGGAGGAACAGTATATTTTTTTTCTGTACTTTTAGATTGACCGCTCTACTAGGATGGTAAAAAGGTAGCCTTCATATAATATTTTAAGATTTGCAAAGTGCTTTGCAAATATTATTTTATTTTAACCCAACAACAACCAGGAGAGGTAGGTGTTATTATTATCCTCATTCTACAGATGAAGAAACTGAAGTTAAATGACTTGGGTCACAGAGCTAGGAAGTATCTAAGGCTGGATTTGAACTCATCTTCCTGATTCCAAGTCCAGGGCTCTATCTCCTCTGCCACCTTGCTACTAAACAAAGAGGACATTGTGACACTGACAAGGAAAAAACCATATACTAGAAATATTGTGGCAGTAGAATATAAAAAGACTTAACAACTGATTGGATGTGGAAGGTGATGGAGAGAGAAAAGTCAGATAACTACAAGGTTTTGAACCTAAATGACTGAGAGGGTAATGATGTCATCAGGAGAAATAGGGAAGTTGGGAAGAGCAGGTTTCAGGAAGAAAGATGATGAATTTAGTTTTTAGCATGTTGAGTTTCAGTTGCCTGGTTGTACATCCAAATGAAAATGTCTCGCATCATAATCTCCAGTCTTATCACCATTTTGAATGACCTTTTCTGTCCAGTTCCAGTTTATCAATGTCCTTTCTCATCCACAATGCCCAGAGTTAAACACCCTACTCCAGATGTGGTCTGATCAGCATCAAACAGCAGAATTCATGCCTCCCCATTCTGAACACTATACTTTTCCTAATGCAGCTGATGGTGGAATTCCTTTTTTTTTTTTTTTTAGCAGCCATGTCACACTACTGACTCGTACTGAGTTTGTGGCCCACTAAAAGCCTGATTTTTTTTTATGTCAACTGTTCAGTCATGCTTGCCTCATCTTGTATTTGAGATGTTTATTTTTTTTAAACTCATATAGGGTTTTACTTTTTCCCCTATTAAATTGCATCATTAGGCAAAACCCATCATTCTAGCCTGTCATGATGTTTTTGGCTCTGAACTCTGTCAACCAATGTTAGCTATCCCTCCTAGTTTTGTGTCATATGAAAAATGTGACAAATACATCATCTGTGCCTTTATTTGAATCATTGGTAAAAAATGAACAGCACAGGGCCAAGAAGAGATTACTAGAGCACACCAAGAGAAACCTCCATTCAAGTCAGCATTGATCAGTTAATAACTCCACTTCGGATTCGTTCATTCAATAACTTCTGAATCTACCTAACTGCATGATCAACTATCCTATAACTGTTTGTCCAAAATAATTTTGTGTGAGATCTTGTCAGAAGATTTGTTGAAGTCCAGGTATAGGATGTCCCTGACATTTCTCTTAACTCCCAGTCTAAAAAATCTGATTAGGAAAAGTCCAGTAATCTTAGCCTGGGAAAGTAATTTTTCACCTGATTATTTGGAATTTGAAAATGTTGATGCTGTCTGTGTATGGAATGTACGTGAGGATATCAGTTGTTCCTTGCTTCTCGTTCCTCATTTGCCAAAGAATTTATACCTTGTAAATTGGAAAAATGTTACAAATCACAGCTTGATTTATTGTTTTGTTGATTGTCTCTAGATTTTAAAAAAGCGCTATATAAATGTTATGTTACTATTATTATTAATTCATTTCCATTCAACAGACATAAAGTACCTACTATATGTAAGGCAAGGATAAATAAGCATCCAGTAATATTAAAAATGCTAAAATCTAAAGAAATAAATTACATGTGTACATTTCAATCACAAAATAAATAAAATACATAGAATATTGTATATAAGTTAATAAAAAGACAGTTACTTCTCTCTATATTCTTGTCAAGATCACATTCTTAATACTGCCTGTAGCCTGTTACATGTTTGATGTGTATATCCCTGCTTCATCTGATGGAGTACCAAACAATCAGCTCTTTCATCAGTCTAGCAAACCTCAAATTGATCTTTAATTTAGATAGCATAATGCCATTAGCTGGATCCTATTGTGCTAAGGCCCCCACTATCAGTGTGTTGCAGTATATGCTGTAGCCTCCCTGAACCAGGTACTGACAGCTGATCTGATACTTCTCAATCTTGCCAACACTGGTCGATTGGAAGGCAGAATATTTATTTTCAAAGGTTATGGTAATGTCTATGATTGTGGTGGTACTACAGCTCTTATTGTCCAAGATTACTAAATCTAGTCTTAGGGCTTCCTAAAACTGTTGAATTTGCCCCAATCTCGGTTGTTGTTGGGTTTTTTTTCCTGTCACTTTGATAGCTTTAAAAAGTCTATTTAAAATAGCATCATTCCATTGGCAATAGCCCCACTCATTTGAAGACCACAGTGGGCAGAGGACATGTGAGAGCATTTCATTTGATGCCCACGCCCACACCAATGACAGTGCTTGTTCTCAGAGCCAAATTTCCTAGCCTTATTCAATGGGATGCAATCCAGTCTGGTTCTATAAACGAATCGCCAGTCCACAAATCGGGTAAAGGATCCTTTCCTCATAAAAAAAATAAATTGATGCTGCAGTTATTGAGGTAAAAGAACACATTTTACCCCAATTAGGTTTGCTGACTTGCTGCTGTTTAAAATAATATCTCAGCACATATTTCAAATTCCCCTTCACTTCTTCTAGGGCCAACACACAGTCATTCAACCATAGTGCCAAAACACCATTATTTACTCTCTACTCAATGAGATTTTAGCTGACAATCATTGGGAGGCTACCCATAGCTGGGACCAGCTGTTAGATGCTACTACACCCTCAAATTCAAATAGCCATTTAAGTAAATTACCAATTCTGGCTGAGGGTCATGTTTTATTCTGTTCCTTATACTATCACTAAGAGAATGATGGGACAGTTGGCCCAAATAGCTTGATACCAGAAGCCTCACTCTGTGAGTCACCTTACTGATGTCTGCTCTTACAACTAGTGGTAACAGATTCATCCCACCCTCTCCCCTACCTCATTTTATTGAAGAAATAAAAGAGCTCAATACTGGCTCGTCGGGAGGTGGGGTGGTATTGTAGCCATTTCTTGGTATCTTTTTAAATTGTTCTATCCAAGACTTTGAGGACATTCTTGGGGACCACACTGTTTTTAAGGGGAAATGAGACACAAGGAGATGAAATTATTTACTGCATCTATTTTCTGCCAAGGAGCCAATTTAGACTTATCCACAAAATCTAAGTCTTTAGTAATATTTATTCCATCCTTGGCAGAATTTGTAACACGAAACCCCATGCAGATTGCAAGGTATGAATAGGGTATCACTAAGATCCTTTGATTTTGTATTTGGAATTGTATGGGAAGTACCTTCTTCTTGTGGCCATCAATCAACAAGGACACACATTTGGTCCTTGTTAAAGTGTAGTCCTGCCCATATGGTAACCTCACTTGAGTTGTTTAGCATTTTGGTTAGGGAGTCAGGGATGTCAGCCACTATGGTCAAATCTTTTGAATATTCAAGGACCTTGATTTTTCATGCCCTAGTACTGTACTTGTTAGGATTTGTATTCTCAGTTCTAGTGTTAAGTTAAAAGTCTTGGGGCTAAGAGGGCAGCCCTGCCTCACTCTTGACTGGATATTAATGCTTGGCATACATTTCTAGTGTAAATAGAGGTCTTACTAACACAGTAAAATCTTTCTTTAGTACTAACTTCCTCTTTGTTCAAACTGGCCCATTTTAATGCTAATCATATTGCCTTGTATGGCACTAAGTGAAGTGAATTGATTATGTTGAGTCAAACCAACCTACATATTTTCCTTTTGTCACATTCCTAATTTTCCTACTTGCTTACAAAGATATTTTCATGAAAATTGGTTCAAGGTTTATCAAATTACAGTGGACATACATTTTAGATTCTCCCTTTCAGAGAGGTGGTTGGTTCTTGTCTAGGTAAGAAAGTTTTGTATGTTATAGAGTGGGAGGTCCCTTTCTATGCTGAGATTTTGTGATAGTGTAAATATGTGCCTATTGACTAAATATCAATTTCTACTGATTTAAAAGAATTCACTGCTTGTTTTGTTTATTTGAAAATGGAGTGAGATAAACTGCACCAAGCAGGCCAGGAAACTTTATGTGATTCTAGTTTTCTCAGCAGTTTTGAGAGATGGTAGGCTACTTTGGCTTATACTCTGTGCCCTAGTAAAGTATCAAAATTAATTACTTCACCATAGATCACAAGGAAATTGCCCAAGCTGTTTGAGAATTCCCCATTGTAAGAGATTTCAATATTCCCCTAACTCCTATTTACATGTAGAATTTAGACAACCAACAAGCTCCAATAACCACAATCTTTTCCTTATCTATAAAGATAATTCAAGTTCAAAATGATGACTTGGAGGTACCGGAAGGTCTTAAATGTCTCTTGAATCATAAAAAAAGGATTGAATTATGTTCAGCATAATGTATTTTATTATTATGTTCATGTTCTTTGAAGATTGCTAATCCATGTATTGAATGTATGTCATTCAGTTATATAGGAAGTTAATTAGAATGTTCCAGTCCTCTGAGTAGCCTCTATTAATAGAAGTTTCCCCTACATCTAATCTCTGATTTCAATGGGATTGCATTGAAATTGTGTATTCTAGGCCAGGCATAATTCAGGCCAGTCCAGTGATTCAAGCTTCAGATTGGAATGCAATGAAACATTCAAGGGCCATAAAATGCAATAAAAATAGCTTAACTTAGAATAAAAAAAGAATATACTTTACTAAAAACAGACGCAGCTCTCCTCTGCTTCTGTATTCACCAGGATAGCAATGCTGGGTGGGAAGCATGTCCTACCAGACAGTAGGTACTCTATCATGTCTCCAGAGTGCCAACTCTTCATAGGCTGGGCTTTTGAAATCTGAAGTCCTCTGGACCCACCAAATCCTAAGGAAGACTTCCTTGCTTCCTTAAAGGGAAACCACCCAGCTTATGTAAAATAAATATTGTACCTACCATACTAGATTACAAAATGAAGTCATACACTGCTCTTTTCTATAGGTCCTTTTAGATTTCTACCCATGTGGTTTCATTATGTTCTTACCCTCACGATGAGGGAATTGATTAGAAGATGTCTTGAGGTTCCTTTAAGCCCTTGTGAATATATGACACTTTTCTTTGAAAGTTGCTCAAAAGATTATGTTTATCCTTGAGAATATTCCATCATTTCCCTTTTTGCCATGTTGACTTATCTGTAAACTTTACACAGCTATGAATAAGTATGGCACATATTCAGATCCCATGACCATCTTGTTGAAATACTGGTTTGCCTTTAGTCAACTCTCCTGATTCGTTTACCTTTAGAGATGAAATGAAGGACTGGGAAAGGTCAGCCACAGCTTTCATCAAGCTGGAACCACAGCCACATTTTTATAGAAGGCAATGAGCTTGTTGACCGAGGTTGCTGTGGGTGCTGATATCTCGGGCTCTAGCAATATGTGACAACTTTTCTGACTCTTTGTCTATCATGAATTATCAATGATTAATAAACCTCACAAAAATCTTATTATATTAAGGACTTTTGTTGCTCTAGTACTATGAGAGACAACATGGAGTAGTGGATGGAAGTCTGGCACTGGAGTGAGGAAGACCTGGGGTCAAGTTTTGCTTCTGATTTATACTAGGTATATGATCCTGTGTAAATCACATAAAATGTCAGTGACCCAAGTTCTAGAGACTCTGAATTAGTAGAAAGAGTTTCTATATTTAGTTTTCCATATAGATAATCTCAGATATGGCACAAAATAAAATACAATTTCCAGAGCATAATCCTCACTCTACATCCATTGAGGGAGGTCATGCAAAGATAGATAGATAGATAGATAGATAGATAGATAGATAGATAGATAGATGTAGAAATAGATATAGATATATATTTTGCTTTTTGGAGGGGCAATTGGGGTTAAGTGACTTGCCCAGAGTCACACAGCTAGTTTTGTGTTAAGTGTCTGAGGCCGGATTTGAACTCAGGTCCTCCTGACTCCAGGGCCGGTGCTCTATTCACTGTGCCACCTAACTGCCCCCATGCAAATATTTTTATCCTTGTTTTGCAGAGATGACAAGAAAAAGTCCAAGTTTTAGAGAGGAGATGACTTGTCCCACCAGTATGTGACAAAACCAAGAATTGAACTCAAGTCTCTGACTTCCTAGGCTTGGAATCAGGAAGATTTGTCTTCACGAGTTCAAATCCAGCCTCAGATACTTACTAGTTATATGACCTTGGACAAGTCACTTCACTTGTATTTCCCTCAATTTCCACAGCTATAATGGGGATAAGCATAGCACCTAGCTCTCAGAGTTCTTGTGAAAATCAAATGAGATAATGTTTGTAAAGCACTTAGCACAGTGCCAGGCACATAGGAGGCACTGAATAAACACTTATTTCTTTCTTCTTTAAGGTAGTTTTTTTTCCTCTCCCCTTCATAGACATGATTAAGGCATCTGTAGCTAACTGGAGTGTAATTTTTTGAAGTGAAAATGTGAAAATTATTTCCAGGTTATCCTTTTCACATTGCTCAAAGGCATGTAAATTAATATTGATGTAGACATGGTGGCAACCTGAACTATAAACAGAGAGAAATTGTAAATGGAGTCAGCTGTTGCTTGTGACCTTTGAGTATATTAACTGCTTTTGGATTATTTGTAGCAATCTAGGATGTCATCACCTCTGGGGACTAGAGCTATAAGTAAGTATGCTAAGTTAGGAAGGGGTCCGTCCTAGCTAGGCACAAATGGAGTGGGATGTTTATATATGGATATGTGTGTATAAATGTATGTCTCTGATTGCGTTTCAAAACCTAATACCCTCACTTATGCATGTTCTCTCTCTTCTCTGAACTTTTCTAGAACCCATTCATTTGGTAATCTTAATTTATTGTCTTATATTATTAATGATAACAGGTACTATGGCATAAATACAATAATGATTATTAGAATTTATATAATGATTTAAATTTTGCAAGATGCTTTATATTTAATATCTCATTGTTCCCCACAAGAATCCTGAGAGGTAGGTACTATTAATACCTTCATTTTACAGGGAAGGAAACTGAAGTTGAGAGAGGTTAAGTGACTTACCCATGGCCACATAGCGAATGAGTTTTTAAAGAAGTATTTGAGCTTAGGTCCTGAGCTCAGGTCTAGTACTCTATCTACTGCATCACTAGTCACGAAGACCAAAGTTCAGGTCCCACCTCTGACATGTGTCATCTGTATGATCCTATGATCCTGGGCTAGTCACTCTACTATTCAGTGCCCTAGACAACTCTCTAATATTATACATTGCAGAGAAGGCACTGTCCTGCATTGGCAGAGGGAATTCTCTGTATCCATGAAATCACAGGTCTAGTCCCTATTCTCCTCAAACCTACCATGCCTCCACCTCCCCCCACTCTCTCAGCTTGCTTCATATTTCACTGAAAAAATTGAAGGCATTCACTGACAGCTCCCTCTTCTCTCTTCTCCTTATTTTACACCACCCAGATGACTCCTGCCACAATCTTCTCCTTCACTCCTGTTTCACATATTTAGGTAGCTTTTCTCTTTGCCAGTGCTAACCCCTCTACATGCACAAATGATCTCATTCCTTCCATCTCCTCCAGCCAATTGTCCTCTCCATCATCTCCACTTTCTCATTTATCTTCAAACTCTCCCTGTCTACTGGGTACTTCTCTGCTGTCTATAGACATTCCCACATTTCCTTCATCTTCAAAAAATTCTCATTTGATCCTTTTATCTTCACTAGGTATCATTCCATATCTCTTTCCTTCAGAAGGTAATCTACAGTAGATGCCTTCTCTTCTTTTTCCTCTCACTGTCTTCTTAACTCTCTACAGTCTTATGTCTAACCTTATTATTCAACCAAAACTGCTATCTCCACAGTAAATAACAATTGCTTACTTGTCAGGGGGAAAAAAAGATCTTTTTTCAGTCTTCATCCTTCTTGACCTCTCTGCAGCATTTGACACTGTCAATCACTCTCTTCTCTTGATACTCTCTTCTTTCTAAGTTTTTAGGACACTACTGTCTCCTATTTCTCCTGCTACCTGTCTGACTGTTCATTCCCAGACACCTTTAGTACATCTTCCTCCATACATGCTCACTAACCGTGGGTGTCTTATAAGGCTCTGTCCTGAGCCTTCTTATATTACTCTATACTGTTTCACTTGGTGATCTCATCAGCAACCACGGGTTCAAGTATCATCTCAATGCTGATGATTCTCAATCTAATTATCCAGCCCTAAACTCTCCTCTACCTCCAGTCCCAGATTTCCAAATGGCTATTAGACATCTCAAATTGGATGTCTAGTAGACATCTTAAACTCAATTTGTCCAAAACTGATTTCATTAATTTTTCCCTCAATTTTCTTACTTCTTCTAAATCTTCCTATTACTGTCAAGGGCATCACCATCCTCCCAATCTCCAGGCTTGCAACCTTGATTCTTCTCTATCTCCCAACCCACTCCCCTATAGCCTATCTGTTAATTTTCTCTTTGTAGCATCTCTCCTATATTCTCCTTTTTCTCCTCTGATTCTGTCTCCACCCTGATGCATGCAAGACCTCATATACAAATTCCTGGTCTTTTGCAATAGTCTGCTGGTTGGTCTCCCTTGTTGCCACAAGTCTCTCCCTACTTCTGTCAATCCACTCAGCTGCCAAAATGATTTTGCTATAGCATAATTCTGACCATGTCACCCCACCACTGCTCAGTAAATTGCAGTAACTCCCTATGACCTCCAACATCAAATATAAAATCCTCTATTTGGTATTCAAAGCCATCATAACCTACCCCACCCCATCCAGTGATGTTGGCCTCTTTGCTGTTCCTCAAACAAGACAATTCATTGCCTGACTAGGCATTTTCTCTGTCTGTCCCCCTTGCGTGCCTGGAATCTATCCCCCTTTGTCTGTACCTGCTAGCTTTCCTGACTTCCTGTAAGTCCCAGCTAAAATCCTATCTTTTATTGGAGGCCTTTCCAAATCCCTTTTAATCCTAATGTCTTCCCTCTGATATAATTATCTCTTTATCCTGTATGTATTATTTGTAAATAATTATTTGCATTTTTGTTTCACCTATTAGGTTGTGGGCTTCTCAAGAGCAGGGCCCATCTCTTGCCTTTCTTGCTGTACTTAGTTCTTAGTACAAGTACTTAGCACATAGCAGACGCTTAATAAATGCTTATTGACTGACTGTCTATCTCCTATAGCTAATTACATTTTCAACTGTAGATCTTTTCTTCTCAACTAAGCACAGTGGGGGCAGAGGCCATGTATTATATGTTTTTGACTCCATTTGTTGTTGTTCTGTCATTTTTCAGTTATGTCTGACCCCCATTTAAGGTTTTCTTGGCAAAGATATTGAATTGGTTTGCCACTTCCTTCTCCAACTCATTTTACAGATGAAGAAACTGAGGTACATCACATTAAGTCATTTGCCCAGGGTCACACAGCTAGTAAAGGTCTAAGGTCAGATTTGAACTCAGGGAGATGGGTTATCCTGACTCCAGGGCTGTCACTCTATCCTCTGTGCCAGCTAGCTGCCACCTTTAATTCCATAGTATCTGTTATACTGCCTTATTTGTTGATTGATTGTTTTTTATTTATGTTGCCTGTCTCTTCTCCCTTCTATTACTATCTAATGTTATCTTTATTAACATATAGATAATAGTCTTTGAAATTTTTTTTTAGGTCAGATCTTTGATTTAATTAGTGCAGAGAATTCTTGCCCTGGAGATTCCTACCACCAGTGAGGGAACTTGATTTGCCAGTGGTTACACAATTAGTATGTATTAGAGGAGAGACCTGAACCTAGGTTTTCCAGACTTCCAAACCTCCCTATTTCTGTTGAATATAATGTCATTCTTCAGATTTCCCAGGTTTTTCACCACAGTGTTATCTTTAATTTCTTATTCTCTCACCCCACAGATCTTCACATTTCTGCTTCCATAACATTTCTCAATCTCAGTTTTTCTCTCCACTCAAATGGCTACCATCATGCCCTACTTGCCACATGTTGTACTACTGCAATGGCTTTCTCATTGGTCTACCTTTCTCAAGTCCCTTCCTGCTCTAATCCATCCTCCACACAACTACCAGAGTGATTTTCCTTCAGCTCTGACTATGTCATTCCCTTAGTGTGCGAGATTCAGGAGTCACCTATGGTAAGATTAAAGTACTCTCTGTTTGTTTTTTAAAGTCCTTTACAACTTGGTCCCAACCTACATTTCCAATCTTATTACTTCCCTTCCTGTACTTTAAGATCCAGGTAAATTGATAAATTGCAGAGGAATCAAGATGGCAGCATAGAAGCAGGAAGACTCAGTGGCTCCCCCTGTAACCACTTCAAATACCTATAAAATATAACTCTAAATAAATTTTAGAGCTCCAGAACCCACAAAGTGAAAGATAAACAAATCTCCTGCTGAAGGCTGCCCAGCAGGCAGACAGGAAGGGTTCATCTCAGCATGATGGGAGCTGAGCCTGTGGTTTTAGCCCCAGGGTGGCCAGGACCAGCCAAAGCTGGAGCATTCTGGAGAGTGGATCACCAGCAGCTGTGGCAGTTTCCAGAATTATCAACCCATAAATGCCAAAGACAAAGTGACAGGTTATTGGAACTCAGCTGAAGTTGGGGGGCACAGAGGAGCGGGCCTGGCCCTCTGCCCCCCTAGCCAGAAGGGGTGGAAGCAGCAGCTGTGCAGCTGCCTCCACGTGGCTGCTTCAGAGCTCTAGGCCTGCAGATTGCAGGGGGGCCAAGCGACCATTCAGAGGCTAAGTGCTCTTGCCTTAACCTGCCTGGATTAGATCATGGTCTTGGGTGGTGGTCCTGAGGTATATGACCAGTGAGCCAAAGCTGGTGGGAGTGTAGAGACAGTGGCCTCCTAATAGCTCTGGCAGCTGTGAAAACCCCAGCAATGTGGGACAAAGCTCTACTCTCTGGAAGCAGAGTGCAACTGTGGCTCAAAAGTCAAGTTAATTGACTGGCAACATGAGCAGGCAAAGGAAGCAAAGCAAGCACAGCTGTCCAACTTTAGATTCCTTTTTTGGGGACAAAAAAGATCAAAGCATGGAACAGGAGGAAGACAACACAGTCAGAACTCTTGCACCAAAAGCTTCCAAGAAAAATGTGAACTGGTTACAGACCATAGAAGAGCTTAAGAAGGATTTTGAAAACCAAATAAGAGAAGTGGAGGAAAAATTGGGGAGAGAAATGAGAATAATGCAAGAAAATCATGAAAAGAGAGTCAACAACCTGACTGAAGAAAATAACACCTTAAAAAATAGACTAACTCAAATGGCAAAAGAGGCCCAGGAAGCCATTGAGGAGAAGAATGCTTTAAAAAGTCGAATTTGCCAGATGGAAAAAGAATTTCAGAAGCTCAGTGAAGAGTATAATTCCTTCAGAATTAGATTGGAGAAAATGAAAGCTAATGACTTTATGAGAAATCAAGATACTATTAAACATGAAAAAAATAGAAGGCAATGTGAAATATCTCATTGAAAAAACCACTGACCTGGAAAACAGATCCAGGAGAGACAATTTAAAAATTTTTGGACTACCTGAAAGCCATGACCAAAAAAAGAACCTAGAAATCATCCTTCAAGAAATTCTCAAGGAAAATTGCCCTGATATTTTAGAACCAGAGGGCAAAATAGAGCTTAAAAGAATTCACTGATCACCTCTTGAAAAAGGTCCCAAAAAGAAAACTCCTAGGAATGTTATAGCCAGGTTCCGGAGTTCCCAGCTCAAGGAGAAAATATTACAAGCTGCCAGGAAGAAACAATTTGAATATTGTGGAAACACAATCAGGATAACACAGGATCTAGCAGCTTCTACATTAAG
>CM053587.1:252381066-252403217 GCA_028646515.1 Pseudochirops corinnae
TCTTTCTCTCTCTCTGTCTCTCTCTCTCAGCTGGCCTCAGTCTCCAGGATTCTTCCTTCACCAGGGGCAGTGTTCCAATTCTCTTTCTCTTTGTCTCTCTCTCTCAGCCAGCTTCAGTCTCCACAATTCTTCCTTCACCCAGAGCAACATTCTAATTCTGTCTGTCTGTCTCTGGAATTCTTGATTATGTACACACCTCAACCAACGCCCTTCTTCCACATCAACAGGGGCTCAGCCAATCCCCTTCTTCTACATCAACAGGGGAGTTCATGCCTTCTCAACAATGGGACAGAGTTTGCACCTTCCACACTTAGCACTTAGTACTGTCTATCCACTTAGTACCAAGTGCTAAGTATCCTGCTAAACCAATTACTATTACAATGGAGAGAAAATTTGTAACTCAAATTCTTGTGGAAATGAATGATGTAAACTAAAATATTAAATAAATAAATTTTAAAATATATTAAATATTTTATTATAATTATATGTATAATTATAATAATTAGATATAAAATATAAATATAAAATATATTAAATTAAAATATTAAAAAATATTAAATAAATATGTTTTTAAAAAGAAAGAAAAAGATCCAAGTAAATTACTTTCATTCAGTTTCTTACATATGGTGCTCCATTTCCTGTCCCTGTTTCACTGCTTTGGCCATCTCCCTTCCCTGAGCACACTCCCTCCTTATCCCCACCCCTTTGCCTCCAAAACAAAGCTCAAACACTGCATTCTACATTAAGTCTTTCCAAATTCTACCAAGTATGCTCACATGTTTATCATATATTTACATATATGTGTATACACACATACATGTCATATATACCCATCTATCTATATATACGTATACATCTCTCTCTACACACACGCAAACTCATATACACACAATTATATACACTTATATGTCGTCTCCCCTGATAAACCATAAGCTTCTTGAGAGTGAGAATTCTCAGTGTCTAGCGCAGTGCCTGACATCAGTGTTTTTTGATTGATTGATAGACTCTCTGGTGGGATCCACCATATTCTATTACAATACAATGTTCCTTTGTATCCCCAAAACCTACCATGGTACCTGGCCCATTGTTGATTATTAAAGAAAGGAAAATAAAATTTCAGATGCTTATGTGAATATAGATGCTTTTTATTTAAATTGAGGGGATCAAATCATGATCTAAATACGTAGGAAGATACAGTTTGGCATTTTTTTCTATAAAAGGTACTTTGATCTTATTTGGTATTTAACTTAAATTTCAAGAAACATTTATTAAATCGTTCAATCAAATCATCACCTAACAAGCATCTCTCAGGCCCCATTATGTGTCAGGCAATATGCTAGCTGCCGATATAAGTGCAAAAACTGGAACGGTCCCTCACCTCGAAAAGATAACCATGGGGGAAGCAACAGGTACACGCAGAAATAGTTACTGGGCCAATAAACACTCACTGAGCACCTACTGTGTTCCAGGAACTGTGCTGAATGCCAGTGATACAAAGAGAGCTAAAAGAACTGTTCTTAAGATGTTCATAGTCTAATCCAAACAAGCATATATATACATATATATAAGATAAACTCAAGATGAGGCCTGCGCAACATACAACCTGAGGACTGCTTGAGGCCTGCCAACAGATTTTGGGTAACCCATGAAAAATGTAGAGAATGTAAAAAAAAGTAAAGATGTAAGGAGTGCTTTGTCTGTGCCCTGTTTAACCTGCCTTCTACTAGTCACTATTGTGCCCATCATGTAACTTGGTAGATAGGTTGCCACTGCACACTCTCTCCTGTTTGTCATGTGATCTGAGGCAACCAGCCATTGTCAGTCTGTCTCTAGTGTGTGAGGAGAGAGAGTTGTATCTTTCTGCTGTGTTTTCAGTCGTTACTAAATGTAAACAGTAAGAAAATATGAAAAATGTATTAAAACTTGTACAGCTTAGCAAAGTAATTTTTTTAACATTAATGTGATTTCATGATAAAAATCTTAAGTAATAAGCAATTAATTGAAATTTCCTTTAAAATATGGTTTATTTGAAAATAATTTAATTATTAGTTGTACCTTTACTTGGAAAGTAAGCCACTAAAAACCCATCTGCGGGCTGAAGAAGTTTAGCCTATTTTAATTTTGGCTCCTGCCTACTGCAAAGTTGTGCAGTTCTGTTAAAGATATTCAACAGAGGGAAGTCACTAGAATTAAGGCAGTTCAGGACAGACTTCCTGTAGAAGTTAGGATTTTAACTGGGACTTTAAAGAAGCCAGGAAATACAGGAAGCAGAGAAAAGGAAAGAGAGGATTCCAGGAATTGGGGAACTGCCAGTGAAGATGCCCAAGATAGGAAATGGAGCCTTGTTTTTGAGAAACAGCAAGGAGGTCAGTGTAAAGTGTAAAAAGACTGGAAAAGTGTGTATAGGGGTGAGGTTATGAAAGGCTTTGAATGCCAAACAAAAGATTGTTGATCTGACATTGGAGCTGTTAGGGAGCCACTGGAGTTATTGAGCAGTGGATTGATATGGTCAGATCTATACTTTAGGAAAATCATCTTGACAGCTGAATGGAGGATGGGCAGGAGGAGGGAGAGGCTTGTGGCAGGGAGAACTACCAGTAGGCTATTGGATTAGCTCAGGTATATGCTGATTAGGGCCACCAGGTTGGTGGCAGTATCTAAGGAGAGAAGGGGGCTTATGAGATAGATGTTCAAAGGTAAAGTTGCCAGGCATTAGCAACAAATTGAATATGGAGGTTGAGAGAGAGATAGAGTGAAGTCAAGGAAAACACCTAGCTTGCAAATTTGGGGGAGTGGCAGATTGGTGTTTTCCTTGACAGTAATAGCAAAGTTAGTAGGAGGAGAGAGGTTTTTTTTCGTTTGTTTTTGGAGGGGGAGAGATAATGAGTTCAGTTTTGTACATCTTGAATTTAGGATGCTACTGCACATTCAGTTTGAGATATCTGAAATGCAGTTGGAAATAAATGATTGGAGGATAGCAGAAAATTTAGGACTAGATGAGTAAATTTGAGAATCATCAGCATAATTAATTAGCATAATTAAATCCATGGAAATTTGTGACATCACTAACTGAAGAAGTAGAGGGAGAAGGGGAAAGGGCCCAAGATAGAGCCTTATGGGACATTCATGGTTAGTGGGTATGACTTGGATGAAGATACAGCAAAGGAGATTGAGAAAGATCAGTCAATTAAATAAGAGGTGAACCAGGGGAGAATCGTTTCATGAAAACCTTATGATTATCATTATTAATTGTTATTTTTGATCTTTAATGAGTTGGGCCCACAACTGTGGAAAAAGAGTCTATAATAGTATCTTCAGGGCTTAGCATAGTGCCTGGCATGTAGTAGTAAAATCAGGTCAAGTCAACATTTATTAAATCCTTACTATACACCAGGCACTGTGTTAAATGCTGAGAGAATACAAACACAAGCAGAAAGTAAGAAATCCAAGCCCTCAAGGGACTTCAAGTCTAAGGTGGGGAAGATTCAAAAAGGGAACTGAAAAAACAGGGAAAGGGGAGGAAGAAGAGGGAAGGTACTCAGTGTGGAGGCATCTTAGAGAAAGTTCAAGAGAGTTAGGAATGCAACCTGGAAAAGAAGAAAGACATATATGTCCTTGGTACCTTGCTTAAAAAAGGGGTTTGGAAACAAATTAGCCAATTAAAGGGAGAGACTCCAGCGAAAAGGGTAGTTCTGTTGTGTGATCTCGGGGATAGAGTGAGTTTCCAGGGTGAAACGATTTCTAGGACATAATTGGCACTTAATAAATGCTAGTTGATTGATTGACTGACTGTATGTGTGATTTATGAAGTCCTACAATCTCAGAAGAATTAAATTAAAATGACAACCAAAAGGACAATGAAAAGATAAATAGTGGGCACCAGTAAGCCATAGCACATTACCTTTGACGTTGTGTAGGAGAGCCAGAGTAGAAGATATTGAGAATATATCCGGCCAGAAATGGTGGTGACCTGTCTAATCATATGGCAAGAATAAGAGATGATTATCTAATGAGAACACTATTACACTGGGAGATACTAAAAGAACCAGAGAAAGGCTTCTATTAAACTATGTAATTCCTCTATCAAAGATTTATAGGAAAACATGGACAAAAAAAGGACAGATAGAAGAAAAAGGTGTGGAATAATTGTCATCTGCATCAAAGAGGGAGTTACCACAACCAATAAAATAAAAAATCTTGCAAAGTACAAGCTCTCAAAAGGTTAAATCAATGTTGTTTCAAATACTTTAAAATCCTTATAAATGTTATCCTTTCTGTTCATGGGAACATCACTAAATTGTAACATGAAATGAATACTTTGTCTAGATTTTTCTTAACAATAAAAAGGCATTTTGATTTTTAAAAATTCAATTGACAGAATTTTGAGAAAAAAAATTTTTTTTTAATTCACCTTGGAAGGGGGTAAAAAAAGAAAATGGTTGGGTAGGATTCAAGCCAGTAAGTAGGCCATAGCCCTAAACTACAAACTGAGAATGTGTCATTTTTGAAGCTTGTTTGAAGTTTTGTGGTTAGTACATTATGAAATGAATGCCCTTATTTCCATAATACTTTAAAAAAACTGTTGGGATGCAATGAGTTAAGGAATTGTTTCTTAGCAAAGAACATACATGCACATAAAAATTTCTTTTGTCACATGAAAAATGATTTAACAACCCAGGTGGAGAATTTGTATTTCACAAATGCCAAAAATACTGAATCTGTTATCTGAAGCTATTTGTCTCCTTTGCCATGTGCCAGAAAGGAGTTCTGTTTGAGCAAATTTTAGCAAAATGGAACAGCTGTCTACCAGAATGGAGATTCAGTTGAGTATAAGCAAAGTTGTCTGTTTTAAGTATGGCTTGAGATTATTTTGTTTGGTTTACTAACAAACTTTTTTTCTTTTTTTACTATCAAGGAAAATGAAGCTACCACATTTAGATTTTACTATCCATTCTAAAAGAGACTTGTAAGAGGATGGAGAAATGGCCCTGGAAAGAACACAGATGGGAAAAGCAACAAGTTTCCACAAATATGGCTCTCTTTAATACCAAGAATCCAGAGTCTTGAGTTCTGGTCCTGACTGCCAAGAACTAGTTGTGTGACCTTTGGTAAGTCACAAAACTTCTCTGGATCTCGGTGTCTTCATCTATAAAAGGATTGCTTTGACTATCTTTACAATGCCTTTCAGTGCTAAAGTCCATGATTCTTCTAGATGTCTGAGGTATACTTTTCTTGGAAGGGTGGAAGACTCTTACTAACTGATACAAAGCAAAGTAAATAGAACCAGGAGAACAATTTATACCACGACCAAGATAATAAGGTAAAGGAAACCAATTTTGAAAGACCTCACAATTCTGCTCAATGCAGTAATCCACTTATGACTTCAAAGACTTGATGATGACGCATGCATTCCACCTATCAACAAAGAGGTGGTGGATAATAGGTGTAGAATGATGCAGGTCTTCAGATATGGCCAGTGTGTATGTTTGTTTTGCTTGTTGACTTATTTGCTTCAAGTGAAAATTCTTTTGGGAGCTGGGAGAGGCGGGGAGAAAACAAAAGACTAACCGAGGAGACTGACCTCCTATTACTTTTGCCTGTGATTTCAATACTACTTTCTTTCAAGAAATTATGCGTCTATTTCATTTTTAATGACAATAGTTTTAATCATTAGGAAGTTTTAAAATCTAATATAAAAGATAAATTACTTGTTCCTGAATTAGTGAGTCATAGGAAACTAATATAAAAATCCATATCTCATTTTTATAAAATGCTTGACTGCTCTAAAAAAGCAGAAAAAAAATAATTATTCACTTGTAAGCCTAACAGTTTGACTTTTATATACTAGCTATTTTTTTCCTATGTTTGACCTGACCAAATAACCAAACTCTTTGTTTTTTTCTGACATTTACCTGAGTTTCTTATTCAGTAAATTCGCTTTAAATGTCAGAGAAGCATGTGGAATTATAGATTTTAAAAATCTAATTTAAACAGCACTTCTGAGAAGTCCAAAAATATTTTGAAGAAATGTTCTTTGCATCTGAATTTTGGGGGAATTCACTAACATCAATACAGAGGCTTACTTCAGGATGTGTGTGTGTGTGTGTGTGTGTGTGTGTGTGTGTGTGTGTGTGTGTGTAAAATCAGGTTGAATATTAGTGAGTAAATTTGAATTCATTCATTTAAAAAGTTTCTTTAGAAACTGTAATATCTACAAAAAAACTTTAATTAAATGCTGTTCATGCTGTAACTCATATTTTATAATTCCTTTGGAGTTTAATAATTATATTTATAGACCTCTCCTCTTAGTAATTTTTACTATTTTCTGTTTTCCTCTTACTCTGTCTAGAAAAATGGACCTAATTTGACTGAATTCAATCAGACAAAGAACCTATTACACTTGAACTATTACTGTCCTTGTTAAAAATAACTGTCCTATGTGAAGCACTTCGAAGTTTGGAGAAAGTTTTCCTTGCTGACCTAGTGAAGTAATTGCTGCAAATAATTTTTATTCCCATTTTACAGAGGAGGAATCAGATCCAGAGAGGTTAGATGACTTATTCTGGACACTAGGCTGCCATTAATATACAACCTAAGGCTGCATTTGATTATTTGGTAGCCATATAGCACTATTGGTTCATCTTGAGATTGTTATCACCTAAAACTTCTAGATTTCTTTCACATTTAAACCACATGAAGACCTCCGATGATGGCAAACACATTACTTCCTGGGGCAGCCCACTTGACTTTTAAAGAGTCCTAATTGTAGTCAATTAATGAATATATCAATAAAAATTTATCAAGTGCCTACTGTGTGCCAGGCACCATGTTAAGCATGGGGGATACAAAAAGGGGTGAAAGACAGTTATAGCCTTGAAAGAACTTATGGAATTTTCACCCTGTTAGGAAATTAAATCTTGCATCAAACCTAAGGCTGCTTCTGCAGCTTCTACTGGCTGCTTCTACTTCTCTCTTTTGTGCCCAGGCAGAACAAAATCAGTCTCTTTCTCATGACAGCCCATCAGATACTTGAAGGCAGCTCATGCCTCCCTTTCCTTTAAGTCTTCTCCTGAAGAATATTTTCTAGGCTAAACATCTCAAGTTCTTTCAAACAGTTCTCAGTAGGCATAGACTCCAGTCACCTCAGTATCTTGGTTTCTCTCCTCTGGCCATGGTCCAGTTTTTCATTATTCCCCCTAAAATATGTTGTCCAGAACCACACAAAATAACCCAGATGTATCTGGTCAGGGCTGGTTTAAGTGGGACTTGCCTTTGCTTTTATTATTATTCCCAGCACTTACTTAGTGTCTGGCATACGATTAAATGCTCATTTCCTGACTAACTGATTATCACCTTTCATGTTTTACAGACTTTGTCTCACCTTAATTGAATAGCCTAAAATTAAATTTGCTTTTTTGGCTGTCATATCTCACACTGTTGACTTATACTGATCTGGCAGTCCACCAAAACTCCCCGGTCATTTTCCCATAAACTGTTATCTGGCCAGTTTTTGTCTTATTCTTGCAATCTCAAAATAATAAAGTTACAGTTGTTGGACACATGATTCTAATTAATCAAGAAAGCGTGATCTGTTCAATAATAATGGCATCATAGTCGTATGATCATTTTTACAGAGTTTATGCTAAAAACTCTGTTTCCTGGTTATTATAATATTCTTCTGGCATGACCCATAAGAAGGGAAAAAATGTTTAGAAACCATAAGTGATTGGAGTAGAGGAAATTGTGAGCAAATATTCCAACTGATTCTTCTTTGTTAGCTTTTTATGTTGTCTTGCTATTCATTTATGTAGTAATCAGTGACATAAAAGATTGGCATACTGCAGGACAGTCTGTATCATGTACTTGCCAGCTGGAGGCTCTCAGGATGAAGATAGAAAGGGGTGGAGGAATGGTTATTAAGTGCATGACAACATTACCACCAATTGTGTTGGCCAAAAGACCTCACTGAAATCTGTTTTTCTATTTTAATGCTAAAGTCTCCCAGGCAAAGTAGAGAGAAGGAAACAATTAGCTGAATCTGTCAGGGTCAGGTCCCTAAAAAATTGCTAGAGAGAAAAAAAAATCAGGCTTTCTGATAGGTTGATTAGTTGCTTGTATCCCTTAAGTTGTTTAATTGTTTTCTCCACATTATTATGGAATCATAAAACCTTAAAGCTAGAAGTGACCTTGGAGGCTTTCCAGTTAACCTTCCCATTCCAGATAGAAATTTCCCTTAAGACATCACTGATATGTGGTCAATCATCCTCTTTTTTGAACATTTCTGATGATGGTACCTTTTGGGGAAAGCCTGCTTTGATTTTAGTCTGACTCTGTGTGGACAAAGCCCATCACAAAATATGACAATAAATTCAGAAAGAAACTGAGAAATGGACACCCGAGTTATACAGAAAAATAATATGAATGATATAGGGATGAACTACTTTTTTTCAAAAAGGTGCTACCTTTTCTTTTTGTCAGTACTGCATTATATTTTATTATGGTTTTAGTTATGATAGCTTAGATTACTTAAAGCTGATTTAGATTCAGTTTTCTATTCAGTTAAAAAACATCATGCCCCCACTATTCAATTAAGCAAAAACTTTCTGTCTACTTCAGAGGTATCAAATACACCACTCTCAGGCATGTGTGGCCAACATTCCCCAATGTGGTTCTAGATTAAAATGTAATTGGGAATTATTTAATAAACAAAAATATAGATAAAACCAATGATACTGTTAATATGTGTTTTTTTTTAAGTCAATATGCCCCACAGGGATACTTACCTATCTCCTAATGTCCCTGGTTTCTGTTTGAGTTTGATACTGCAGGTCTTCTGACTGAGTACACAACAATGTGAAGAAGTGGTTGGGATTTGAATTCAGATTTTTTTGTGACTGCAACTCTAATATTCTTTCCACTATACCACCTAGTTTCCATAGTGGGAGATTGGGAGTCAGATTCAAAACTTAGCTCATTACTGATTTCCTGAGTTATCCTGGGTAAGTCCCTCAACCCCTCTGGGCCTCACTTTCCCCATCTCTCAAATGAAGGCACTAGCTGCTTCTGAGGTTCTTCTCAGTTCTAAATCTCTGATTCTATGATCTCTGTATAATTAAAGTTCAAGGGCAGACTGGATTGTTTAGAACCAAAATTTGTTTTATGACCTCAATGGTCTAACTTGCCTGTTTATACAACTTAAATACTCTGCTTGAGTATATGCAATTCTCCCTTTCATTTTGTTAAATTCATAAATGGATAGATGAACCTTGTCCCAGTGAGGAAAAGTGCATATATTTTCTAAGATAACTTCTGTCCATTTGTATTCTTCCTCTGAGTGTAGAAGACAAATTATTTTAAAGAGTATGAAACTGCTAACCTAGAGATGTAGCAGCCAGTTCTTATAATTCTGTCATTCTAGGACTTAAAAATATCACTGATGATCACTTGCAATTGCCCAAAACACTTAGACACATTTCTGTGTTTTCAAAGGATATATAGAGTTAGTAAACTCTGTAGTCAGATTGTAGACCTTCACTAAATAACTCTATTTAGATACTTCCTTCTGCTTGTAGAGTTCTTAATTGGCTCTTGCATTCATAGTTCCCTGGGATCATGCCACAGCATGTGTCAGCTTTATTCATCTCTACATAGTCCTCAGAAGCCACCAGGAACATTATTTTAATTCAATTCAACATTTATTAAGCATTTAAAAGAATTCTTTAAGGATTTCAAATTTCTAGCTATCCTTAAGAGGAAAAAAAATTGCATCACAATGATTATTAAATCTAAATCCTGAGTGTTTTACTTAAGAATATACCACTTGTATCTACAATGACATCTCAAATTCTTCTTATACCACATTTGACTGTGAATAAAAACTTTGGCTGGAAAAGAAAATAAAAACAAAACTCAACTTCCCCCGAGGGTGAGTGTCTTTCTACCCTGTTTAATCTGGGATATCTTGGCTTTATTAAATTTTTAAATCCTTATGAGGCGGTAAGTATCCTACTGGACTAGTGTATGCTATTTTTCCCAGCTTACTTTGAAGCAGTAATCCATTCTTTTTATCATTCCGAAGACTGTGACCAAGTTAAGTCAAGCCATTTAGTGGGGGCTTACTGTGTGCCAGGTACTATGCTAGGCTTGGAGAATACAAATATAAGAAGAAAGAAAAGGAATTCCTGCCCTCAATGACCTTATATTCTGATGGGAGGTGGGGGGAACACAACATACAAAAAAGGAAGCTGAAGAGTGAGGGGAGTGGAGAGATCTCTAATCTGAAGCATTGTAAAGAAAATCCAGGTCAGGAGTGATTTTTGAAAGGAAGACATGACTGGCTGGAGTGTTTTCCTTAAAATGGAGGTTTTGGGAGGAACTAAATAACCTCCACCCCCCAAAAAAAGGTCTTTGGGGAAGAGGATTCTTAAAATGTAAGAGATATAAGGGTGAATTTAAGGTGTAGAACAGGGCAAAAGAGGACATTCATAGTGAATAACCTCAGTTGTGTTGGTAAAGGCTGAGACAAGGTCTTTAGCCAGAGGGAGCAGAGTTGTGTGGGTGACTTGAGGAGAAGAGAAGTTGTGATATAAAAGATGTGTGATAGAGCATGATAATCAATAAATGAAGAATAAAATGACTCTCATGTGATAAAGAGAAGACCCAACTGAGATTATAAAGCATTCATTTGTAGTGGTCATCCTGATTGTAGGACTTGCTCAGTAACTGGGGAATGGCAGCAGGGAAGATATTCAGAGGGTGAGAATAATCCATGCTTAAGGTTTGCTCCAGTCTTCGACAGAAAGGTGGTCCTTCTCATTGTTAAGTCCAACCCCTTTACTTTACTTGCAACCTTGATCCCATCCATTCCTGTCTCCTCTGAGGGTTGCCCCTTTCATTATTGTCTCTTCTTAATTTTCAATCTTTATCCTCTGTCTACTATTTGTAGACATTGCTGATGTCTGTAAACTTGTTGATGTCTCCCCCATCCTCAAAAAGCCTTCCCTTGACCCTACCATCCCCTCAAAACATTTTAGAAGTCATGGTAAAAGCTGTCTACAATCACTACCTTTACTTTCTCATTTCACACTCCCTTCTCTACTCCATGGCTATTTGAATTCTTTCTGTCCCTATTTTTCAAATGAAATGTCCTTCTCCAAGATCACAAGTGATCTCTATATTGCTGAATTTAATAATCTTTTTTCTTCTATGTCTCTTTAGTGTTTTACACTGTTGACCACTTCTTCCTACTAGATATTTTCTCCTCCATGCACTTTTTTTTGGGGGGGGGGGGAGAGGTGGCACTGTAGCACTGTTCTATTAAGGTTTTCTTCTTACATGTCTGACTGATTCTTCTCCATTTCCGTTCCAGGACATTTATCCCTCTTCTTCCTCACCTACCCCAAGTATGGGTATACCCCAGGGCTCTGCCTCCTCTCTCTGCACTCTTTCTTGCTATTCTCCTCAGATCCCAATGGTTCTCCAATCCTCTCTATGTAGATCACTCCTAGTTTTACATTTGCAATCCTTATCTCTCTGAGATCTAGTCCTTCTTCTCCAACTGGATGTCTCAAAGGCATTTCATGTCAGCATGTTCAGAAGTAGAACTCATTATCTTTCTTCCTAAATCCAACCCTCTTCCAAATCTCCCCATTTCTATTGATGGTGTCATTATTCTTCCAGTTACCCAGGTTCACTCCCTCAGGGTCTTCCTTCATTCTTGGTTCTCTTCATCCCCCAGTTCTAAGTAGTTGCAAAGTCTTGCTGATTCTGTCTCCAAATCTCTTTCCTCAGGTCCATTCCATCTACTCACAATCACCCTAGTTCAGGCCCTTGTCACTTGTTGCTTGAACTCTATCAAATAATATTCTAATTGTTTTCCCTGTCTTTAGCTTTCCCAATCTGTTCTCCCCAGAGACACCAAATTGGTATTTCTAAGACATGTGTCTGATGATAGCAATCCCTTGCTTAGAAAGCTCTAGAGAGTGGCTTCTTATTGCCTCTAGAATCAAATAGAAGTTCTTCTGATCAGATTTTAAAACACTTCACAGTCTGGCTTCTGCTTCTTCCTGTACTCTATATTGTAGTCAAACTGGCCCACTTGCTGTTCCCTGTACTTTCCATCTTCTGCCTCCAAACATTTGCATGGGCTATCCTTACCACCGGTTTGGTCTTCCCTCTTCACCTCCACCTTTTGGAATGCCTAGCTTCTTTCAAGGCTTGGCTTAAGTGTCACCTGCTTCAAAAGGCTTTTCTTGATTCTATAAGTTGTTATTCTCTGCCCCCAAATTCCTTTATGTTTATTGGAGATATATCTTGCATTGACTTACCTGTATACATGTTGTTCCCTCTAAGTGTAATGTAAGTTTCTCAAGTGCAGGGACTATATTTTTTTTGTCTGTCTACCTAGCACTAAGCATAGTGTAGGTACTTGTTGAATGGAACACATGTGAACAAAGACATAAAGACAGAAGAATGTGAAGTGTGTATAAGGAACAGAAAATAATCCAGGTGACTGGAGCAGACTATATGAAGGGGTAAAATGTAAAATACTGCTGGAGCAGGATGGTGCCATATTGTGGAGGATTTATAAAGGAAGATAAAGGAATTTGAACTTTTCTTTGAAGAATTATGAATAGAAGAGTAACATGACTGGATCTGTGCATAAGGAAGATTACAACTGTGAAGGATGATACCCTTTTCATATATATATATGTATATGTGTATGTATATGTATATGTATGTGTATTTGTATGCATATATATATACACACATACGAATATATATTATATATGGGTTTTTTTTTTTCCATTTCAGATTGCCCATTACATTTCGACAGTACTGCTGGAATTTTTCTTTCTAAAGGTGATCCTGGGCAAGACTGCTCTCTAGTACTCCTTGGTATCCTACCTTCCTTTAAAGCCATATGCTCATTTCTAACCTCCAGTCCCCTAGTATCCCATGGATGCTCAAAGTCCCTTAGTGAGTACTCCTTGGAGTTGCCTATGTTTTTTGATTATTTCTTTGTGTCTCTACCATGAAAATTTTTCTTCCCTCAGTGCATTCTGAGAAATAACTAGGTATCAGGAGGAGAGTAATTAGTTAATGGAGATAAAAAGTGAATAGCCATTGATGACTAGACTTTGACCTATGCCATGATCTCTAGTCACCTCACCATCACAGAAGAATTCTGCTGGGTATACATCAGTTTTGCAATGAATTTTCTTAAAAGTGATACTCAGAGCTGAACACAGTATTTCAGATGTGGTCAGTCTAGAGAGAGTACAGTGGAACGATCATGTTCCTCATTCTGGACATTACTTTTCTTTTTCTGGCAGCCATGTGGCTCGGTTGACTCAGCTTTGAGTCTACAATCCACTAAAACTCCTAGAACTTTCTCTTACAAACTTTTCTAGCCACTCATACCACATCACATACTCATCGAGTTAATTTTTTTAGTCCTTATGTGTTGTTGTTGTTGGGTCATTTTCAGTTGTGCCTGGTTCTTCATGACCCCATTTGGGCTTTTCTTGGCAAATATACTGGAGTGGTTTGCCATTCCCTTCTCCAGGCCATTTTATAGATGAGAAATTTAGGCAAATAGGTTTAAATGACTTGCCCAGCATCACAAAAGCTAGTAAGTGTCTGAGGTCATATTTGAACTCAGGAAGATGAGTCTTCCTGACTTTAGCCCTGGCTCATTATCCACTGTGCCACTTAGCTGCTCTTGTGTGGGAATTCTTATGTAGAACTTTAGATTTATTCATATCTATTCAGTTTCCTCTTTATTAGATTTGGCCCATTATTCTAGTCTATTAAAATAATTTTTGAGCATGACCTCATCATCCTTAGTGAGCAAAAGCACAAAGTTTCAAGTAACCTGTTCAGAAAGTTTTAGAAAGATGTATGGGAGACCAGATACTATGTGATCATACAAGTATGATTAAATAGTCTGTGTTTAATATTACAATTTCCTTCATTGTCAAACCTATCAAATAATTAATTCTACCATATTTGTCCCTTTCAGGAAAATATGAGGTCTTGCGAGTAGTCAAGATTACTTTATTTTTAATTTTTTTTATTTTTACAATCATTTATTTTGTTTTTCCCTTGATATCCTTCCCTCAAGTGAAGAACTTTTTTTTTTTTTGCTTTTTGGAGAGGGGAAATCAGGGCAGTTGGGGTTAAGTGACTTGCCCAAGGTCACATGGCTAGTACATGTTAAGTGTCTGAGGCTGGATTTGAACTCAGGTCCTCTTGACTCCAGGGCCAGTGCTCTATTCACTGTGCCACCTAGCTGCCTCATGAAGAAATTTTTTGATACTACCAAGTAGTATCAAGCCTAAAATGCCTAAAAAATCAAACCCTAAAAAAGTCAACCCTAACCCTAAAATGCTTCCCACTTCCTGCCTCCCGACTCTAACCCTAATCCTAACCATAATCCTAAATGTGCATGCTGACTCTAACCTTAAATGCCTCCCAACTCTAACCCAACCCTAACTCTTACCTTAAATGTACTCTAACACTAACCCTAACCCTAAATGTGCTTAACCCTAACCCTAAATTTAAATGTGCTTCCCAACTCTAATCATAACCCTAACCCTAATCTTTCCGACTCTAACTCTAACTCTAACTCTAACCCTAAATCTAACCTTAACCCTAAATGCCTGCCTCCCAAATCTAACCCTAAACCAAACCCTACCTTCCAACACTAACCCAAACCCTAACCCTAATTGTAACCCAACCTTCCTGACTACCAACCCTAACCCTAAACCTAAACCTGACCCTAAATGCCTCCCATCTCCCAACTCTAACACTAAATGTGCCTCCCTACTCTAATCCTAACTCTAACATGATTCTTACCTTAACCCTAACCCAAAATGAACCTCCCAACTCTAACTCTAACCCTAAATGCCTCCCTACTCTAACAATCCCAACTCTAAACTAATCCTAACCCTAAAGCTAAACCTAATCCTAACCCTAGCCCTACCCCTAACCCTAACCTCCCAACTCTAACCCTAATCCTAACACTAACCCTAATCTTAAATGCTTTCTAACCCTAACCCTAAACCTAAATGCCCCCCTCCCAATTCCCCTGACTCTTCTGCCTCCCAAATCTAACCCTAACCCAAACCCTACCCCTAACTCTAACCCTAACTGTGTTCTAACCCTCACCGTAAACCTAAACCTAAATGTGCTAACCCAAACCCTAAATGTGAGCTCTAACCCACCCAACTCTAACCCTAACCCTAACCCCAAATGCATGCTCCAACCCTAACCCTAACCCTACTCTAACCATCCTGCCTCCTGACTCTAAACCTAACCCTGACCCTAACCCAAGCCTCCCGACTCCCAACTCTAACCCTAACGCTAAAACTAACCCTAAATGCCTCCCAACCCTAACCCTAACTCTAAGGCTAATGCTAAATGCCTCCCAGCTCCTGGCTGTAACCCTACAACTAACCCTAACCCAAACCCTAATCCTAAATTCAATCTCTAACCCTCCCAACTCTAACATCAAGCCTAAATTAATCCCTACTCTAAACCTAACGTTAACTCTAACCCTAACCCTAACCCTAAGTGCCTCTCGACTCCAAATCTAACCCTAACCCTAACCACTGCTATAAATATTTTTTTAATGTGTGAATCCTTTTATTCTTTTTAGGTTTTAGGCCTAGTAGTTGTCCAGTATGGATGGTTTTATGGCTTTGAGGACATTGTTAATAATAAAAATAATAAATAATAAAATAAATGAATAATAAAAATAATAACTACCATTTATATAGTGCTTTAAGGTTTGCAAAATATTTTACAAATATTATCCATTTTATCTTCGCAACAGCTCCGGTATGTGTAGCTGCACATTATTATCATCCACATTTGACAGATGAAGGTACTGAGGCAGACAGAGCTTAACTCGTTTGTCCAGGGTCATGCTAATATGTCTATCTGAGGCTGAATTTGAACTCAAGTCTTCTTGACCCCAAGTCCAGCACTCTGACACTGTATTACCTAGATGGTTCATTATAACTTGTTTTCCAGAACTGCTGGCCGATTTTCAGTTCCACCATCATACACTATTGTTTTCAAAGTAATAAATATACTTAGTACTACTGATAATTTTACTTCTTGTAAGCTTGTAGTATGTATTTTAAGGAAGAAACCGTGTTTCTTATCGAATTAGTCTAGACTGTTATATTCATCCAGTTCAACTATGGCTCTTCTCTTTAGTCACGTAGGACAGTGATTAACGTGTAAGCGCTTGTTAAGAGACAACTTAGGAAATAAAATTCATTGAATGTTTTAACTCTGTGTCCAGTACTCTGTTGTGTCCAGCTCTTTTTTTTCAATCTGTCTCTTAACTTTTATGTGCAAAGTGGTAGTTCTGGACCATCCTGATAACTTGGGAGGTTCTTCACTAATCTAAATGAGCCTTTTGATCTTATTAAGTTAGAAGCAGTATATCTTCTTATTGAGTTTTTCATCTAATTATAATTTCCATTTTGTGAGGCCACGCTCAGAATGAAAGCTGTTTGCTGGGAAAATGTGAAGGCTGGTAAGAATAATCTTTTCTCTGCCTGATATCATTGAAAGGCAAAGGGGGAAGCAGGTTTCTAGCTTCTCCACTTTGACAGCCTCGAAAACAGCTTGTCAATGATGTGCAGCTAAAAGCTAATATGTCCATGTACAAGGTCTTGTATTTTGAAAATATTCATGAAGCCAAGTTTTATATGGAATAATATCCATGTGTCTCGAAGTGAAAATTAAATCCAAACTTTCTTCATCATCAAACGCTGACTTTTCCTCTTTGAAAACTAGGTGAATCTGGTACTCATGAAAATGGTGCCTGACAGCACTGCCTACCAAAGATTAGTGGAAAGGCCAAGTAACACATGTCCTCTTCTCCTTCCTCTGCTTCTCTTTTTCAAGGACATAGGAAAGAAAGAAAAAAAAAATTGGAGTAGCTTGCTTTGAAAATTAGGCTCATAGACTCTAAGTATTGGGTGAAATGTGATAACCAGGGTTTAAACAAAGGTGGAAGTTGTAATTTCATTCTACATTATTGAAGAAATTTTTTTGATACTTAAAATATTGATTTTAAAAGAAACTAAAAAGTACTAATACAAGTATATAACTAGTATAAAACTTTTTTGTTTTAGTCAAATCATTTTTTTGCCTACACTGTTCTTTGTATTTATAATACGTTAATAAGTGATTTTACTTATACTTTTATTTATTAAAAAAAGATCCAAGAATTTTTCAAGATTTGTCTTATATCAAAGTATCTTACAAATATAAAAGTACTTTCAAGCAAAAGAAAATCATGTTGGTTTCCATCAGAGAAAATATTAATAAATTCAAATATACATGATACTTTTAAATAACAATAACCTTTATATAATATTTTAAGGTTTGCAAAGTACTTTACATATATTATCTTATTTGATCCTTCCAACAATCCTGTGACGTAGGTTCTATTATTATCCCCACTTTATAGAGGGAGACACTGAGGCTAAGAAAGGGAGAGACTTGATCAGGGTCACACTGTTAGGAAATGTCTAAAGTGGGATTAATTCTTGACTCCAGTCTGGCTCTCCAGCTGCTATACCAAGCTGCCTTCCCATGGTTATCATTCATATAAGTGCTAACTGGTTTCCATATGCATACTACAGTATATTTGCACTTTATAGTATATATACAATAGTGTATATATATATATAGATATATGGTATAGGATACATGTGTATGCATATATATATATGTATATACACACACATTATAGTATATATACTTATATATTATGGTGAATTATGTTGTGAATGTAAGATGGCATGGCATGTAGGTAGTTTTGTTTTTTGCTGATATAGGTTATGTGTACCCACATGATTCTGTCTAGATGTGACTCACAAAGAAGGCAAGAATAATTGTTTCTAGCATCTATGTCTCCCATTCTTTTCTAAGGAAGACTTTGTTTCCTGACAGGGAAAGAAGCAGGAGGTTGGGACCAAATAATGGCCACTCTGTGCTCCTCAGAGAGAAGGAATATCAGAGTATTATTATGTCTATCTGTTCTCTTAAATATTGTTAATCTAGGAGAAGTAATTTTCAGATTCAAGCTATACTCCTGATCACTATCCCTTAACAGGAAAGGAGGGCTCCAAGCTGTATGCCCAAGACTTGACTTCTTTGCCACCAAATCCCAGTTCCACAAGGAACATATAGCAAATAAACTCATTTATCCAAGTTGATAGAAAATAGAATTAAAAAAAAAAGTTTACATATGAGACTATAAAGCAGATAATACACAGACTGAATGAGCTCTCCCTTTGAGGGTGAGATAGCCAAACCAAGAGAGAAAGTCTCAAATTTCACTCAAAGGGAAATTCCCCAAAGTTTTTAGTGTAGCAAGCTCAGGATAGGGACATGATAGAGATTGCCTGCTACTCTATATGTAGGCTTCTTATATTCTTTCTTCCTTTAGACCTCTGAGAAGAGGTTGGAATAGTGCCTCTTCTATCTCAGATCTGGAAGCCAGATGAACTTGGATCTCCTTTCCTGCTCTTACCAACTCCAGCTTCACACAGGTGCAGGCCATTGAATAATTGATCTCTACCAATGGAGAGAGAGTCTCTTGCAATGGGTGCTCTGAGTCAAAGTTTGCATGTATATTAAGAAGTCACTAGAAAGATTAAGTATATAGGTAGTCAGTACATTTATTAAGATAATTCATCAGGTATCTCATAATACTATATAATCCTAGTGCCACACCTTTCTGTGGTAAACATGAAGCAGGAATTTTATTCTTAATGAATTCAATTTCTCCCTATAGGCAGGGGATAGTCCTGCTATACTGGGTCATGGACAGATAAGAACCAGGATACTGTGTTCTATTCTGACATATTGTAAAACAGACACGAATAAGTTGGAGAGTTTTAGAGAGAGCAGCTAGAAGGGTAAAGGGGCTCAAGTGCTATGAGAGTAACCAAATGTTTTTTGGCAACTCTGGGTAATAGTTCAAAGAGAGTGAGGAGCATTTTTGGTCAAGAAGGAGTGGAAGCCCTGAGGGGCAATATCGCTTCTGGCTCTTATACAGATCAGGAGACCCTGAGGGACAGTATCACTTCTGATCCTAAGAGAGGAGGGGCCCTGAGGAGTAGTGCTCAGTGCCAGTAGTAAGTGACCTTAGTAATCTAGTGTTTGATAAATGCTTTTGGGATAAGAATTCAGCATTTGACAAAAATTTCTGGGAAAATTAGAAAGTAGTTTGGCAGAAACTAGGCATAGACCAACATCTCACACCATATATTAAGGTCAAAATAGATAAATGATTTAGATATAAAGGGTGATATAATAAATAAATTAGAAGATTATGGAAAAATGTGCCTATCAGATCTGTGGATAAAGGAAGACCCAACAAGAAAGAGAAGATTACAGGAAGTAAAATAGATCTTTTTGATTACATGAAATTAAAAATTTTTTGCACAAACAAAATTAATGCAGTCAAAATTAGAAGGAAAACAGAAACATGGGGAAAGTTTTACAGCAAGTTTCTTTGATAAAACCTCAGTTCTCAAATATATAGTTGATAAGTATCAAATAGAGGCAGTTTTTAGAAAAGGAAATAAAAACTATCAATAGTCACACACACATGTGTGCACACACACACAAATGCTCTAAATCACTACTGATTAGAAAAATGAAAATTAAAACAATTCTCAGATACCACCTTATACCTCTCAGACTGGCTAACATGAGAGAAAAGAAAAATGACAAATGCTGGAGGGGATGTGAAAAAATTGGGACCCTAACACACTGTTGGTAGACTTGTGAACTAGTCTAATGATTTGAGAGAACAATTTGGAACTATCCCCAAAAGGCTATAAAATTGTGCATACCCTTTGACTCAGAAGTACCACTACTAGGTCTGTATGTATGGTGGCAAAGAACTGAAAACTGAGGGATGCCCATACATTGGGAAAATGAATAAACAAGTTGTGGTATATTATTGTGAAAAAATATTATTGCAGTATAAGAAATGACCAGCAGAATGGTTTTCAGAAAAACCTGGGAAGATTTATATGAACTGATGTAAAGTAAAGTGAAAAGAACCAGGAGAACATTGTAGACAGTAGCAGCAATATTGTAAGAATGTTCAACTGTGAAAAACTTAGCTACAATAAAGACAATGATCCAAGACAATTCCAAGGAATTGATGATGAAAAAACTATCTCCTTTCAGAGGAAGTACTGATGAACTCTGAATTCAGATTGAAGCATGTATTTTGGACTTTCTTTGTTTTTATTGTTTTATTTTTTTGTCTGTTTTCTTTTGCAACATGGCTAATATGGAAATATGTTTGGCATGACCTCACATGTATAATTGAGATCAATGTTTCTTCTTAAGGACTAGGGCAGGAAGAGAAGGAAGAAAGAGAATTTGGAGTGCAAAATTTTTAAAAATATGATTTTAAAGGATCTTTGACATTGGAAAGTGTCACTGACACCTTTTATTAATTATATGCTGGTATGATTAATAAAATGATTAATTACTGAGAAAAATTATTGTTCAAAATTCTTTTACATGTAATTAGAAAATATTTAATGAAATAAAATTTTAAAAAAGAACAACCAAAAAGTACTTACTCTACACAAGGCACTGGATGGTGTGCTGGGGACATAAGAAAGGCAAAAGATAGTCCTTGGCACTCAAGGAGCTCACATTCTAAAGGGGAAGACAACATGTAACCAACTATCTAGAAACAAGCTATTTAAAAGATAACTTGAAGATAGTCAGTAGAGGAATGGCACTAGACTTAAGGGGGATTGGAAAGGGCTTCTTGTCGAAGGTGGGATTTTAGCCTTTATGACGAGAAAAATATAATTCCCAAAGTAGAATGGGCAATCCTGGGGTGTATTGGGCTTCCCTTGCGGGATGTCTTCAGAGAAGTGATGATCAATTGTCAGTTATGTTGTAGATAATTGTTCAGGTATGAATTGGACTTTGAGCTCACTTTTAACTTTTTTTTTTTCAGATTCTGTGAAGTTAGGAGGGAATGGCTTAGGTAGGAAGATGCTTAGTTAGGTTTTGGATATGTTAAGTTTAAGGAACCAGTAAAATATCTAGATGGAGATGTAGAGAAGAAGTTCAAAGAAGAGCTTAGGACTGGATTTATAGATTTGGGAGTGATCTGTAGATAGATGGTAGCGTGGTACAGTCAAAAGTGCAGTTGGCAGAACACTTGTTAGAATGTTAGCTACCTAACTTAACTGCCTATGTGACCTTGGTGAAGTCACACTATTTCCTTCCTACATTTGTAAAATGAGACTATACTATGCAAGCTCTGTTTTCCCTCCCATCTCCAAATTCTCTAATCTTGGTTGATTAAACTAACTAAACCAAAAGGAGCATAAGAGATTAAAAAGGAGAAAATGTAGAGAGAAAAGAGGAGATGTCCTAGGACAGAAGCCTGAAAGACCAATACTTAGGGGGCAAAAAGTCTAAAATAAAACAGTGAAAGAGATTTAAAAGGAACAGGTAAATAGGAGAACCAGAAGGAAAGTGTTGTAGAAACCAAGACAAGGGAGAACATCCAGAAAACCCAGATTGTTGGCTCTAGATGCTACCCAAGAGTTCAAAAGGATAAGGAAAAAAGAAAAAGCCATTCCTCAGAGTCAGCTTCTAGAATGTCCTTCATTTATAAGCTTGGAAGGAGCATTGTCATCAAAATCTAGGGCTAGGAACCAGGATGGAGGAATGATTTATTGGTAAGGAAAGAGACAGTGAGCATAAAATTTTCTTTTTTGGAGTTGAAAAATGGAAGAGAAGACATATAAAATGATAATTCAAGGGTTGGGGAAGTGGCAGGGTAAAGGAAAGTTTTTTTTTTTATTCTTTTTTTTTGGTTCTCTGCTTGTGATTTTATCTTATTTATTTTATTTTTTTAAAAAACTTTTATTTATTTTAGTGTACATCATTCATTTCCACGAGATTTTGAGTTACAAATTTTCTCCCCATCTTTCCCCTATCCACCACCCCAAAACAGCCATCACATTGTATAACCTCTCCCCCAATCTATTCTCTCCTATGTCCTCCCCTATCGCCCCTCTGACTTTCCAGTAGGGCAGGATGGATCTCCCTACCACAGTGCCTGTGTA
>CM053587.1:252403717-252429174 GCA_028646515.1 Pseudochirops corinnae
TCTCTTACTTGATTTTTAGAATCCTTCTTGAGCTCCTCCATGGCCTGTGACCAATTTATATTTTTCTTGGAGGCTTTTGATGCAGGAGTTTTGACTTTGTTGTCTTCTTCTCCTTCTATGTTTTGATCTTCTTTGTCCCCAAAAAAGGATTGTATAGTCTGATTGTGCTTCCTCTGTTTGCTCATCATGCCAGCTAATTACTTGACTTTTGAGCTCTTTGTCATGGTAGAACTCTGCTTCCAGAGTGGAGAGTGCTGTGCCCCAAATTTCTGGGGTTTTGCACAGCTGTTGTCAGAGTTTTTTCCGGACACTTGTCTCAGAACTATGAGGAGGACTTTCTCTCTACAGCCTCAACAAGCTCTGCCACATCAGTGCTCCTCACCCCAGGACTATCACCCAAGACAGACCCAGATCCAAGCAGGGCAAAGCTTTGCCTCAGTGCCAGCAGAGAGACTCCTGCAAATGCCCTCTGGACAGTTACTTGGTCCCCCCATGATCTGTAGGCCTGGAGCCAGAAGCAGCAGCAGCAGCAGCAGCCATTGTAGCCGCTGCCCCAGGGGCAGGGGCCAGACAATCCTCTTCCCTCACCCAGTATCAACAGGTTTCCCCACTGACCTTTTACTTTTTCTTTGGTGTTTATGGGTTGAGAAATCTGGAAACCACCACAGCTGCCAGTGATTCACTCTCCTGAAGTCTGCTCCAGCTGGTCTGTGCCACTGGTCTGGTCCTACGTGGCTCATGCCAGACTGCATGTGGCTCACAGCCTGGTGTGATAGACCTTTCCTGTTGGCCTTCTGGGCCACCTTTAGCAGGAAATTGTTTCTTTCTGTCACTTTGTGGGTTCTGTAGCTCCAAAATTTGTTTAAAGTCATATTTTACAGGTATTGGAGGTGGTTGGAGTAGGAGCTCAAGCAATTTCCTGCCTTTACTCTGCTATCTTGGCTCTGCCCCCTGAAAAAAATCCTTTTTTTGGAAAGGAAGCAGAATATGAAAATTTAAAAACTAATGAACAGGACTACCTGAAAGAGAAGAGAGCAAGGGGGAATCTACTTGAGTGAGAGAAAAACAGAAGGAAAAGAAACACATAATCAGATAAAAGCAGAAGAGAGGAACTAAAAAACAAAACCCTAAAGAAAAAAGGAAACAAGAAGAGAGGATGAAGGGTGAAAGAGAGCTAATGGTTTGGTATCTACGATATAAACTATATATAAATATATGTGGATATTATATACAAATATGTACACATTTATAATGTGTACATACATATATATGTATATATATGTCATTTTCCAATTAGTAAATGGTCAAAGATATGAACAAACTGTTCTCAAAAGAATTGTAAAATATTAACAAATGCATGAGAGAATGCTCCAAATCATTAATAACAAAAGAAAATGAAATTTAACATAACCTTGTGATTCCATCTCACACCCTGCAAACTGACAAATATGACAAAAAAGTAGTAATATACTATGACTAGCACAGTTGTATAGCCCAGCAACTAGCTGAATAAAAGAGAGACAGAGATGTATTCAATATGTTTATTACAGAACCATTTCATACAGAGCCAAGATACAAGAAAATCACAAGGCTTAAATTCCCTATAGCAGAAATTCTTAGGTAACCAGAATGCAAGGACCCTCCTTTGGAATCAACCACTCCCTACCCCAGCTAATTATTCATTGACTTCATCCTAGGACCGCGTCCAGAGGCACAAACAAACAGAGAGTCACAAACAAGACTTGCTAATTAACTACCCTGAAACTTCTTTAGTTATTCATAGAACCAATGAAAGCATCCATCCAACAAGATTATACTCTTCCTGCATATCTGCCTAGTGACCTCATAGAAGAGGGGAGCATTTCCTTAATGTGGTCAGGGGACCCCTGAAAGCCTGGTCTACTACAGTAATATTCAGTGTTGGAGGGATTATGGAATGACAGGCACTCTAATACATTGTTGGATCTGTGAGATGCTGCAACCATTTTGGAATTAATAAAGTGACTAATATATCCATATCACTTGTAACAGAGTCTCCAATATAGGTCTTCTACTCCAAGAAAGCCATCAATAAGAAGAAAGTCTCCTTATAAAAAAAATATTTATGGTAGCACTTTTTGTGATAGCCAAGAATTAGAACAAAGTAGACATCTATTAACTGGGAAATAGCTAAACAAATTGTGGTACATGAATGTCATGGAATATTACTGTGCCTTAAGAAATGGGCTTTGCATCTGAAGCTTCAGGATCTAGTTATTAAACATGAAAAAAGTAAAATGGGGAAAATTATTGAGATTTATGGAGCTTTGCAGAAAAAAAATACCATCATCAGTATGAGGTGTATGAGCACATTCATGGGTGTATATATGTGTGATAGTGTGGCGGGGGTGGGGGGGGGGTGTAGAGAAAGATACCTTTATTCCTGCCTTCAATGGATTTTCAACATTTTTTAGATGAATACAAAAAAGCATGGAAAGGTCTGCATAGACTGATGCAGAGGCAAGTACACAGTGTCAAGAAAGCAATAGTGTAAATGGAAAGAACAGACAATTAAAATGAATTAACAAAATTATAAAGAGATTTGAATGAAAAGATAGTAGAAAATATTTCCAATCCCCCCATTCATGGAGGGTTATACATTGCACTATTTTCGGACTTTTTTCCAAAGTGTTGATCAGCTGAGCTGATATTTTTTCCTCTTCTTTTTTTCCTTTTTTTTGTCTTTTAAAAAATGCTGTTTGTTATATGGGAAGGCTCTCTGGCAGGGGGGAAAAAGAAGGATACTGGGGATAACTATGATGATGTAAAAACCAGGAGGCATCAATAAAAATTATTTTTAAAAAAGTTCCACTACTAGCTCTATAAAAAGAGAGCTACTTTTCAGTTACCACATTATTATATACTAGGCATAGAGAATGCCATATTTTCATTGCACCATCATGGGTAGTAGAGTTGAAATTTAATTTCTAAAATGTAATTAAATGAAAACATATGGTTTTCATTACATTTTGGATAATTCATTTCATCAGTATGATATTCTTAGGCTAATATTTTGTTAGTATTATGCTTTATTAAAATGGTTAATGACTAGCTATAAGATACATGTCTAAGACTGTATTCACATTATAATTTGATCTAAAATACTTTTCATTTTCTTTTGCGGAATGTGGTCACTTGTCCTACACTCTATACCAACTCTTAGTTTTAATTTCCCATTATAAAACATTGTAATGATAAACTATTATTTCAATACTTTCTTACTTACCTTTTCCTTTCTCCCCCCATTTTCTCCTTTTCCAAAAATTAATTACAACATAAAGAAAGCAACTTATCTTCCTCACTCTCCCCTAGTTGTTTTAAGAACACAGGTCCACTAGAAATGGACACAGACATTAAATTATTTTGCTGAATGTTTATCAAGCTTATGTAACTTTACAGTCACCACATTAGGCTTGGGGTCTGATAGGATGGATTTGAAATGCTCTGGTTTGCAATAATTCTGCCCTGGATAGCATAGTTATAATATGCATGAATGCTTTATGATTTTACCCCCCGGTTAGAGAAAAAAAATTTCTGGCAAGGGGCTATAGAACAGACAGCTAGACGGCACATAGATGGAGCCTTAGCCTTGAAGTCAGAAAGATTTGGGTTCAAATTTTGCTTCAGATACTTAATAGCTGTGACTCTAGACTAGTGGTTCTCAACCTTCCTAATGCCATGACCCTTTAATACGGTTCCTCATGTTGTGGTGACATAAAATGATTTTAGTTGCTACTTCATAACTGTAATTTTGCTACTGTTATGAATCATAATGTAAATATCTGATATGCAGGATGTGTTTAAATTGAATATAACCCACAGGTCGAGAACCGCTGCTGTAGACAAATCACTTAACAGATCAGCCTCAGTTTCCTCATCTGTATTGTAGATAACATTAGCACTTAACTCCCCTGGTTGTTGGTTGTTGTGAGGATAAAATGAGACTATATGTGTATGTGCATGTGCTTATGTGTATATGTGTATGTACATGTATAAGTATGTGTGTATGTATGTATATCCATATATAAAGCACTTTGCAAACTTTAAAGTGCCATATCAGGGCTAGCTACTATTGTTGGTGGTGAAATCTCAGTGTCATGCTGGGAAAGGACATTCTCTCCCATATGTCTCCCAGAACTGTCCTGTACCCTCATGCCATCAACAGAGTGACACAAAGAAATTCAAAGGACACAGTAAACTACAAGTATTTTTGAGAAATAAGATTGGATCAGTCAAATGCCATCTTTTTTTTTTTTAACACTTTTTTTCTTTTTTTGCTTTTTGGAAAGGGAAGGCAGGGCAATTGGGGTTAAGTGACTTGCCCAAGGTCACATGGCTAGTAAGTGTTAAGTGTCTGAGGCCGGATTTGAACTCAGGTTCTCCTGACTCCAGGGCCGGTGCTCTATTCACTGTGCCACCTAGCCACCCCTAAGTGCCATCCTTAACAGAACAAAAGAACAGGTTTAGAAACAAGTGGCAGTCATACCCAGATAAAGTAAGATGGAAGAAGAGAATAAGGACCACTTGAACAGTTTCTGTGATCAAAACAACACAGTGATTTCCCTATTGCTTGCCCCTTAGATTCCCCATTATCCAGTCTCCCAGGAAGTGATGTGGATTTGAAGAAGGGAACTGCAAACCACACCACTGTTGTTTTCCACTATTGTTGCTGCTTTACTGTGATTCTGTTTGGCTATAGGAAAGTGCTACTACCATCCCCTCCTCTTGATGTGACTGTTCTTTCTTCTCAGAAGCAGATCTTTAAAAAACTCCACATGTAGCAGAAAGTCCCATCATCCCATTCTAATCTTACACTAGCTTTTTCTGAGCTAGGAAGAAATACAGCTCCCAGGGTCTTTAATGATTTAGGCCCCCTAACAAAACATCCTTGATAAAAGGACGGTTACATTTGTGTTAGGGGTTAGCATTTTTGCTAGTCGTTTGAGTGCCTGGAACTGCACTCCACAAAATAAGGTCACAATTTTGTTTGTTTACGAGAGAAATTTAATGGGAACTATTAGGAACATGGACTATAGGATGTTTAATGCCAACAATGTAAAATCAATATAAGTTGAGCTCTGTTGAGCATATGGAATACCAGAGGAACTTCCTACCTCAAGAAAAAATGCACATTTATAAAACAAAAAATAAATTCATATAATGAAAGTAGAATTCCTAAAAAGAATCCTAAAACTACAAGGCAAAAAGTTATTCCAGAAATGAACATGGAAAGGTATTAATTATGTTTATCATAGGTCCAATGGGCTTCCTGACTTCCATCAGAGAAGAAAAGAAAGGAAGACGGCAAAATGTCTACTAGATATTCCTCTGCCTACCAGAAGAGTAGCCTTCTATTCACTTCTGCCTAGATAAGAGCTGGGGCATCTCTATATTCCCTATTGTTCCATCTTCCAATAACAGAAGTATAATAGAGATATAATTTCACTCTTTTACCAAGAGAAAAGATAGGGAAATGTAGATGCAATAGAATAAATTCAAGCCTCTGCTTCTTTGCCCAATGAGAGGGAGACTAGAGAGAGAGGGAGTGGGAACAAGCCTCTGCTCCTTTGCTCAAACTGAGGGGAAAAATGCAAGGTCAAAGCAAAGTTGAGTATATTGTTCTCTTGAGTGCCTGAAAGAGAAGAAATTATAGTCAAAAGAAAGAAAATAGAAAGCCTAGGTTTTTAAATCCCATGTACTCCTGAGGGTCAAGTTAAGTCATTTTCCTCCTTGCTAAGAAACCAGGCTATATTAATTAACTCATCTCATAAGGGTGAGGTGATAGTCAATCTTCTACTTTTCAAATTCTGTAAGTTTCAAAGATCATTGGAGTGTATGTCCCTTTTCCAAGGAAAGAGATAGTGTTTAATAAAGGGCATCCTAACCCACTAATAATTTGTGGTGTGTTAGAAGCCACTGTCTGAAACAAAGTGGGGGAGGAGGGTTAACTTTACTGGACCTTCTCTCTCCCCACAGCCTTCACAGGGTTAGGAAGCACTAGGTGCTAACTATGATTTTGCCAAACATGGCTGAATTGAAGAAGGCTTACAACAAAGCAGGTGTGAAAATTTCTGAAATTGAATTTATCATCTCCTTGGTTCATTCAGTCTTCTTCAAAGTGTCATAAGTCCAAAAAAGTCATATCTAACCTGAAGCCTAAGAGCTCATTTCCCTTTCTCATAAATATGTGCTCATGATCTTTGTCAAGAACAAATAAAGTGATGGTGGAAACTGGAAAAAATAAATTTAATGTAAAAATGTATTTATATATCTATGACTCACACAATCTATGAACTAGAAATGTCTCCTACTTAATCCTTTGCTTCATTAGACATGAGAATATATTCTAAAAAATATTTTAATTATTAAAAACTATGCAGTTCATTTTGAAACCACAAGAATACACTCCAGGGTGTGTCATGCTGGGAAACTGCCATTTCTGGGAAGAATGAAGTCACTTGGCCTTTAGTTTTGTGCGTCATGACATACCCAAGGAAAGTAATATCTCATCAGGAGGCATGTCCTCTAATGGCTCCTTACTTAATTGTGTTTTTCTTCCCATTATAGCTCTATTAATGCCTATTTGTCTAACAGAGGATTCCAAACAATACATGTTGTTGCTTCTTTCTAAACCCAAAGATTTTCATGGATCAATTTATAGGTTTTAATAAAAGTAGAAAAACTTTAAAGACTGCATTAAGCTACATAAAAATCAGAAAATCCTTTTTTAATATTGTGGCAAATTCTGACAGAACCAAAGAATTGGTTGGTTGAATGGTTGATTGCTCTTTTTTTACAATGCCTTGTTAAGGTAGCCTTGCTGGATTGTTGATTCAATCTGTGATCACATATTAAGATTTCCCTTCAGAATTCAATCACAGGCTGTTTCATACGATGTAGTGAGAGGGTCACATGACATAAATTGACCCTGGTATTATTTAGCTGTCACCTAGAAGAGAACAAGCTCCTAAGGGAATGGAATGTAAGAGACAGAAATTTAGGGAAGAGAAGTCAGGAAAATTTCAACGCATGGAGTGATATGAAGGAATAATAGTAGGTACTGATAGGGGCAAGACATAGTGGGAAAGTAGAAGTGTGTCTTGATTAACTAGGAAATATTATGAGGATCCTGGATGTCCAAAAGTGGGTAAAACTGAGTTTAGAGAGATACAAACATCTCTTATTTCTCTGTTACAGGCAGCTAGATGGCTCACTGGATGAAGTGCTAGCTTGCAACTCAGAAGAATTCTTTACTAGCTGCGTGATCCTGGGTAAGTCACTTAACCTCTGTCTGCCTCAGTTTCTTTGACTATAAAATGGGAATAATAATAGCACTTATCTCCCAGGGTTGTTGTAAGAATCAAATGAGATAATATTTGTAAAGCACTCAGCACAGGGCCTAAAACATTGTAAGTGCTATATAAAGACTAACTATTATTATTATTACCCATTGGAGTAATCTTTTATCAACTCAGGTGGAAGGGATTAAGAGAAAACTCCACTTTGTTTCTATTTTGCCAGGAAGAGAAAATGGAGATGCTAACATTTGGGGGAGGTTTGAATAGAAGAGGAAAGGGTATTTGATAGATAGTAAGAAGTAGGATATTCCAAGCACAGGAAACTAAAAAGTACTTATAATTCACCCTGACTTCCATTCCAATCCAAAAAGCATTTATTAAGCATCATTTTGTTTAAGGCATTCTTCTAGACAATGGCAATGCAAAGACAAAATCTTAAAAACCGTCTCTTCCCTGAAAGAGCTTACATTCTACTGAATTTTCAAAATGGATACTTAAATATAACAAAATTTGATGCAAATCCACTTAATCTTTATAACTATAGGACCAAAGACTGGAGGGACTTCAAACAGAGAGAGGGAAGAGCTGTCTAAGTCCTTTCTTGAAATTACTTTAGTCATTGATGTGTTAACTTTTTGGACTAACTATGAAATCTAACATGAGTTCCTATTATCTATGTAATATTATTGTTTCGTGGCTGAAATTATAGCTGAATCTCTTTGAAGATGAGAGTCTCATCTCCAGGGTCCTCCTGTGGTTTAATGTAATGTCAGCAATTTGTTAAAGACAGATTACAAAGAGTTCCAGAGACCAAAGTGATTGACTCCGGATGTGTATTTTTGAAAGGTGATTAATATTAAACTTAAAAGGCAAATGGCTTCAGGTTTTGAAATTCATTATTTCCTGAACTGAGTATTCATTTTATTTCTGGGGTCTCATTTGTCCTCATCTATTATCAAACAACCTTAGAAGACAACCTGGGAATGGTCACAATCATTTTTCCGCCCATGCACAACTGCTCAGATTTATAGAAATTGTCATAAAGGGTGTAGATTCACTTTTATGTAGGGAAGTTCTCAAAGAAGAAAAAGAATGTCAACATGTAGTTGAGAAGAACCTAGATTTGAGGTCCCAGTTACTGACAATAAACACAGTTGGCATTAGGCTCACATAGGAAGATGGCTCCACCCCCCAAAGTTCATCCACTCATAACTCTTCAGGCAAGTATTGCATTTTAGTTTTTTGAAAATAATAGATAAATCCTTAACTGGGTTTTTGTTCCTAAAAGGAAACGAAAAAATGTTCTATGTAAAGTCCCTTCAGGCCAAATAATTTTTTCCCCTCTGGGTCTAAGTTCCCTAATTTCCCCAAAAAAGATCCCATTAGACTGGATAATCTCTGAGGTCTCTTCTATCACTTATAGTCTGAAAATCTATTAGAAAAAAAGCTTTACCTTGTACTTTAAGTCTACCATTTCAACGAAATTTATTGTATTAGAAATTAAGGCTCAGAAAAGCTTGCTAGTTTTAAGAAAATTTAAATATGATCGAAACAGAATGTTGTTGTTCCTATTATAGCATCAGTGTTAAGTTTTCCCATCCCTTCCTTTGGCTGCTCCTAACAACTTCCTTATTTCTCTCACCAGTGGGACTAACTTCTATTTTTTGTCTAGGTTTGAACCCTGGAACCGTTTTTGATTAATCCTTTCCTTCATGCCCTGTAATTTAATCAGTCATCAAATCCTGTTGATTCTTCATTTTAAATGTCTCATATTCATTTCTTTTTCCCCTCTGCCTCCACCCTGTGTTAGACCTTCATCACATCACTCATTGACTATTGTAATAACCTCTTAACTAATGCCCTGCCCTCTTCTTCCATTCTGCTGTCATGTTAATCTTTTTATAATACCATTTCCCTCATGTCATTAACATTCGGAAAATTTCTTTTTCCCTTAGCTCTCCATGGCTTACAGCAATGTCAAACCCAAATAGGAACAGGTCCCTGTAGGCCACATATGCACTTAGAAAATCAGGCATTGACATTATCCATGTTGTATGTTTTAATTTATTTTGTTAAATATAAAAACAAATAGTGGGGCAGCCAGGTGGCATAGTGGAAAGAGTACTAGGCCTAGAGTCAAGATGACCTAGGTTCAAATCCGGCCCCACACTCTTACTATGTTACCCTTTGCAAGTCTCTTAACCTCTGTTTGCTTCAGTTTTCTCATCTGTACAATGTATAATAATAGCACCTATCTCCAGGGTTGCTGGAAGAATCAAATGAAATAATAATTGTAAAGCACTTAGCACACAGTCTGGTCCATAGTAAGCTCTAGCTAAATGTTAGCTATTATTGTTATAATTATAGCCTTTATTTCCCAATTACATTTTAATGTAATTTGGGCCACATTTTGAAGTGTTGAATTTGAACACTGTGTGTAATTCAGGATTGAAATTCTACCTGTGCTACTTACAAGTTGTGTGACATTACACAAATACCTCATTTTTTTGCAACTCAGTTTTCCTCACATATAAGATAAGGGGCATGAACTAGATGATCAATGGAGTCCCTTAAAGTTCTGAATCCATCTTAGCAGCTGGCACATAGGAGGTACTTAGTGTATAGTTGTTTATTGAGCTCCTTGTGAGCAAGGGACTGTTTGATTTGTGTATCCCTAGAACTTGATACAGTACTTAGTACACTACTGACTGTCTGGTGAATTGAATCCAACTTTTATCTCCTCCTGAGACAGCTTATGCAGAGTTTCATATAGGAAAAAAATAAAGACAAAGAATAATTTAACCCTAGGCAAAAGGCAGCGGGATGGTTTCCCCTACATTTCTTTGCTCCAAGTATTATCCTTATCATGTCAGATAAAATTGACAAAGATTCCAGTTAATGCCTTCCTCCAAACAGATTCTGAAACTTTTTCCTATTCTAATACAGTCTAAGAGAAAGTCAAAGTGAATGATTGGAAGAATCTTTCAGAAAAACAATAGAAAAGAGTAAAAAAAATAATTTTCATCATTTAAATAGTACTGTGTAATCTAGAGAACTGGTTGTTTGGTCTATTGATTGCGTGTGAACACTTGTAGCTGAAAAGATATAATAAAGAATAAAAATTCATAGAGGTAATTAGAAAGGACCTGTTTTCCTCTGGAGAGGAAGAAAGCTAAGGAATAAATCCATGACAACTCTTTGCATGAATGACAATCATTCAATTCATTTTCAGATTTATGATCTCATCCATTTTCCTGCCTCCACCAATACCAGGCACAAACACATAATGAAACAGGAAGATCTTCACCACCCATTAATAGGCCTAATACATGGAGCCTGAGTCACATGGAGCCTGGGTCACATGGAGCAGAGTATAGGGGAGCTTGCCCAGGGAGGAGAGAAAGAGCATAGAGTAGAGAGCAGAGAGTGAGAAGCAGCTGTGAGTGGGCGGAGGGAGGAATTTGTCTAGGGCAGTGGTTCTCAACCTTCCTAATGCCGTGACCCTTTAATACAGTTCTTCACATTGTGGTGACCCCCAACCATAAAATTATTTTCGTTGCTACTTCATAACTGTAATTTTGCTACTGTTATGAATTGTAATGTAAATATCTGATACGCAGGATGTATTTTCATTGTTACAAATTGAACATAATTAAAACAGTGATTAATCACAAAAACAATATGTAATTATATATTGTGAAATATTTATTTCTAATTACAAATAAATGAAATTTTGTCTTGAAGCGTGGTGTAGCATGGGTAACAGTCTTAATATAACAAGAGTAAACTACGTTGCTACATGTTGCAACAGTATGTGTAAAAAGCCAACTTCAGATTGCTTCTTTCTCACCAGATCAGAAATTCTCAAGGCAGTTTTTGCAAGAGCACGACAAAGATCATCTTCCACAATAAGTCTACTTCTGTATTTAGACTTGATAACCAACAAGCTGGAAAACCCTGTTTCACAAAGATATGTTGTTGGAAATGGAAGAAGGTGGCACAACACAGTCTCAGACAGAACAAGATGTGACTGCAAACACTTGATCCAGAATTTTGTAACTGGCATTGTAGAGAAATCAGTTCTCGCTGCATTGCTATTAATAAGTTCAATGAACTCCTCTTGTGCTGTCTCGGGAACATCTTCAACTTTGACTGTGAATAGGCTTCTGGCATGTGCAAATGGTAGATTTGGAAAGTATGATGAAATTTCGTTTGCAAGCATGTGCAAGTGTTCTTTCACAAAAATTCTCATCTTAATCTTTTGTCTGGTTCAATGTCATGTTCCTCCAAGAAAGCGGATAAGGTAGGCAACATATACATTTTATTTTCATCCAATTTTTTTTGCCAAAGCTGAAGTTTCATTTGGAATGATCGAATCTTTTCAGACAAATTGAGGCATGTTGCATTTGGTCCTTGCAGTGATAAATTTAACTCATTCAAGATAGCAAAGATGTCAACCAAGTAAGCTATTTTCTGCAGTTCACTTTTATTGCTGAAAAGTGCTTCGAACTGCGGTCTTGCTTTCTGATTAAAAAACGTTTTGAGTTCATCATGAAGCTCAAAAACACGTTTTAAAACTCTTCCTCTCAATAACCACCTCACTTCAGTGTGAAATAACAGAATATTGTTCGGCACATCCAACTTGTTGCACAGTTGTGAAAACAGTCGACTGTTTAAAGTGCTCACCCTTACAAAATTGACAGAACTTACGACGCTTTTCATTATTTCTTGTAACTCTTGTGGCAGCATCTTTGTTGCTAATATTTGCCGATGAATCACACAGTGAGTTCCAATGACTTTTGGTGATTCATTCAGTACCAAACATCGAAATCCAGAACAACATCCTAGCATAGCTGGAGCACCATCTGTGCAAACACCACAAACCTTTTCCCAAGAGATCTTATGCTCTTTCAGAAATGAATCAACTGTGTCAAATATATCACGTGCAGTAGTTGTCGTTTCAAGAGGTTTGCAAAAAAGAAACTCATCTTTAAAGTCTCCATCATTAACATACCTCACGTAAATCAGTAACTGTGAACAGTTTGCAACGTCTGTAGATTCATCAAGCTAGATAATAAATATTGGAAGTGGAGCAGACTTAATTTCCTGGATTACCTGATCAAGAATATAAGCAGACATGTCATCTATTCTTCCATGGACAATGTCATTAGATAAGGAAATTGCACTCAATTTTGTAACAAATTCTTCTCGGATCATAACTCGAACAACGTCTTTGGCCGCTGGCAACAGTAAATCCTCAGCAATGGTGTGAGGTTTCATAGCTCTGGCGATTCTGAGTGCCACCAAATATGAAGCTTAAATAGCTGCTATGTTCTGTTTGTGGTACTTGCCACCAGCGTCAAGTCTGGTTTTCTTGAGTCCATCAGCTTTGCTTCTAAAATAATTGGTATCCTTGCCGACAAAGCTCAGATGCTTGCTATCAAAATGGTGTTTTAGTTTGTTTGGCTTCATAGATTCAGCTGATAGAACTTCACAACAAATAACACATTGTGGTTTCTCAATTCCTGCTGTAATTATTGAGGTAAAACCATACTGTAAAAAATCCTCATTATATTTTCTTTTCTTAACATTCTTCTCTACATGATCCATTGTCTTGGAATGGTTTGCTAATGAAAATAATATATAACAATAGCTTTAATAATACAAAAGATGATACATGGCATAGTTCAGACAATATAGTTCATTAAAATTTCCTATGATTTACCAGTGTTTTTTTTTACATACCTGTTACTATCACAAGGGGGCAGTATTCACATCAACCACAGCTGAATATAAAAAGACCCATCAGCATCCAGATTAAGTTCCCATGGTACAGATACTTTTTTTTTTTGCAGTAGTTGATGATTTTACAATACATGATTTACATTTACCCAGTAATTATAATTCATAAAGTGTCATTTTACCTTCAATATTGCTGCTTTCAACACAGTAGCTGCTTTTAACAGAGTAGCCACTTCCAACACAGCAGCTGCTCTCTATACAGTAGCTGCTCTCTACACTGTAGCTGCCCTCTACATGTGTGACTGGTCTGCATAAGTACATTATGGCACCAACCCTGTCACATACACCTATATTTGTACAGAGTCTATATGATGGGGTTGGCGCGATGATGTCATCACTCTGGGTACTCGGATGTGGGTGTATCTGCATGTGGGCGGACCCACCTGGAGATGGATAGAGGAGCAGTGTCTCAGTTCCTAAGACCATCAGAAATACATGTTTTCTGATGGTCTTAGGCGACCCCTGTGAAAGGGTCGTTAGACCCCCAAAGGGGTCATGACCCACAGGTTGAGAACCGCTGGTCTAGGGGAACTTGTTTTTGTGCAGAGGCTTGATAGAAAGAATGCTTAAGATGTCAGTGCTCGCTGGATTAGTGATGAGTACCTTGTTAAATCTTACCTTCTGGTATCCTAATGTTATTCCAAATAAATATTTTGGTTTTGCCTTTGAGGAAGAGAGTTTGTTATATTTTGTAAATCTACCCTGGAAATGTGCATGCATATTCATAGCAGCTGCTATGCACACAGAATCATAGCATTTAAGAGTTGGAAGGAGCCTTACAACCTACCTATCCCAACCCCTAACCAAAAAGAATTTGCCCCTTTAACATACTAGATAAGCTACCCTCCAGCTTCTGTTTGAAGATCTGGAATGAGGGGGAACAACTCAATCTACTTTTGGACATCTCTGTTAGAAAGTTTATCTTGACATCAAACCTAAATTTTCCTCTTTGCCATTTCTACCTATTTCTCCTAGTTCTGCTTTCTGGGGTCAGCCAGAAGAAGTCTAAACTCTCTTCCACATGAATTTCCTTCAAACATGTGAAGACAGCTATTATGTCTTACTAGTCCTCAAGTCTTGACCTTCCCCAGCTAAATATCTCAAGTTCCTTTGATGTTCCTTATGTGACATGGACTCTAATCTCTTCACCATCCTAGATACCCTCACTAGACTTGGCTCCAGCTCAGCAATGTCCTTCATAAACAGTGGCACCTTGAACTGACCCCAGCCTTCTAGATGTGGTCCAGCCATGGCATAGTACAGCAGTCCTACCACTTCTTTATTGATAACAACTGTGCCTCTTTTAATATAGACCAATTTGACATTAGCTTTTGTGGCTGCCATATTACATTGCTAATATATTGAGGTTATTGTTCACTAAACTCCCACCCAGATCATTTGCAGACAAACTGCTATCCAACTATAACTCCCCTATCCTGGGTTTGTGAGTTTGTTTTTTTTCAACCCAAGTTAATAAATTTATCCCAATTTAATTTCATCTTATTAGATTTAGCCCTGTGCCATGGCCTATTGAGATCATATTGATTCTCTCATTCCCACTTTCTTGTCTTTTGCAACTCTTGTCTATGCCCACCCATAAATTTTCCATAGATGTGTACTCAAGGGGACTAGATAATGGGAATCTATTGCTTAAAGCATGTGCATTATTCTCTGCCTGATACATATATATATATAGTGACTTCTGAGACTACTTCTGGAAATATTTGGTGTGTAATGGAGGGACCTTACACCTGATTTGGAACATGCACAAGAATTCTGTGATCATTTCCTATTGGTCTGATGAATGATGATGAAAAGCATTTTAACTGGGTGCTGAACCAGAACTGAGTGCATATACCAACAAAAGTTTTCTCTCTTTCTCTCTATTTTTCTCTCTCTTTCTCTCTGTCTCTTCTCTATATCTCTATCTCTCCTGTCTCTTTGTTTCTATTTCTGTCTGTCTCTGTCACTCATTATGTCTTTCTCTTTGTCTCTGTTTCTCTCTCTCTCTGTTTCTCTCTCTCTCTCTCTCTCTCTCTCTCTCTCTCTCTCTCTCTCTCTCTCTCTCTCTCTCTCTCTCTCTGTCTCCCCAGTTTCCTGGAAATTTTAGAATGAAAAATGAGGAAGAAGAAATGCTGTAAACTTCAATGTGGGCAGAAAGACTAAGGGTAATGTTATCATCAATTACCTGATCTTAGGTGACTAAGCATTAGAGATGAAGCACCAGGTCATGAATATGTGAACTTCAAAAGATTGGAAGAGTCGGCAGAGAACCACCAACTAGAATCCATGCAAGTATATGTAGGCAGAAGGGGAAACCAAGCTTGGTGAAGAGCCAGCTCCAAGAAGTCATTTGCACAGAATCAGCTCAACAATACATTGACCTGACAGCAAAAACACCATGGTGTGCAAACAAAGGAGCAATTTGTCTATCAGCTATGACTCACCTAGGGTTTAACTTGGTGGGGGATGCATACTGGTTGCCACGTAAAATTTCAGTTCACTCTCCCCAGAAACTGAGGTGCTTAAGGACAGTGCTTCCTAGTTTGGGGGGTTTATGTACTTCAGTTCTTACTACATCTTTTAGGAAACATCCTTTTGTAAAATTTACTTGATATTACTTTGTCAAAATTATGTTTGGGCACCAGAAATTGCTAGTTAGATGTTATTGAGAAGAAACCGGCTGTTCAAATTAATATTGGGAAGATAATAACTGATATTGGTAAGATTGCACTAGATGGGGGCTCACAAGTGATAGTATGACAGAGAAACTTCTTAATCTCTCAGGAATTATCCTTAGACTCCTAGGGTTGGAGGGAGGGGAAAGTGGCCAAGCTATGGGAATTTTATTTACCAGTGTTACTAGAGGTGGGAGAGTTAGCTCCAAAGCCTATAATTTGTTACTGATGATGCACACAATATGACAGAGGTCTTTTTCTAGATCCTTTAATATCTTTGGGTGTGAGTACAGCAAATACTATCCCTTGCCCTTATGGCATGATTTGCCAGTCTGTTTCTGATCATATATCTTCTGGATCCTATCTTATATGGCATATTCTGTATGCAAATAATTATTGGTAACATGATGCAGTCTGTGCTTAACAAATATTCCTTTGATTAACTCAAAAGCTTGATTCTTTAGAAAGTGTGATTTTCCACAATTTATAGTCATTAGATCAAAACCAGGAGGATACTGGTGTTTAAAAAGATGGGTCTGTATGTCAAGAAGTTGCTTTGGATCATTACATTCTATATGATTTCCCAGTGGATTCCAGTCCACTGTCCTTTCTCTTCAATTAGTTTAGCATACTGTCTTACCTGTAGTACCTGTCCAAGATACATGAATTGATAGACTACTCCAATGGACTAGCCATCTGTCCACATTTTATAGTCTGCACAATAAACATTCATCATCTATTTGAATTGTTTTGCTTTGTGTTGTTTTCCAGTGGGATTTGCTAGACTCATCTATGATGAGTGGGCATGAAGCATATTAAAGAAGCCCTATATTATTCTGGGGATTGATATCACTTGTACAGTGCCATCCACAAACAGGAGCCACCCATGGCCAACTTTTGATTAGCATAAAGAACCAAAAGTTTAGAGATATGACTGATAAAGAGTTCAGAAAAGAATGTATACAATATCATCTTTAAAATCTAAACATTTCAAATGGTCACTCCTGACATTAATATGCTAATGATATCAGGATGAAGTTAATAAAATTTGTAATTATTTCTGGTCTTACATAAATACTGTTCAGGATGTGAAAATAGCCACACTTTAATAATATCAGTCTTTCTGGAAAGATGTAATGTCTGGGTATATATTTTCCCCTAGAACACCCAGTCTTTAGTTGGAAGTTGATCCTTCAAAGTTCACTTCACTGGTCCCTTAGTACTTATTAGACTTACTTAAGGTAATAGTGATTGAGAGATAAACTATATCAGAGTACACAAGAAAACAAACATTAGAAATAGTTATATTTGGTGGATAGTTAGCAATAAAATAGAAGTGAGTGCTCAGGTTTAAAAAAAAAAATAAACCAAAAAGCTACATTTTCTATAGAATACTTGAATTTTTAAATGATAAGATGACATGTTTTCTGGTAAAAAGGAGGAAAATGTATTTTTAAACAGCAGCTTTTACTTAATGCAGATTAATGCTATGGAAAATGCCAGTCTTTATGTTAACATGTGGAATTTTCTAAAAGTAATGTCAAGTCCTCTTGCTGTGACTTTAATGCGGATTGATTAGCTGGAGTGTCCATGTTCTATCAGGAGTATATGAAATGAGAAACGTCTAGGGAAAGTGGTGCATCAGTGGTAACATTAATATTTTGTTTCAGATGCAAAGATGGATTTTTGCTAATACTGCACATTTTTCTTGGGCTTGAATGAACTGGATAGAATTTCAGACTGGGGAAATATAAATCCTTGCATTTATTTTCTTTATTATTTTACACATGTATATAGTTATCAAGGGACTTTCTGGATCCTTGAGATGTTCATTAGTCTCACACTCCTTTCCACTAGCCAACTATAATATATGGAGATAGATGTATGCACCCAACCCCAATACCTTTGGGTTATCCACCAGTTCTCCTATGTTACATTTGTCAAAGATGATTTGCTAGGTTTTTGGAACTAGAGCACTGGCTTCCTCCAGGAGACATTAACAGCTATATGGCTCTACTGTTCCTGACTACAGGGGCATTTTATATGGGAAGCATCTTTCTTCTTATATTTAAAGTTACAGAGAAGGGTGAATAGGAAGGAAAGGAAAGGGAATAACTTATAAAATACCTACTATATTCCAGACATGATGCTAAATGCTTTATAAATATCTTATTTGAGCCTCACAACAAGCCTATGAGGGAGGTGCTGTTCTTATTCCCATTTTTGGTTGAAGAAACTAAAGCAAAGAGACGTTAAATGACTTGCACACAACTAAGTATCTGAGACTGAATTTGAACTCAGATCTTCCTGACCCTAGGCCCAGTGCTCTATCTAATGTGTCACCAAGCTGCTTCTATGAATTATATAACAAGTGGGGTTTTTTTTGTTTTGTTTTGTTTTGTTTTTGGAGTGGAGAAGGCAGGGTAATTGGGGCTCAGTGACTTGTCTAAGGTCACACAGCTAGTAAGTGTTAAGTGTCTGTGACCGGACTTGAACTCAGGGTCCTCCTGACTCCAGGACCAATGCTCTATTCACTAAGCCACCTAGCTGCCCTATGACAAGTGTTTTTGAGAGGCCTAGATCACCATTTTGAGTAAAATAGAAATTATTTCCCAATTAATGAAATTTAATTCCCAATTAAGACTTAATTAGCCTTAAGTCTATAAGCTGTTTACAGTGGGTTCAAATTTGTAGTATAACTTTTACCTCTCATAACTCCAAATACTGTACCGTTTCCACTACACAATGGTATAACAGGTAGAATCAACCAAGGAGTCAAGTTGAATATAGTTGAACTTGGGCATGTGTTTGCCAAGAGACATATGTAGAGAGAAAATAAAAGAAGCATGGTTCTTCCTGAAAAAGCCACAATGAGAGGTCAGGAGGAGAATAAGACAGCAAAAGAGACAGAAAAGCAGTTAATTTGGGAGGTAAAAGAATCAGGAGAATATATTGTTGCCGAAACTCAAGTAAAAGGAGATCAAGGATAATGAGAACTAGGAGAAAAACTATTTAATTTGGCAATTAGAAGGTCACTGGTGGCCTTAGAAAGAGAAATTCATGGAGACAGGGGGCCAGTTGAAAGGGATTGGAGATAGAATAGGTGGTGAGGAAGTAAAGGTGTCAAAGACAGACTTTTTTCCAGGTTGTTTGCAGTAAGATGATGAGATGGAGTTGTAATTAGATTCTTGTTAAAGACAAAAGGAGGCTTTTGTATAAAAGAGAATATCTGAGCATGTTGGTAGTCAAATGGCACCAATAACAAGCAAGGATACTAAAGATGAAACAGAAAGACGGGGATGACTGCTTCACCAAGATCACAGTGGAGATACAATGGAATGTGATCAACGGCACAGGTAGATTAATTAGCTTTACTTTACTACAGAGACAACTCTTCTTTGATGATGCTGAAAAGGTTTGCTGAATGGAGAAAGAGGAGGACTTAGAAGGCTCACTTTGGATAGCATCAGTCTTCACAATAGAGTAGGGGGAGAGAAGGGCAGAGCTTGAGATTAAGAGTTATAGATGAGAAGAAAAAACGTGGAAATACTCACAGAAATGACATAAGGGGTCCATGATGGTAGAAGAAAGCTTGACTTTAGTAGTATCACTGAGATGGTGTGGGATGCTTGGTATACTGTCATGGAAAGATATACATTCAACCAAGAGAATAGGATTAATGGGATAATGGAATTAACAGATGGCTCAGTGGATAGAATGCTGGGTCTGGTGTCAGGAAGACCTGAATTCAAATTTGACTTCAGACACTAACTAGCTGTGTGACCCTGGGCAAGTCACTTTACCCTTGCTTGCTCTGGTTTCTTTATCTGTAAAATGGGCATAATAATGGTTATTGTGAGGATTAATTGAGATGATAATTGTAAAGGTAATTTGTGTAGTGTCTGGCAATATGAAGGCTAAACTCATGAGATATATTTATAAAGAATTTCATGAACCTGAGGGAGAAAGAATGTTGGAAAACATTTGGACAAGGATCAACAGAGGGAGAACTAGATGTGATACTGTGTTGAGAGTATGCTATAGAACACCCAAACAAAAAGAAGAAATGAATGAGTTCAAGAAAAAGATCACAAATCTGGTGTAAAAACACTATATGTTTAGCGATCTGGGGAGCCACTATGGCTCTCTTTCTGCTTCTCCTTTCCACCTTTTGCTCTGGGTAATCAAAGTGATAGTATCATCGCCACTGAAAAGGACATGACTATTAACTCTCCTATGGCTCCACTCACAATCCATATCAGTCTCCATACCAAAATATCCCTGTCTGGCTACCACTACCCTATATATACTTTCTCTTCCTTACTAGAATATAAGTTACTTGAGGGCAGGAACTCTCTCACTTTTTATTTGTATCCTGAACGCCCAGGAAAATGTCTGGTATATATCAAGTATTACATTTTTTTTCATTTATTCACTGATTAAGAACATGTATGATGAGAGATTACAGATGAATTACCTGAATACTACCATAGTGTTGCGTGGAATATGTCAAGAACCAGGAGGAAAGCTTCGGGCACATTAAATGGAACCTCTAAAAGGGATTTTTAAAAAGATAAGGAAAGTAATCACAGAAAGAAAAGACATGGAGAACTTAAAATCCCCTTTAGCAGATTGTCATTTTATTATTTCTTTTTCAAAACTTGTATTTTATACAGACAGCCAGATTGTGGTTTGTCCTTTGTTCTCGAAGAGGGCCATGACATCAGGGAAATGATGACAGATGATGTGCAATTGACTTTGATCTGAGTGAGAGAGGGCTGTGCAAGGTCACTAGCCTCACTTTCTCCTCCAGAGTCATCTGGATCTAATGGCCGGATATCTATGGGGATGACTGGAGATAGCCCAGGATGCAATGGGAGACATTGGCCCTTTTAAGCTAAGGTCTTTTCAAGTTCTCACTTTAAGGGAGGCAAAACCGGTTCAATGAACAGGCCTCTTTAAGAAGTGAGTCAAGGGATGGCCCCTTTAATTAAAGAAAAACTCACTGGGAGGGAAAGACCCTTAGGGTTGCTAGTCAAAAGGGAAACAGTTACTAATAGAGTGCTGGGCCCAGAATTAAGGAAATCTGAGTTCAAATGTGGCCATAGGCACTTATCAGGTCTGTGAACCTGGGAATCATTTAACCTTGGCCTGCCTAAGTTTCCTCAACTGTGAATTAATAACACCTACATCCTAGGGTTGCTGTGAGAATCAAATGAAATTATATTTGTAAAGCACTTAACATAGTGTCTGGAACACGGAAGACACTTAAATGCTTGCTTTCCTCCTTCAGAGCTGTCATTTCCCCAAGTTGGCTAGTGGGATTGAGAACATGATACTTAACGAAGTAAAATTTGCAAATAGGCCTATAAGAATCCCTAGCATCTTTCAAAACTCAGATTAAATGTCACATAAGGTCTTTCCTGATATCCCCAGCTGCTACTATTCTGCTCTATAAGTTGGGTGTATTTTTGTATACATGTTGGTTCCCCTTCTAGATGGTAAGCCCCTTGAGGGCAAGAGTTTCTACCATAAATCCCTAAAAATCAGTACTTCGTCTAAATCAGCAAATAGATTTTTAAAAGTCTTCATTTTTTTCCTGTTGTAGATACTTATAACTGAGAGAAATAATTATTTCCTATTTTTAGTAATCATCATTTACAAATCTATTTCCTCACTGCATACCCAAGATAATGATAGAAATCTATTTCTTCTTTCATGATATATAGAGTATTCCTTCTGTTTTTGTTTCCTTTTCAATTCCAAGAACTATGTTTTAATCTCTGACTCTAGCTATTACAATACCTTCCTTAATACTTACTGTCTTCCTTTTCTTCCTTTCAATATACTCTAATCATATCTGCCATAACTGATTTCCCTTCTTAAGATAGTTATCTTCTTTAAAGATTTTTATTAACTCCACCAAATTTATATCAACAGTTTTTTCAGTGTTTATGACCTCAACATGTCTTTCCGGGTAATTATTACTTAAATTTTCTGTATTCATTAATCTTCACTCAGTTCTTAAGTTAGTATTTTCATGATGTATTTAACCTGTCAACTTCTCCATCTTATGGATATAGTATATTTTAATGCATGACTCATTGAAATGAGACCAACATATCTTGAAGAGTTTGAAATTTGTATACAAAGAAAGTTGTCAGATTGGCTCTCAAAATAATCCCATGTATTCCAGACCTACCTGACCCTTTTCAACAGAAGCAAATGCTACACATTGAGAAATTACTTTTCACTTTTTTTCCTATGAAAATTTTACTCGTTTAAGAAAATCACCTGAAGGGAATAAAAAATTGTCAATAGGACTTCTGTTCAAGCAACTATCTAAGGAAATAGTTAACAATGACCTCTTCTTCCTTTCTAGGACAACCATTAAGAGGAAGTGTTTGGGGTTTTTTTTTTTCCATTTTGGAAATTAGATTATTCTCTTCCTAGACAAAATTGACAGGCTTGTCAATAAAATACTATCAATACTGACTTCCATTCACTCAATGTTCATAGGGCCATTCTTAGCTATAAATGTAGCCCAAACCTGCAGGTGGTGGGCCTAGATAGCAGTGCTAGTTTTCTGATTGGTGACCACATTTCTAGTTTCTACCCTTTTCAACCCAATCTACACATAGCCAACAAGTTAATTCAACAAATATTTAGTACCAACTATGTGTAGATGACTATGCTCTGTACTACGGGAAAAAAATAAAAATAGGTATTCCTTAACATCAAATAGTGTATGAATTTATAATGGGATAGGATATTTGATAGAAAGAACATTGCACTTTTCACAAGACATTGCTTTACTGCTGACAAATTGTGTAATCTGGGACTTCACCAAGGTCACATAGTTATTAAGTATCTGAGGAGTGATTCAAACCCAGGTCTTTCTAGCTCCAAGTCCATTGTTCTATCCACTGTTCTAATGTTGATGTCTAAATCACATCTTAAGATGTAGGAATGACAACCAGGGATGGAGGGGAGGGGCTGAAAGGGGGGAAGGAGGAGAGAGAGAAATAGAAAGAGGGGGAGAGAGAGAGAGAGACAGAGACAGAGACAGAGAGAGACAGAAACAGAGACAGAGACAGAGACAGAGAGAGACAGAGAGACAGAGAGACAGAAACAGAGACAGAGGGAGAGAGAGAGAGAGAGAGAGAGAGAGAGAGAGAATGCTCCAGAAGAAGTCTGGATAATTGAAGTCCACTACTTTATCACACTTCTGTGCCTGTCTTATGAGCTACTTTCTAAACCCTTTGTTTATTTTTTCATTTTGGCCAGGTATTCTGTAATATACTTCACCGAAAATATTGCTTGTGTTTCTTCTTTCTCTGCTGATTTCCACTGAAATACTCTTTATCATACTTTCCCTCTCAAGTTCCGGGATTTGCTCACATGCGTATGTCGGCTAAAGACAGTAGTATTCAAATCTCCCTCCCCAACCACTTTAGCTATTCTTTCCCTTTTGAAAGAGATATAACACTCAAGAGCCATATTCTAGTCAAAAATCTTATGCCTACAAGTCTTACGTGAAGGGTGAGTATAAAATATAGGGTGTAAGCATTGCTTCTCTGCCTTGAGCTACTGGGTTCTCTCTCTCTCTCTCTCTCTCTCTCACACATACACACACACACACACACACACACACAGTGAGAAGATAAAAGTTTATTATCTTGTCTTTATTATGCTTTCATTCTTAAAAAAGTGGAGGAACCAAAGACTGAAACTAGTATTCTGGAAATGCTTCTCACAGTACTGTGGTTCAGCTGGTGTGTACATGATGGGAACTTTAGATAGAAGTGGCCCCTCCATTTTAGAATTTGTGATGGAGAAAAGGAAAAACATAAATAATCTGACATGCATCCTAGCTTTTGTAAAGCAGAATTTCAAGCCATTCAAAGAAAGGATCAGCAGGGTCTCACAGACTAAAATTCCAAAGGAAAGTTTAGCAAAAAGGGGAGGGAAAGCTCTCAAGAATGAAATTCTGAAGACACAAAGAGAAACAATTCCAGTGAGAAAGAAAAGGAGACTTATCTAAAGAGACCAACGTGAAAGAATGGGAAATGCATCAACCAACTTAAACTTTGTAAAAGATGTATAGGGACGAAGAAAATAAGGACAGGTAATGGAGGATGACAACAAATAATGTTAAACTCAAAATGAGCTGAGGCTGGCAAAGAAAGCTAAGTATGATGAAAAGAAGAGTAAGCTATATCAGGGAAAAGAGGAAAGTCAAAGAAGGGATAGGACCAATTCTCAATACGGGTTCAGTGATAACTTGAAATGGAGAGAAAACAGAGTTGCTCAATTCCAATTTTGCTTATATTATCTCTATCGGGGAGAATGAAAAGACAGAATGTTAGGCCAAGTCAAATAAAATGAAATTTAATAGCTATAAATGTAATGCCTTACACTTAGGTATTTTTTAAAAATCAATAACACAAGTTCAAGATGTGGGAGGTATGGACAGTTCATCTGGAAAAGATCTGGTGGGATTTAATAGACTGTAAATACAGTCTGAATCAATGGTGTGACATGGCAGTCAACAAACCAAATGCAATATTTGGCTGAATTAAGAGAGGCATCATTTCCAGGAATAAGACGGATAGTTCTGCTATGCTCTGCCCTACTCAGCCCACATCTGGAGTTCAGTTCTGTGACCCTATTTTAGAAAGGACATTGATAATCCAGAAAGAATCTAGAACAAAGGTTCCTACTCTTTTTGTGTGTGTCATTGATCCATTTGCTAGTCTGGTGGAGCCTATGAACTTGCCTCTTCTCAGAAGAATATATAAAATACAGAGGATAACAGAAGCAATGGAAGAACAGGGAAAATAAAGATGCCATTTTTTTCATCTGAGTTCACAGCCCATCCAAAATCCATCCACAGACCCCATATGTGGATCAAAGGTTAAGATCTCATCATCTAAAGAAGGCAACCAGGAAGATGAAGGAAACCCATATCGTGCCATATGAAGATCAATGAATGGAATTATGGATGCTTCACTTGGAGAATACAAGATTGTTTTTGGAGGAAGGTGCAGATATAATAGCTGTTTTTAAAATCTTTAAAAGGTTTTCACACTGTAGAGTAGTTAATTGTTGTCATTGATGTTATCGTTGTTTTAGCCCCAGATGTACAACTAAGGTCAATGGGTGGAATTCAAATTACAGCAAAAAGTATTTATTAATGTGCAAGGCACTATGCTAGGTGCTGAGGATACAATCAATCAACAAGCATTTATTAGGCACTAGCTAAATGCTAGAAATTGAGTTAGACCCTGAGGACATAATGATAAAAATCAAATAGTCATGACTTCAAGCAACTTACATTCTCTTTGGAGAGATAATATATGCATATAGAAATATATACATAATAAACACAAGGTAATTTTCTGGGGAAAGAAGGTACTAGAAGCTGGAGGGATCAGGAAAGTCCTCATGTTAAAAACCTCATGTATAAGCCTCTCCAGGTAAATATGAAATCCATCTCCTCCCCATTTCTTATAGCAAAATAGTATTCCATTACATTCATATACCACAACTTGTTTAGCCATTCCCCAATCGATGGGCATCCCCTTAATTTCCAGTTTTTTGCCACCACAAAGAGAGCTGCAATAAATATTTTTGTACA
>CM053587.1:252429674-252452726 GCA_028646515.1 Pseudochirops corinnae
ACGTGACCACATTCAGCCTATTAAGGAACAGAGTATACTTTCAAATATCCAAGGGTCCTCAAAGTCACGTAGCCACATTAGCAAAGAGCCTAGGGGCAGGGAAGATCTTCAGATTCCCATAACAGCTACTAGTTACATATTTAATAATAGTAAGAAGAAGATTGGCAGATATAATAAAGCCAAGTTCAATATTTTCCTTAATGATCCATGTTAGTCTTGGCTTCTACAGAAAACTATCTGTATGAACTTTGACTAAGGCTATAGCTTTAAAGAAGGTAGGTAGGTGGTACAGTGGATAGAGTGTTGGGCCTGGACTCAGAAACAATCATCTTCCTGAGTTCAAAGCTAGTTTCAGATATTACTAGTTGTCTGACCCAGGGCAAGTTACTTAACCCTATTTGCCTCAGTTCTTCATCTGTAAAATGGGTTATAAAAGGAAATGACTAACCTACTCCTGTATCTTTGTCAAGAAAATCCCTAATGGGGTTAGAGAGAGTTGGATGTAACTGAAAAACAATATCTACAAGAACAATAGCTTTAAACACTAATATGATGAAGAGTTGAAGTTAAATCATCTGATCTAGTGAGCTGAGTGCTGACTGATCTTAAAGTCAGAGAGACCCAAGTCATTCAACTTCTCTGACCCTAAGTTTCCACATTTGTCGGGCTAGAGCTCTCTGAGGGCCCTTTCAGATCTAAATCTACGATCCAATTAGCTAGGTGGCCCAGGAAGCAGCAAAAATATCAAATTATTATTGAATGAAAGGACCTTTGTATACAACCCAAAGTCAGTAGCTAATTGTCACAACCTCCAACAGGTGGTTGCTATTTATTTAAACTAGGTGGTGCATTAGATAGAACAACAGGCCTGAAATCAGGAAAAATCTGACCTCAGACACTTACTAGCTGTGTGACCCTGGGAAAGTCACTTAAACCGTTTGCCTCAGTTTCTTCGTAAAATGAGCTGGAGAAGGAAATGGCAAAACCACATACTGGATCATGAAGAGCTGGACAGGACTGAAACCAAGTAAACAACAACAAAATTTGAACAAGTAAATTTTATCAAAGGATAGCAATGATCACTCTTGAAAAAATATTTTACCTAAGGAAATTTTAAGAGAGACAGAAACAAAGAAGAGAGACACAGGGAGAGGAAAGAAGGAGAATCTAGAATGAACATGTACGCATTAAGGAGACTCAGTCCTCTTGAGGTCACAATAGCCCAGCTGCAAAGAGGAATTATCATCTTTATTTGCGCTTGAACCAGGACAAAGCAAGTGATAGTAGACAAATCTGCCCAAGAATTTTCTTATGAAATGAAGCCTAATGAAAGAACAACAACGTATTCACCTATTACTCCCCTCTGCAATCCCTGTTCCTCCTGCATTCTTCCTCACACACTGCTGTTGATGCCATTTCTTGGTTCAATTATTTTGTAATTTTTTTGTCCCATATTTTTCCACTAAACAGTGCCTTGTACTTTATTGCACTAAATCTCAGGACAGCACATCTAGACTCTTTCCTACAGCTTACACAGCAAATGCCAATCTAACCTCATCTAAAGTGATAGCAGTTTATCTACAGGAGAGAAAAGAAAAGTGAAGGGGAAAGAAGACAAAAACAAACAAAAACTCCTAAGTATTACTGCCAGGGTTCAATCGACAGATTTTCATTTTGCTTATGAATACAAACTAGGCATCAAGGAAATGCTGGCTTCTGCACCATCCAAAGTCTGAGCTGCAACAACTACCCCTGGAAAGAAACCGAAGTTGCCTATTTGGGAAATAGAAACTTGGTACCACATCAGGTTTCCTATGAGCTTCCAAAGGGTCATTAAAACAAAACCAAACTCCCAAAACACAAACAGAACAGCATATTGGATGTTCATTCATGCAAAGGTTTCTAAGAGCACCAGCCAGGATTCTCCTATCACGAACACAGGCTTTACCCTTCCGTCGTTTTCTCTGGCTTAACGGTTTAATTTACATCTCACTCTTTTATTTGATCTTCATAGCTTCCGGGGCCTCGATGGTTTGCAGGCCTGGTTCTCCCCTCAGTATTTTGTCACTGGGATAATGTATTTGCTGAATAGTTTCCATTTCATTCTAGTTTTAATACTTCCTCTTTTAGGGGTCTCAATTTATTAAAATCTAATAAAAGAAAGAAAGAGTGAGAAAGACAGAAAGAAGGAAGGGAGAGAGGGAGGGAGGGAAGGAGGGAAGAAAAAGGGAGAGAGAGAAGGAAAGAAGGAAGAAAGAAAGAAAGAAAGAAAGAAAGAAAGAAAGAGAAAGAAAGAAAGAAAGAAAGAAAGAAAGAAAGAAAGAAAGAAAGAAAGAAAGAAAGAAAGAAAAGGAAGAAAAAGAGAAGAGCTGATTGGATGGAGAGTGGAGTGGGTTTTTATTGTGCAGCGTAAGTCAATGACAGTGGTGACAGGTCCCTAATAATGTAGGAAGTTAACCTCTCTCAGAACACAACGAGAACTTTTGCCAACAACTTTGTCAATTTCCTGGATTACCAAAACCCAGACTCATCATTATCCTGAAAAGGCAACAGCAATTTTAGTAGGCATTCAGCTTATTTTGAGGTTAATCTATCTGCTCATAACAGGCCCAGGGCAAAATTGCAAAGTAGGCTGTTTATTTCCAGGACTCTTTCTCCACCCTCATCCCCATCCCCATCCCTTTTTACCCATTCTCAGCACTTTCTCCTGGGGCCATCAAGCTCTCTCCTGATTCCACAACCCCACACCACCATCCCCAAACATATGCAGCTTCATATATGCTGATTGCAGTACCTCCTCTGGGCTTGCCCTGTCTAGGCAGGGCCCTGTCTCTGAATTTCCCTTTTGTCTCTTTCTGCCAAATCAAAATTTACCCTCTTTATGTCCTTTTCTGCAGGAAGTTAGCACCCATCCTCGAAAAGTTCTGAATAAGTAATTCATGTTAAGGGGCTACTAGCTTTAAAAAATTCTCTTTCTCAGAGGTATCCACATTATAATAAGTTCTAATTCTTTTAATAATAATAACTAACATTTATATAGCCTTTCCTATGTGCCAGACACTGTGCTAAGTGCTTTACAATTATCTCATTTGAACCTTACAATAACCCTGGGAGGTAAGTACTAGGGTACTATTATTATCTCCATTTTTACGGGTAAGGAAACTGAGGCAAACAGAGGTTAAATGACTTGCTCAAGGTGACACAGCTGTTAAGTGTCTGTGGCTAGATTTGAATCCATGTCTTCTTGAATCCAGACCCAGCCTCTACTCACTGTACTGCCTAGTGGTCCCCAGTGCATTGATGATAGAATTTCAATTACAGGTGAAAATTCAGTCCCAAAGATATTTTGGAGCAAGAGCTGATTGGATGAGGGCTCTGCTCTCTTCACTTTGTATAAGCTCATTGAAGTCTTCTCAAGTTTTTCTGAAACCATCACCTTCATCATTTCTTACAGCACAATAGCATTTCATCATACTCATATACCACAACTTGTTCAACTGTTTCCCAATTGATGGGCATCCCCTCAGTTTTCAATCTTTACCATCACCAAAAGAGTTGCTCTGTTTTTGTACATAGAGGTCCTTTCCCTTTTTCTCTTGATCTTTCTGGGATACCAACCTAGTAGTTTCTTTTCATTTCTTTTTTTTTTTTATTTGCTCATTTACTTTTAATTTACAAGATTCAGTTCCACAATCACTTGAGTTTCGGATTTTCTCCCCTCCTTCCCCCCCCCCCCATGGTGGCGTGCAATCGTGTATAGGACAACCTAGTAGTTTCTGGTCAAAGGGCATGCACAAGTTTGTAGCCCTTTGGGCATAGTTCCAAATTGTTCTCCAGAACACTAACAGTGTATTAGTGTACAGATTTTCTTAATTCCAATCCAAAAGTCTCTTCTCTCTATCATGCTATCTTTTAAATTCTGAGTAATTAACTAAAGAAGACTTCTCCTCCCTACACTACCCCCCAAAAGAGAGCAAATGCCGAAAGTACAAGTCACAGGTAAGAGATAATGTTGAATATTGCCCATCTGTTCCTGAAGTAAGCCAAAGAAGCTAAGGAGAAGACCAATAAAGGAGGCAAGAAGGTCTCAGGAAGGTTCATTCACATCTCCTCTCTTTTAGTGGTACCAATTATTCCCATATTTAATGATTCTGGGCAAGTCACTTAACCTCTCAGACTCAATTTCATCATCCATAAAATGGGGGAATAATCACACCTACCTTACAGAGTAGTTGTGAGGCACAAATGAGATAATAAATGTATAGCACTCCATAAATCAAGATACTACATGAATGTTAGCTACCACTATCATTGTGTTAAACTGGAAAGCTTTCAGTTAAGAAACTAAGAATTAAGGATGACCTTAAAGTTCAGTTATCTTGCCAGCATGTGGGCTAGCAATAAAAAATGTTTGCAGCCTCCATTAGACAACCGTATGTAAAAAGTCAGAATGTGGAGTTACAGGTGTTTCCAATGTATGGATTTGTTTCCCTTAGCCGTAATGTTTCCTTACAAGGGAGGGCCTTCTATTAGGCAAAGAGTAAATTAATAGTAATAGAGAGGCACAGGAAAAAAAGAAAAAGAAATGAACATCAATAAAATATTTCAAAATACATAGAAGGAAGAAAAATTGTTTTGAAGAGGACACAGGCAAAAAAGGCAATTTTATTACTGCCATGTTAAACTTTGTGTTTAAAAAAACTACATTAATAGAAGTTCAAGATTTCACTTTATTTGTATATGAAAATGTACATGTTTCCTTATGACTGGTAAATTCATAATAAAACAGAAAAGTTTTTTAAAAAGTATTCTCTGCAAAGCAGATGAAATAAATTTACCCAATCTCATTAAATATGGGAATGATCAGTACCTCTGACAGAGAGGAGATGTAAATGAACCTTCCTGAGATCTTCTTGCCTCCTTTATTGGTCTTCTCCCTAGCTCCCTTGGTTTACTTCAGGAACAGATGGGAAATATTCAACATTATCTCTTACCTGTGATTTGTATTTTTGGCATTTTCTCTCTTTTGTGGGGCAGTGTAGGGAGAAGTCGTTGTTTAGTCAGTTACTCAGAACTTAAAAGACAGCATGATAGAGAGAAGAGACTTCTGGATTGGAATTAAGAAAATCTGTACACTAATATACTGTTGGTGTTCTGGGGAACTATGCCCAAAGGGCTACAAAGTTGTGCATGCCCTTTGACCCAGAAACTACTAGGTTGGCATCTCAAAAAGATCAAGAAAAAAAGAGAAAGGATCTCTATGTACAAAAACAGAGCAACTCTTTTGGTGGTGGTAAAGAATTGAAAACGGAGGGGATGCCCATTAAATGGGGAACAGTTGAACAAGTTGTGGTATATGAGTATGATGAAATACTATTGTGCTGTAAGAAATGATGAAGGGGATGGTTTCAGAAAAACTTGAGAAGACTTCAATGAGCTAATACAAAGTGAAGTGAGCAGAACCAGAACATTGTACACAGTAATATTGTAAGGATAATCAACTGTGAGCAGCTAGGTAGTACAGTGGATAGCATGCCAGGCTTGGAGTTAGGAAGAACCACCTTGCTGAGTCCAAATCTGGCCTTAGACACTTATTAGCTATGTGACCCTTGGGAAGTCACTTCACCCTGTTTGCCTCAGTTCCTCATAGGTAAAATGAGCTGGAAAAGGAAATGCCAAACTACTCCCATATCTTTGCCAAGAAAACCCCAAATAGGATTGTGAAGAGTTGGACATGACTGAAACTACTGAACAACAACAAAATCAACTGTGAAAGACTTAGCTACTCAGATCAACACAGTGATCCATGACAATTTCAAAGGATTCATGACGAAAAATGCTGTCTACTTTCAGAGAGAAAATTGGTGAGTTCTGAGTGCAGAGTGAAGATTTTTTTCATTTTCTTTATTTTTCTTGTATATTTATTATCATTATTATTATTAGCAACATAGGTAATAAGGAAATATGTTTTGTATGACTTCACCTATATAATGGGTATCATCTCACTTGCCTTCTCAATGGATAGGGAAAGGACTGGAGGAAAGGAGAGGATTTGGAACTCAAAAAAAAGAATTTAAAAAACATTTTGGGGGGCAGCTAGGTGGAGCAGTGGATAGTGCACTGGCCCAGGAGTTAAGAGGACCTGAGTTCAAATGTGGCCTCAGATGTGACACTTATGTGACTCTAGGTAAGTCACAACTCCAACTGCTTGAAAATAATTTATTTAATTTAAAAATAAATTGAGATGACTTGAATTCAAATCTCTACTCTGACACTTAATAGTTTTGTGACTGAGTAAGTCATTTAAGCTCTCTATGACTTAGTCAAGGCCTTAGGAGATAACTAAGACTAAGATCTGTTTCAGTAGAGGGAGTTACCCCAACAAAATCACAGGCCCTTCCACTACTTCACAGGAGCATATATTTAGAGCTGGAAGGTACATCTAGTTCAACTCTCTCATTTTACAGATGAAGAAATTGGGACTGTTTAGTGCCTTCTCAAGGTGAAACAGGGATTTTGATTTATTCAGGGTCACACAGATAGCAAGGGTTTGAGGCAGGATTTGAACCCATGTTTTCCTGATTTCAAGTACAGTGTCCACTATTCTCCCTCTTGTTATTAATCTTGTTGAAAATAAGAACATTCTCACAAGGGAACATCAATTTGATTGCAGATAGATTGTGCACACATGAGAATACATATACATATGTGTAGGCATCAAAGGCAGGATTTGAATCTAGATCCTCTGATGGAAAATCTAATGTTCTTTCCACTGTTATCATTATGGCAACAATAGGAAACTTGATTTCCTGCATTGCAATGTATAGCTATTTAATATAAATTCATTTTTCTAAGCATCCCCCTCCCATCCTTACAGAAGTGATGATGATGGAACATTGAATATGCTATCAGATTTGGTTGATGAGTCAATTAGTTTTGCTGAATTATGTGTTTGTGTTTCCTTTTCCTATTTTCACTAAGAATTGTTCACTGCATAGTGGAGAAAGGGAAGGACATTTTCAGAAATGAGAGTAATGCAAAGTCAAAAGTTGTCAAATATTAAAATATAGGAGCAAAAAGTTTAATTTTTCTTTCTCATGTGTGTACAATCTATCTGCAATCAAATTGATGTTCCCTTGTGAGAATGTTCTTATTTTCAACAAGATTAATAACAAGAGGGAGAATAGTGGACATTGTACTTGGAATCAGGAAAACATGAGTTCAAATCCTACCTCAGACCCTTGCTATCTGTGTGACCCTAAATAAATCAAACCCTCTTTAGGCTTTAGTTTTCTCATATATAAAATGAAGGGGTTGGACTAGATGGCCCATGAGATTCCTTCCAGTCATAGTCTATGTCCAAATGAACTTTTTTTAAGTGATTTTTTGTTTTTAAAGTCTTTTGGAGAATTCAGCATGATTTTGTGGCCTCAGAACAGGGAATTGGGAATTCTCTCTTCTAATCAAGTTACCCTCACTGATTTCCTAGGGGATCTTGAGCAATTATTTAATTTTTTTTTTCATTCTTTGATGCCTTGTGGTAAAAATGTGGATAATGCTTATTTCATGAGGACGTTGTGTGCATTAAATAATGGATGATCATTAAGGGATTTCAAAATATAGCAAACTAAAGAGATTTTCCATATAGTAATTACGTGTGTTCTGGTTATAAATGACTACATTTAAATGCACTGCTCCTCTGGTGCTCTTAAAGAATGCCATCCCAGCGGGGCTTTAATTTCTATGAACTCCAGGATATGCCTTGGTCTATTTGAAATCTCATGCAAAGACACAGTGGCCCAGGGCCAGACAAGATAGGGTTTCCAAAGGGTTTGTTTATTTTTCTAGGGGTAAAGCTTAGAGACAGAAAGATCTGGATTCAAAATCTGCTTCTGTTACTTATTGGCCACATAATTAATGCTGGTCAAGTCATTTAACTTCTGTGGTCCTTAAGTAACCTAGGATTTATCTACTAATAAATTATATACAGATTTCAGCCTGGAGTTTCCCCATGATGATGAAATCCCAAATAACTCCACATTCACATTAAGTTAGTACTGGTAATATAATTTAGTTTTCTTATACCGACCATGACTTTCTCCAGTGCTCTTTGGATCACTTAAAAGTTTGGCTCTTCTGAGACAGTGGTGTTCCATGTGATTTATAGCCAGATAGCCTCACTGGGAGATTATTGATTCTTTAAAAAGAGGGGGAAGGGGGAATTTGGAGGCAATGAGCCTCTTGGGAACATTAAAAGCAGTATACAGTTTCCCAAATGCCATCCAGTTCTCCCCCTCCTATTCATTTCTTGGCACAGCTCACTGCCCATTTGCAGTTCTTTTCCATGATGACTTGTACATGTGAACTGGCATTTAAAAAAAACAACAACAAGGACATATATGGCAAGAGATGGTTTGGTCATATACATAAGAGTAAGGAATAGCTACTGAAATCTCAAGTGTTTACTCTGGCATCCAAGAAATATTAAAAGAAGCAAATGAAGACCTCTATTTTGTGTTAGGTGGACTCTCAAATTTTTCATAAATCTAAGGCTTCATGAAAACACAGGATGAGAAACCATGGAGGCATTGCGAGCTATACTAGTGAAGAAAGTATTGATCACCAGGTAAGCAATCCGTAAGTCTGTATTGAATGCCTACTACATCTCAAGCTATGTGTTAGAAATACAAAGACAAAAATGAAACAGTACTTACCCTCAAAGGGCTTACATTCTACATACTAATGAGGTAATGGATTTAAGTAAAATTTCCACCTGCCCAGAAAATAACAGTTGAGATCTCTGCCCAGTTGTATGGGGACATCTCATAAATATAAGGTAATAGGGTGGTGGCTATAATCCCCCCCACCTCCCTACTTCCTACTCCCCTCCCCCTTCCCCCATGCCCCAACTATTGCAATTTTCTTGAACTTTCCAAAATATCTGGTTGGGAGCAGCTGGGGGCACAGTGAATAGAGCACCAGCCCTGGAGTCAGGAGGACCTGAGTTCAAATCCCACCTCAGACACTTAACACAAAACTAGCTGTGTGACTATGGGCAAGTCACTTAACCCCAATTGCCATACCTTCCTCTCTCCAAAAAAAAAGAAAAGAAAAGAAAAATATCTAGTTGAATGCAAACTGGAAACATTGGTTACCATCAATTACTCACTGACTTTGGAAGTTAGCCCCCAGACCATTGCTTTGAACTTCAACTACTGATTCTTTAGTAGCCCAAATGTTTAGCTGCTTTAGAAGGAAAAATTACATCTTTTCTCTATCACCTTTCTCTATTACCTTTCCCTCATTTATTGATCTAATCATTAGATCAATTAGATTCTAATGGGATGTAGTTCCACATCTTCGTGAGTTCAAATCTGGCCTCAGACACTTACTAGCTGGGTGACTTTGGGCAAATTATTTAATCTTATTTGCCTCAGTTTTCTCATCTATAAAATGAGCTAGAGAAGGAAATGGCAAACCACTCCAGTCTCTTTGCCAAGAAAACCCCAAAAAGGGGTCACAAGTAACTGACATGACACAGTAACAACAAAAACACTTCCTACTACTGTTTCACATAATTTTCATATGATAAAACTTCATTAATTTGAACTAACTAAAGGAGGCAGGGAGAGGCAAGTAGGATTTAGTGAAAGTCTACATTTTAGGGTAGTTTTTAAGAAGTAAATTTCTCTGATTTTCAGTTACTCAGCTACTCAAAGTATTTCCAGATAGAGGCCGTCTGAAGCCAATCATCATTATTGTTCAGTTGTTCAGTACAACTCTTTGTGACCCCATAGACTATAAAATGCCAGGTCCTTCTATACTCCACTGTCTCTCAAAGTCTAAGTTCATGTTTGTTGCTTTCATGACACTATCTATCCATCTCATCCTATGTTGTCTCCTTTTCCTTTTGCCTTCAGTCTTTCCCAACATCAGTGTCTTTTTCCAATGCCTCCTATTTTCTCATTATGTGGTCAAAGTATTTAAGCTTCAACTTTAGTATTGTACCTTCCAATGAATAGCCTAAATTAATTTCTTTAAGTATTGACTGATTTGATCTCCTTATTGTCCAAAGGTCTCTCAAAAGTCTTCTCCACACCACAATTTAAAAGCATTGATTCTGTGGTGCTCAACTTTCTCGATAGTTCAACTCTCACATTGCTACTGAATGTAGCACTGAACTCATACATTGCTACTAAAAAAAACCCACATCTTTGACTATACAAACCTTTGCTGGCAAGGTGATAGCTTTGTTTTTTTAGTATGCTGTCTAGATTTGCCATAGCTTTCCTTCAATTTCATAGTTGCGGTCACCGTCTGCAGTGATCTTTGAGCCCCAAAATATAAAATCTGACACTCTTACATTTCTTCTCCATTTGCTACTGAAGCCTATTGAAATGACCAGTAAAATTTACTGACATCTAGCTCAACATGGATTGAATGAACCAGGATTTAAAATGAATCCAAAAAAAATTGTTTACTGACTACCAAATATCCTTAATTAAATAATGCATCTGGGATCTATCTATTCACAAAATATATTTACATATAAACTACTCATATAGCTGATGTATGAGTATCTCCTAAACCATTTATAAAAATCTAGGCATTTGAATTCCCATTTGTAGTTGCTGAAACAAAAGTGACTGTAGCCAAGTTCAGTTAAAAGGAGCAAGAGGAGGGTGAGAGTGGAAAGGAAGAGAGCACTGTGACACAGCAGAAAGAAAAAAAAAGACTTTGGAACCTTGTGGAACATAAATAACTATACTCAAGATACAACTTCCAGGATATGTCAAAATATGTAGAGTTTAAAATTAAGTTGAAAGACTCACAAAAACGCCCAAACAAGAGGCAATGATCATCAACCACTGACATGCCAATGACACGTTATCCAACAATCCAAACATGCCGAGTGTTCCTTTTCATGGCAACTAGAACCATCTAACAGGACTTGGCAAGATTTCTCATAGAAGGACTATTGTTCTGGGCTTTTCACTTGTCTGTTTTTTTCACAATATAATTCTCTTTTCTCTAACTGAAGACTAGGCAAAAAACAATCATAAAGTTAAACCTAATTAGTCTATTTATCAAGGTCATTTTCTTTAGCTAACCAATTAATATGTTAGACTAAAAGATTTCCTCCGGAAAAAAATTCTCATAAAATGATTTTTTTTTAATTATAATATGTAGGAGAGTATAATACTCTGGTGCAATGGAACAGACCTCCAAATTCATCAATGGGTGGGGAAATTCTCTCCAATAATGCTGTTTGACAATTTCCCCATAATTTATAGCTTTAGAAAATTCAGATTTTTTAATTAGAGAACTGACCTGGTTAGTGAAAGGAAGGCATGCTTTGAAGACAGAAAAAAAAAAAAGGGCCCAAATACTAGCTGAGAGGTTAAGTAACTTGGTAGGGGTCACAGAAATTAATGTGTGGCACCTTGGTGATGGAGTAGCTAGAATGCTGGCCTTGGAGTCAGTAAGATCTCAGTTTAAATCCTACTTAGATGTCTACTAGCTGTGTGATTCTCACCAAGTCATTTAAGATCTTGGTGCTTCAGTTCCCTCACCTATAAAATAGGGGTAATAACAGTACTTATATCATATGGCTATTATAAGGATCACATGAGATAATGTCTTTAAAGTGTTTAAATGTATCTAAATGTATTTAAAGTGTTTAAAATGCTAGGCAGTAGTAGTAGTAGTAGTATAGGATTTGAACCCAGATCCTCCTAAGTTCAAGGTCAATTCACTACACCAACTGTTAAGAAAAAAAGCCTAAATACTAAGTTAATGAACTATTACAATTATCAGATGCCAAGAGTTTGGGTTGTTTCTCATTATCAGGCTCTCCATACTGAAAAATGCTGTAGGTTGCCTAGCTACACCACTGCCTATGCAGAGATTGTTTTTTGTTTGGATCATTTAGTTAGACAACTAGTTGTTACAGTGGAAAGAGTGATGGACCTAGAAGTCAGGAAGACCTGAGTTCAAATCCTACCTCAGGCATAGATGAGACAATGTGATACTGGGCAAGTCATTTAACCTGCTTGTCTCAATTTCTTCATCCATAAAATGAAGATAATAATAGGACCTATCTCATAGGGTTGTTGTGAGAATCAAATGAGAGAATTCTTGTAAAGTACTTTGTAAAAGTTAAAGTGTTATATGAAAGCTAGTTATTGTTATTAATTATTAGTGAGCTAGTGGTTTCTTTAATTAGGAAGGGATTAAATTTTAGTTTTACTTGCAACTAATCCCCTGAGAATATTTTATTTTTAATTTAAAAGGGTAAATTTAAGCTACATATGAGCAAGGATAGTTAATATACCTCCCTCCACAAACAAAAAAATAAAAATCTTCTGTTTAATTGAGGCTAATGGACTAGTTCCAAAGTAATGTTCAGTTAAATGTTAAGAAACAATAGAGAAACTACAAATTCAGTGTTTCCTTCCAAGCTGATAATGTTGTTCCAAATGAGAATCCTGTTATATTGCCTCAGTTCTTGGTGGTAAGTCGGGTATGCTTTCTTAAATCTTCTCTTACTCTGTTCTCTCCTTCCCCATTACACAGATACAGACACAGACACAGACACAGACATAGACACACACACACACACACACACACACACGCAATCAACCAAAATCCCTTATATAAATCTTTAGCTTCTGAACTTTATCATGCTCTAGGAATATTATGAACTCTTCTAATTAGGGAAAAATGTTAGTTCCTATTTCTGTCTTGAGGTAAATAGAGCCACAGGACAATAAATTATAACGCCCTTTTCTAGAAGCAATGATAGTGCTGATCACTATTTCCAAGGCAAGAGTTGGGAAAAGAAAGTGAGTGGGGGTCTGCTTCAGCAGGGCAAGTAGCAAGATCTTCAGGGTGTGTGACCATGGACATGGCAGTCTAGGTTTAGCTAGATGTAGAGGGCTAAGTGAGTTAGCACTTATTCATCCATTTTGGCTGAACCCCAGAGTGGTGTTTTCAATGCTGAGAAGCCTGACTTCCCTTAGGAGGCTCAGGATAAGGGTAAGGAGGGGTTAGTCTCTGGACTGTCTATTCCAGTCGGTAGAAAAATGAGACAGCAGCAGGGAAGAGGATAAAATGGTTGGATGGATGTGGATGGGATGTGAAGTATGGTCTGAGGCCAGTTGAAAACTGATGGAAGAGGTCAAAGGCCATTTCACTGCATTACTCCCTTATTCAAAATACCAAGAGCCTTGAGTAGAGCTGGAAATTGTATCCACTACCTAGGGGTGGCTTCTCACTATGCAGCCTAAGTTCATGTTGGTATTTTGTGTTTCCATGTCAAACTGTAGATTTGTGATCATCTTTAAATAATAATAATTTGTAATAATCCACTCTATTCCACACACATTTTTCAGACAGATTGTTGTCCATCTATGCTTCCCTCAACATGCATTTGTAAATTAGCTTTTTTTCTAATATGGTTGAGGAAGCTAAGGTTCAGAGAAGTAAGTGATTTAATCAAGGTCACACAGCCATTCATGCTTGGTATATATGTGTAATTTAAGTGATTAAACTGTGATCTAAGTGAAATGTCTTGCCCAGGATTGCACTGCTAGTAAGCAACAGAGCCAGGTTTTGATGCCAGGTCTTATGACTCCAAATCCAGTGTTCTTTACACCACACTATGATGCCAGTATTGAAGCTAGGAAGACCTGGGTTAAAGTCCCATCTCTGACACATAGTGGTTGTATGACTGTGGGTAAGTCACTTCATCAAACAATGCTCTAGATAACTTTCTAAGACTGTAAGTGGCAGGGAAAATGCCAACCTGCATTAGTAGAGAGAGCTTCCTCACCTGGGAGTTCCCTAGACTAAGGAAATCACCGCTCCAGGTCCTATCTCCTATCTTTATGCCAAAGGAAATTTACAAAAGATACTGTACAAGAATTAAAAAATCAAGCCATAAGAGTTATCCCAACTCTTCCTCTCCATTTCTTTATCCAAGAAGAGCCATCTTCATCTCCATCTTCTGTATTTCCCAGGGATTTTAGGTCATTAAATTGATTTGTTTAAATTCCTTCCCTAGATCCTGCTGGAATTTCCCGTCCTTATTTTAAAGACTCCTTATCATTCAAAATTATCCTCAATAATGACTGAATGTCCACAGGGACATCAGAAAGTTCCACTTTGGCCTGGTTTAGCTTTCTGATAATTATGTTGTACAGTTCTGAAACTGCCTTTCCTTGTGTTCAAATTGCAGTCAGTTCCCAATGCTGATACTGCCTCCAGCTACTGCTGTCCAACCCCATTTTACAGATGAGAAAACTAAGATTGAGTTATGTTAAATGAATTTACCGGGGTGATGTAGTTACCAAGTAGCAGAACTGAGTTTCAAATTCTCTGACCCTGATCTACTGCTATTACTACTGTACCACACTGCCTGTTAATTACTGCCACACACAGCAGACTTAGTTCTTTCTCCAAGACAGCCAGATGGTACAGTAGCTAGAAGGCTGAGCCTGGAGCGAGGAAGACCTAAGTTTAAATCCAGCCTCAAACATTTACTAGCTGTGTGTGTCTGGCTGGCCAAGTCACTCAACCTCTGTTTGCTTCCATTTCCTAAAGTATGGGGAAAATAATATGCCTACCTCCCAGAATTATCACGAGGTTCATATGAGATAGTTTTTATAAAGCATTTAGCACAGTGCCCAACACATAGGAGGCACCTAATAATTGCTTGTTTCCTTCCTTCCTAGTTTCTTTCCTTCCTTCCTTCCTACCTACCTACCCATTTCATGAGGAAAATAGGAGAACATATTAGATAATCAAGCCCAAAATCCAAAATTAAGAATTAAGGTCAATATCCCTCTACGTGGGGCTCCCTATTCTCCAACATTTCACCATTCAAATGGGTTTTAGTTTTAGTGGGAGTGACCTAGTCTCCATCTGAACAAGCTGATCTGAAGAGTGGGCAGAACACCTACAAGCACACAGACACTTTCACAAGAAATCAATGGACTCCCACACATACCCTGTCTCTGCCACCCCCCCCCCCCAGTAGGATTTATTAAACACAACTGTACATGAACAATTGGTTCTTCAACTCCTGAATGAGGACTGATAACCACAGAAGTTGATAGACAGCATGGGGTCCAGCAAGGTTGCTGATCTATAAAGATCATTCAACACAGATTTTCTTTTAAATCCTTGGAGTGCTAAGGTGCATATTGTTTTGTTGTTGTTTTTTACTGATTGTATCCTCTGCCTTGAAGAAAGAAGAAGAGAAGAAGAAGAAAAAGAAGAAGAAGAATCAATGAGTAAAAACTTGTCAGAAAGCTATAATTTATGGTGGAGGCCACTCAGAGACCTCTTGTTTGTGCAATGGAATGCGCCACTTCCATAGACATATGGTTTAAGTTAGCGGCAAAAATGCTCGACAAGTGCATGCAAGGGTCTGGTGCGAATGGCTTCCATTTTAGTTATTTATAGCTGTCCACAACCATCGTTGTTTTTATTTGAAAATTATTAGAGCAATTACGGGGTGGGGGGTGCGGAATTTCAATGCACAGCCAAGAATGATTCATGCCATGAAGAATAAGCATAGAAGTAGCAATTCTGAAGACTATTTCTTTGGGGCTCTCTATTGAGATTTTATTTTAATCAGGTTTTGTAATGCTGCTCTGTAATGCAACTACCCATTTTCTACTCCCTCTCACTAAAAAGAGAAAATAATGATTTAAAAGTAGATAGAAACAAAAGAAATGCTTTTAAAGAGGGCTTGTAAATTTGAATATATTTGGCCTCCCATTTATAACAAGTCCAGTTTAATTCAATAAATGTTTATTAAACTTCTACTGCTATGCCAGGCACTGGAGATACAACTTGAAAACAATAGTTGTGACTCCAAGATATTTACAATGTAATGAAAGTGAGGGGATATGACAGGCAGACAAATACTACGCAACCAGGCAGAATGTGATCAGATTAAACCAAAGGCCCAGCCAAAATTAAATAAGGAAATTTGAGGAGGGAGAGATAAGTTTCAGCTGAGGTGATCTAGGAATGCTTCATGGAGTAGGTGACATCTAAGAAGCCTTAGGAGTATAAGAGGTACTCAATGAGTACCAACTTCAATTATTTGTGAACAGTTAGAAAGGGAAGTAGTGGTCACTAAGAACCAGCATGGCTTCATCAATAACAGGTAATGCCAAATTCATAAGCATCATTATGCACATTTCTATAATGCTTTAAGGTTTGCAGTGCACTTTCCTCATAATAACCCTGTGATGTAAATTTACAGATGAGAAATCTGATGCTCTGAGAAGGTAAGAAACAGATTAAATGACTTGCCCAAGGTCACACAGTTAGTAAGAACTAATAAAACTCATTGGAATGGTGAGATGTTGTAAAATAGGGAGACTCATGTAGAGGGATATTCACCTTAATTCTTAATTTTGGATTCTGGGCTTGATTATCTAACATGTTCTCCCACTCCCCTCATGAAGTAGGTGGGTAGACAGGAAGGAAAGAAACAAGCATTTATTGGGTGGCTTCTATGTGTCAGGCACGGTGCTAAGAACTTTACAAACATTATCTCATTTGAGCCTCATGATAATTCTGGGAGGTAGGTACTATTATCCCATTTTATAGTTTAGGAAATGGAAGCAGACAGAGGTTGAGTAACTTGACCAGCCAGGAACACACAGCTAGTAAATGTTTGAGGCTGGATTTGAACTTGCTAACTGAATGACATTTGGCAGGTGTGGCAAAACTCTACTATGATTTCCTAAAGGCTGCAACAGAGGTTGTTTCAGACATTTGGGTCAGCCTGTGCAAATGAAGGGAGGTGCGAAAATAAGAGCTAGAAACAGTTAACAGCTGAGTTTGGTTGGAACATAGAGAAGGTGGGGGGGGTACTGATAAATAATAACTAATTACTAGCATTTACATAATGTTTTAAGGTTGGAAAAACACTTTACAAATATTATCTCATTTTATCCTCATAACAACCCTGGGAGTTGGGTACTACTATTATCTTCATTTTAGAGATGAATTAACTGAGACAGATAGATTTGAAGTGACTTGCCCAGAAGTGAAATCATGAGGTGGTGGCAATATGAATGAAGAGAATAACAAAAGAGACTTTTGTAACTATGTTGGGATGAGAAGAAAAGCCAACAACAGAAGAGATAGTTTGGCTTATGATCTTAATCAGTGGAGAGAAGGAAAAAATACTCAATTCTTTTTTTTCTTCTGCCATGGAAAATGATTAACAAACCAGGAAAGTAAAACAAAATTGCTAAATAAGGATATTAATACTTAAGAACAGTAAGAAGATGCATTCTTCAGATTATAGGTCAGTGAGTAGAAATTTCCCAGCAAAATTCTATGCCACATTATTAAAGGGATAGTTTGTAAACATCTAAAATGGGAATCAAAAATGAAAATGATCCAATATAGCCTAATCAAGAATTGACTGTGTCAGACTAATCTGATTTCCTTTTCTTCTTCTGTTTTTTTATGTTTTTTTTTTGTTTTTTTTCTTCTGTTTTTTTAGACTGTATTCTGCCTTGTTAGACCAGGAGACAAGTATAATATTGAACACCTAGATTTCAACAACACTTTTCATAAAGTCTCTCATGCTATCTTCATTTATAACAAGCTAAATTTAAATTTGTTTTAAATGAACTAAATAATAGTACAGTAAAGATGGATATGGAACCAGTTAAATAACAGAACCTCATAAATTCATGGTTCAAGATCACTTTGGACATATCACTATCAGGTTGGATGACAGAGACAAGATCCATTAGTTTATTCTCAACTAGTTAGAATTTAGTAAGGTGAAATTTAGTAGTGATACATGTAATATACTACATTTGGTTGGTTTTTATTTTTTTAAATCAATTGCAAAAGGACAGGCATGGCTAGATTGTAGTTTACGTGGAAAAGTTTCGAGGTATTATCAGTCAATAAATCAATCAACAAACTTTGATTAAGTACCTATTATGCGAAAGGCAGGCAAGTGTGGTTTGGTGGACAGAGAGCCAGCCTCAAAGTCTACCTTGGCTAAGCCCCACTTCTAACATATACTAACAGGTGAGACCCTGGTCAAGTCATTTAATATCTCAGTGCCCCCAGACAAATCTCTAAAACTATGTTTCACAGAAGCTAATAAACTACCTTGATATGGGGGCTTTCCCATGAAATATATATAAGTCAAGAAAAAAATAATATGACTGAGACAGTAAAGATACAAAAATAAAACTGTCCCTTCCATGGAGTAGAAAACACATAAATATATAATTTAAAACAGAATCAATACAAAGTATTGTCAGGTGCCCTATCAGGGAATGAGCTGAGCTTTCATAGAAAGTACAGAATCAAAACAGTAGGTCAGGATGAGGGAGCACAGTCTGAGCAAAACCCATAGACAAGAGCTGGCATGGTGGATGTGAGGAACAGTCAAGGCCAGTTTGACTGGACCCATTAAAAGCATGAAAAAGGAAGATTGGGGTCAGGTTGTGGAGGGCTTCAAATAGTAAACAGAGATAGCCACTAAAGATTATTGATCACAGGAGCACTCATGGTGAAACTTGTGCTTTAGGAATGCTGGGGCCCATGGCAGCTAAAGAAGCTTGGGCTACATCATTGCTCCATATAAAGGAGGAAAAAGTCCCGCTACATGCTGACCTGGTTAGCCCAAGTCTGGAGTATTATTACATTGGGCTATAGTTTAGAATAGAATGTGTCCAGTGGGAGGCAAACAGGGTAGGAAGGGAATTGGCACCCATACCGCTGGAGTATTTTTCTGAAGGTACTAGGGACATAAATTTAACCTGAAGATTTGGGAAGGGAACACGATCACTGTATTGACATATTTGAAAAACATTCATGAGGTAGAGGAATTGGGCTTATTCTGGTTAACCCCAGAGAATAGAACCAGAAAAAATAATTGAAGGGGAAGAGAATAAGCTTTTATCGTGGCTATTATTTACCAGACACTGTACCAAGTATTTTACAAGTATTTTCTCATGTGATCATCACAACAGCCCTGTGAGTTAAGTGCTACTATCATTTTACAGTTGTTGAAACTGAGACAGACAGTGGGAAAATGACTTGCCCAGGGTCAGACCACTAGTAAATGTCTGAAACTGGATTTGAATACGGGTCTTCCTGACCTCTGGTCCAGCACTCTATTCACTACTACATCTAGATGCCTCGAGAACAGCAGCTCTCAACCTGTGGGTCACAACCCCTTTGGGGGTCGAATGACCCTTTCACAGGGGTCACAGGTGTCGTCGAAGACCATCGGAAAATACATATTTCTGATGGTCTTAGGAACCGAGACACCCCTCCTCTATCTGTCTCCAGGTGGGTCCGTGCACATGCAGATATTCCCACATACAAATATTAAAGGGTCCTGGCATTAGGAAGGTTGAGAACCACTGCTCTAGAAGATAAAAGGTGGCATATTTTAGTTTAATATAAAAATCAAATTTACAGGCTCATCAGGCCATAGATTCAGAGCTGGAAGGGATCTGTAGAAACCACCTCTTCTAACTCTCTTGTTTTACAGATGAGAAAACTGAGTTCCCAGGAGATTAATGATGTGACCAAAGAGCCCTGATCTAGGACTAGAATCCAAGTCATCTTCCCCTTGTGCCCTGCTGCCTTTCTTAGACTAGATCACCAGCAAGTCTCCGTCCAACTCTGACATGCTGTATTTCCATGACTGTTAATTAAAGTTAGTCAAAAATGGAATGATTTACCTTGGAAGGCCAAAAGTTTGTCCCTTAAAGGGTTCATGAAATGGCTTGATGACCACCTGTCAAGGATATTGTAAGTTCCTTGAGGACAAGAACTGTTTTGTTTGTTTGCTTTTTCTTTTATCTTGGTATCTGAATACAAAGGAGAGTGCAATGTAGAGCTGGAAGAAATTTTCTAGAACCTAGAGGCAAGTTGTTATAGTGAAATGAGTCATGGATTTAGGGTGTAAGGTCTTGAATTGGAATTTGACCTCTACAGCTTACTACCGGAATGACATTTGGCAGGTTACAACCTCACTGGACCTCAGTTTTCTCATATATACAATGAGGTCAAACCTAACATACACTGAAGTCCCTTCCAGTACTAAACCTATTATCTTTAAACAATGACTCGTGGTCCTAGTGGCTAGGGACCGGTTCCCACTAAAGGGCCACAGTCTCAGGTTTGTATTGACTGAGTTCAGTTCTCAGGGAGACTGGTCACATAAAGGGGTGCTAAGCTCTTCCTACATTCTCTAGCTTATTACACCCCATACTGTAACTCAAGGGATCACACAAGATTGACCTTTCCGACTCTAAATTGATAATCTATGAACCAGATAAAGAGTTCATCTACTTGAGTACTACACTCTTGTGACTATCACTCATCTAAAGAAATATCAACTTTTTTTTCTCTGCAAAATTTTTATTTCTTTATTTTTGCGCTTACCTCTCTTCTCTGAGATAATATTTGTAAAGTGATGTCAGGCATATAAGAAGCTATATGAATGCTTATTCCTCTCCCTTTTACTCTTCCCTTCTACCTGTTATGTTTCCTTTTACACTTCTTCCATTTTTCCCTTTTACACCTGCTTTTCATGTGATAAACATTCTCCTTCCAGCTGCCCTTCCTTATAATCTTTCCAGATGTTTACATTTTCTTCATTTTGTTAGAATTCCAACTGCAGCTGCTAAGGACTCATGGTTAATAACTAAACAGTGTTATACTGCTCTAGTTCATATGCAAAGAAGATTCTGCTTGAACCACCATTATTAAGGCATGCACTTTTAGTAGTTCTACCAATAGTGGGAATTGATTTAAAATGATTCAGCCATATTCTCCCACCTGATCTCCTTTGGAAACAATGGGCATTTGCTGGTAAAATGACTGGATGATAGTTAATGGAGTAATCTATGGCAATAGTGTAGCTCAAAGCTAACTGGCCCACATCTTGGCCTTATGACACCATGTTCTAAATAAATATTTCCCAATGAAACACTTGGTGTGTAGAAAAGATGTTCTTGGTGCACTGAAATATTAACCTGGTTATTCTCGACTCTGTCAATTTCTGGCCCAAATGATAACAGGTACATGGAAATGCTGGTGACCATACAAAGACATGTAGAGAGAATGATGGGGGTGTGTGCATGTATGTGGTGTGTGTGTGTATGTTTGTGTGAGGGAGACAGACAGAAAGAATGTATATGTGCATGTATACATGAGTATTAGTGTATATCCTATGGTTCAAAACTTATTTGCATAAGACTATCCTTGGTGGAGATTCATTAATCAGTCTTCCATGCCTGTGAGAGGGGTGGAGTGGGAGAGAAGAGAAATTGTGGCCTTTGGTTTCCAGTTTTGAGAGAAGAGACACATGGCTCCAGATTCTCTTCAGAGAAAGGTCTCTGAAGGAAGAGAAAAGGAAAAAGCCAACACATGAAGGAGAGATTCTTCAATTATATCTCCATCCCTAGCTTATTATGTTAGAAACTTTGTCAAATTTCCCTGTGGGTGAAATCCAGGACTTTCTTGTATGAACTTAGATGTCTTATTCTCAGTAGGAGAGCTCATTAACTCTATGTACTTTCTGGCATATTCTCATTTGCATACCTTTCTGATTTCTGTTTGCTATTGGCTTAGATCAGTGGTTCTCAACCTTCCTAATGCCGGACCCTTTAATACTCGTATGTAGGTGTATCTGCATGTGGATGGACCTGTCTGGGGTCGTTTGACCCCTAAAGGGGTCGCAACCCATAGGTTGAGAACCACTGGCTTAGATAAATGGATTTATCTGCTATTTGCTACATGTGTTGTATGTGGAATTGGCATTTGATGGGAAAGAATCAGTAGCACTTATTCCCCAAAAAGGGATTTCAATTAGGAGCACAGCTTGAATCTAAAAAAATTATTTTCCCTAGACTAACAATATTTAGAGGGATATATAGATATAATCATAGTCTAATACCCCCTTTTCTCTGAGGAGAGTAGAGTGGCTAACTTCTGGTGCCAATTTCCTGCTTCCCTTCCTGGCAAGAATCAAAGTCTTCCTTGGAAAAGGTTGGACAGAGGAGACTATAGAAATATTTTTAATAGGAATGGATGTTGTATTTTGTCAAAAGCTTTCTCTGCATCTATTGAGATAATCATATGGTTTCTGCTAGTTTTATTATTGATATGATCAATGACACTGATGGTTTTCCTAATATTGAACCATCCTTGCATTCCTGGAATAAATCCAACCTGATCAAAAAAGTATTATTCTTGCAATAAGTTGCTGTAGTCTTTTTGCTAATATTTAATTTAAAATTTTTGCATCTATATTCATGAGGGAGATTAGTCTATAATTTTCTTTTTCCATTTTGGCTCTCCCTGATTTAGGTATCAGTACCACATTTGTGTCATAAAAAAGAATTTGGTAGGACTTCTTCTTCACCAATTTTCCCAAATAGTTTATACAGCATTGGGATCCATTGATCTTTAAATGTTTGATAGAATTCACTATACTATTGATTCGAGAAATGCAAGTCAAAACAACTTTGAGGTACCACATCTCACCAGTCAGATTGGCTAAGATGACAAAACAGGAAAATAACAAATGCTGGAGAGGATGTGGAAAAACTGGAACACTAATGCATTGTTGGTGGAGTTATGAACTGATTCAACCATTCTGGAGAGTAATCTGGAACTATGCCCAAAGGGCTATAAATAATTGCATACCCTTTGACTCAATAATACCACTTCTAGGGTTGTATCCCAAAGAGATCATAGAAGTAGGAGGAAGATCCATATGTACAAAAATATTTATTGCAGCTCTCTTTGTGGTGACAAAAAACTGAAAATTAAGGGAATACCCATCAATTGGGGAATGGCTAAACAAGTTGTGGCATATGAATGTAATGGAATACTATTGTGCTATAAGAATGGGAGGGAGATGGACTTCATAATTACCTGGAGAGACTTATACAAACTGATGCTAAGTGAAAAAAGCAGAACCAGGAGAAATTTGTACACAATCACAGACACATCGTATGTGTGATGATCAAC
>CM053587.1:252453226-252480741 GCA_028646515.1 Pseudochirops corinnae
TTCTCTTCCCAATTTTTCTTCCACTTCCCTTATTTGGTTTTGAAAATCTTTCTTCAGCTCATCTCTAGCTTTAAGGCATTCTTCATGCTTATTGGAGGCCCCTGGTGGGGGTGCTCTGGCTGCGCTCTCCTCCTCCCTCTCTCTCCCATGATCTTTCTTTTCCCCAAAGAAGGAATCTAGGGTTTGGGAGCTGTTCTTACTTAGCTTCTTATGCTTATTCTTACTCATGGTTGTTCAGTCCATGATTTTTTAAAAAATCTCTGTGGGGCTCTGCTTCAAGAAGGGAAAGCTCTGTCCCAAATTGCTGGGGTCCTCCCAGCTGCCGTAGCTCTCAGGAAGGTGCTGGGACTCTTCCTACTTACTTCCGGCTGACTGCATAATGAAGACTCCAAGACTGAGGCCCAAGACGGCGATTCGGATGCAGGAAGCTCAACGCGAGAGCACTGGCCTCAGAACAATTGCTTAGTCCCATGCTGTCTGCAGGCCGCGGGCGGGAAGCTGCAACGCAGAGCCGGGTGCAAAACCTCTGCCTTTCGCTTTTCCGCTCTCGAGGCCTTTTGGCTGGACTGCTTTACTCTCCTAAATTTGCAAGTTCCACTGACCTAGTTCTGAACACTTCTCACAGCTGCTGCTAATCCACTCGCCAGAGAGGCTCCTCTGCTCCTCCCGTCCAGCTGCCCCCGGGGCACAGCCACGGCTTCAGACCAGGCTGGTTTCAGTTCGCAGTGCTGATATGGTTCCTCGTAGCCGAGCTGACTTTAGTGGGAAGTATCTTTGTGTGCGTTTTGGAGTTCTAGGATTGGTTTAGAGTCCTATTTTATGAGTATTTTGGGGTGGCTATGTGAGAGCTGCGATATGTTGTTGCTACTACGCCACCGTCTTGGCTCCGCCCCCTCGATTTCTTCAGTTTTTAATGGACACCCCTCACCCCTCAATTCCTATATATTTATTTAGAATAGATCCTGTATTTCTTTACCTGTGATCATGTTGTATCTCACCCACCCCCCTTAGAATATAAGCTCCTTAAGGGCAAGGACTGTTACAATTTTTTTTCATTTGTATCTCCAGTTCCCAACATAGTGCCAGGCATATAATAGGCCTACTAAAACAGAATCACAAAATCTCAAGAGACAAAACTTTGTTAGCTGAGTTCCAGCTACTTTGAGTACTAGAAAAATAATAAGATAATATTTCACTAAAAACAAAACGTGATTTTAAATTTGTAAATTTTAAACTTATTTAAATGTTTCACTAACTAAAATTTGTCTTTGCCAATGTAGTAAGGATGGGGGGTGCAGTTTACTCTACCTATATATTTCTTTCTTTTTTTGGGGGGGGGGGAAGGCAAAACAATTGGAGTTAAGTAACTTGCCCAAGGTCACACAGCCAGTAATTGTGTGTCAAATGTCTGAGGCTGGATTTGAACTCAGGTCCTACTGACTCCAGGGCCAGTGAGCTATTCATTGCACCACCTAGCTGCCCCCTATATATTTGTTTAAGAAACAACACTGGTGTTTTTTTTTAAGTTGTTTATTTTATTTATATTATCTTTTTACCTTAGTGAGTGCAACCTATCATGAAGCCACTAGGAATCCTAAGTCACTTTGTATATTCAATAGCTACCCAAAACTAAGCTTTGATTTTTTTTTTAAAAGGGAATAATTATATCCTTAATGGGATGGATATGATGTTTCCTCTTACCCATCAGTCACACAGAATAGGTAGAGACTATTTGTGGCTGACAAATTATTTTCCCCTTGTAGTGAACAGTTTTATATTCAAAGAGTATGAATAGAGCTGGGTACAAGAGTAGAATTAATCATATTGTATTGCTGTTCATGTCTCAATATTTAGAAATCGTCTCTATTTGATAACTAAGAGGAGACCATTTCAAATCAATTGTAATATACTTAACATGTTAAATAGGAGGAAAGAAATCTATGAGAGCATGTACAAGCTCAAACTGGTAACTAATGCTACTTGTGATTATTGAAAGAGATTCTTTCATGGGGACCATGTGATGAATATGGACAGGTTACGATAAAGCTGAACTTTCCACTGGACCTTGAAATAAGTCAGATCTAAGTCAGTACTATGACAAAAATGTCATATTGTCTATGATCATAAAGAACTAAAACTGCCTCTAAACCTGAGTTTCATCTCTGAGCCTAATTTTCAGAGGTAGAAGACATTTTTCACATCTTACCACTGTAGAAAATGGCATTGTTCTTCACTGCTTTTTTTTTTTTTTAGCAAGGTTGTTATCCTTCCATTGTCCTCTTCCTCAGAAGGATTTAAAAGGCAGCAGAAGGCGTCTCTCTAAGAGTCTATAAAATATACATTGCTTGATTTGGGTGGAGGAAAGGAATATCTTAATGACTGTTAAGAGAAATTAGAGAAAGTAGAGCATTAAAAATATAAACTCACTTACATGAGAGCAATTCAGTTCAATTCCTAAGCATTTACTTAGAGAGCCTACTATATGAAAAGTGTTAGGTATATAAGGATAAAAATTAAACGGTTCCTCCCCTGAAGAAGTTTACATGTTATCCTCATTCTCCTACTCATTAAATTCCAGGAGCTCCCTATCACATTTAGGACTAAATATCAATTCCTCTCACATTCAAAACTTGCCCCAACCAATCTTTCTAGACTTTTTACACGACATCAGTCAAGTCACACTCACCTTCTTCCTACACGTGGCACTCACCAAAGCTCAGGACTAGTGGGACCTTCTAAGTGCTGCCTTTTCTGATCCTGCTACTTCTATTATCTTGGTCCCCCATCTCAAAAAGATTTATCTTGTACCTAAATATAAATCTATCTATCTATCCATTTATCTATCTACCTATCTATGTTTCTAAGTATAAAGAATATACTTATCTATGTGCATAGACATACATATACATATTTCCCTGTACTAGATTGTAAGCTCCTCAAGGTCTGGGACTGATTGATTTACTTTCATCTTTGTATCCCTAGCGCCTGGCACTGGCAGTCACATACAAGATGTTTAGTAAGTGCTTGATGACATTGATCCCAAAGAAAACGTGTGAGAAGATAGCTTTCCCCGCTCCTTTGCACAGATGTGGGTCCACAGGTGTGGACAATTGCACATATTGTCAGATTTTTTTTCAATTTATTGAACAGTTCTGCTTATTTTTTTTCTCTCTTCCTCTTTTTTCTCAAAAAAATTTCTATGTTATAAAGGGCAGCTCTCTTGGGAGGGATACTATTGTAAATGTAGGCAATGTTAAAACAAAAGATATCAATAAAATTCCATTTAAAAATAAATTTGTTGATTTATGTGTTGATTACATTCTCTGGAGCCAGTAAGAAGCTATGTTCTAAAGAAGAGATGGAATATAGTTGTTCAACAGGATTGTCTTCTTTTTCACTTGGCAGATGAAGAGTATTCACCTTGGTCTTTATTTGGAGATTTTCTCCGGCTCCAGTTCTTTCTCTGGAGAATAACCCTGAATATTACAGTGGATGCCAAAATACCACTTTTCATTCTTGGAAAAATGAATTCCAACTTTTATTGGGTACTTGATGAGGCTTTGACATTTCCAAACTATCAAGAAGTCTGAGAGCAAGGATAAATCATCCAACTAAAAATTTCTTACATATTTCAAAAATCAGTCAACAAGTATTTATTGGACACCACTTTCCATATCCCCCTTCTTTTCTTTACTTCCTCTCCTCCAAGGTACTTGGAGTTCAAATACCATGTTCTAATTTCTTCTCACACAAGACAGTCTCCTGATTTTAATCTGTTCCATGCTGATTAATATCTTAACATTAATATCTATCAACTACAGTTCTGCTGAATGTGTCTTCTATTTTATGAGGCTCTACTAAATGTGTCTCATATTACTTTTGGCTGTTTATCATTAAGCCTTATTGCTTTTCTTAAGGTCACCAGTCTAAAAACCAAACTACAAAGAACGACTGCTACATTAACAATCTTAGAAATCATTGCATTTTAAGAAACAGTGAAAAATCCTTCTTTTACAGATGGTAAAGCGTTATTGTCGGATTGTTTTTTTCTAGAAGTGTGGCTAAATAGGCTATTGAGCTGTCTCATCATCAGAGAATATATTGAGCTTCCCCTGTCCCTCAGTTCAGATTCTGTGCCAAAATAAAATAAAATTAGATACTTTGCTCTAGGGATTCCAATTATGGATAAAATATAAATAGCACACAGAAAGAAGATAATGCACTTCATAATTTGGATGAAGACCTGTATATACAAATGTAGCCTATTTGATTAAGTGTCATCTGTTAACCTTTGTTCCCTACCACTTTTGAGTTTACCTTCAATCTTTCCATTCTCCTGTCATTAATACATGTTTCCAATGTCAAAAAAAAGGTAGCAACAGCTTCCTAGGAACAAATGAAAGCAACAGAGAAAGTGCTGACATTCTATGCTGGAATCTCCCTTCCATCCTTCCTGCATTAAATTCATTGGACCATAGAACACTGATATCTAGTAATACGACCTTGCCTCATTGATGAACATCCATTTCTGATTGCTTAACAACTCTGTGAAACACTGGCCACCTAATTCTATAACCATTTAGCTGACTGTGCCTGAAAATAGCATATGATTGACTGACTAGATATTGAATGAGTTGTGCTCTCTTTAGCAATTTTGACACTGTCCGTTATCAGTTCTAGACTTAAGTTGGTTAAATCTAATGCTTGGTTGAATACTATGATACTGATGCATAGTTTTAGAAAGCTATTATTCTGAAATATAAATGATTCAATGGTCAAACCTCCTATGGTCTAAAACTGGAAATGCATTCAAGTTCTTCATATTAAGGAAATACGATGTTCTAAAATTTAGAATGTCAAGTCCAATTGGTCCTTAAAAGTAATTCATGCTATAATGTACCTTTACTATAAGATGACCCCAAAATAGTCGTCCAGTCTCCTTGAATACCTCCATTGAGGTATACCTACTAACTCACAAAGCAGCCATTCCACTTTTGAATAGCTCTGATTATCAGGAAATTTTTCCTAGCATCTAGCCTCCATTTACTCCTCTGTAGTTTCTACTCATTGTTCCTTTTTTGCTTTCTGGAGCAGAACTGAAGAAATCTAATCCTTCTTCCAAATGATAGCCTTTTAAATATTTAAAAGATGACTATAGTGTTCCACAATTGATAAATAGTCAAAGGATATGAACAAACAGTTTTCAGATGAAGAAATTAAATCTATAGTCATATGAAAAAATGTTCTAAATAACTACTGATTAGAGAAATGCAAATTCAAACAACTCTAAGGTACCACTTCACACCTATCAGATAGGCTAAAATGACAAAAAAGGAAAATGATAAATGTTGGAGGGGATGTAGGAAAATTGAGGCACTGATGCTCTGTTGGTGGAATTGTTAATTGATCCAACCTTACTGGAGAGCAAAATTTGGAACTATGCACAAAGGGCTATAAAACAGTACATACCCTATGGTCCAGCAATACCACTGCTAGGTCTGTATCCCAAAGAAATTTTTTAAAAGGGAAAAGAACTTATCTGTATAAAAATATTTATAGCAGCTCTTTTTTAAAAACATATTTCCACATTAGTCATGTTGTGAAAGAAGAATCAGAACAAAAGGGGAAAAAAACACATAAGAAAAAAAGAGAGAGAGAGAGAGAGAGATTCAGAGAAAGACAGAGACAGAGAGAAACAGAGAGACCAAATAGTATTCTTCGATATGCATTCAGACTCCATAGTTCTTTCTCTGGATAGGATAGCATTTTCCATCATGAATCTTTTGGAATTGTCTTGGACTATTGTATGGCTGAGAAGAATTAAATTTATGAAAGTTGGTCATTGCACAATATTGCTGTACTGTGTACAACATTCTCCTGGTTCTGCTCCCTTAACTCAACATCAATTCATGTAAGTCTTTCCAGGTTTTTCTGAAATCTTCCTGCTCATCATTTCTTATAGAACGATTGTATTATTTACTTACTGTATGAAAGTATCCATTACATTCGTATACCACAACTTGTTCAGCCATTCCCCAAATGATGGGCATCCCCTCAATTTCCAATTCTTTGCTACCACAGAAAGAGCTGCTATAAATATTTGTATATATGTGGGTCCTTTTCCCTTTTTCCTCTTTGGGATACAGACATAGTAGTGCCATTGCTGGATCAAAGGGTATGCGCAGTTTGTGCCCTTTGGACACAGTTCCCAATTGTTCTCCAGAATAGTTGGATCAGTTCACAACTTCACCAACAATGCATTAGTGTTTCAATTTTCCCACATCTCCAACATTTATCATTTTCCTTTTCTGTCTTATTAGTCAATCTGATAGGTGTAAGGTGACACTTCAGAGTTGTTTTAATTTGCATTTCTCTAGTCAATAGTGATTTAGAACATTTTTTCATATGACTGTAGATAACTTTAATTTCTTCATCTGAAAACTACTTGTTCATATCCTTTGACCATTTATCAATTGGGGAATGATTTGTATTCTTATAAATCTGACTCAGTTCTCCATATATTTTAGAACTGAGGCCTTTATCAGAGAAACTGGCTATAAAAATTGTTTCCTAGCTTTCTGCTTCCCTTCTAATCTTGGTTGTATTGGCTTTGTTTGTGCAAAAACTTTTTAAATTTAATGTAATCAAAATTATCCATTTTACATTTCATAATGTTCTCTATCTCTTGTTTGGCCATAAATTCTTCCCTTCTCCATAGATCTGACAGGTAAACCATTCCTTGCTCTTCTAACTTGCTTATGGTATCAACTTTTATGTCTAAATGATGTACCCATTTTCACCTTATCTTGGTATACAATCTTATAACAACTCTTTTTGTTGTAGCTAAAAATTGGAATTTGAGGGAATGTCCATCAATTGGTGACTGAACAAGTAGTGATATATGGTCATAACTGAATATTATTGTGTGTAATGATACTGGGATTTTAAGATCTTCCATGCCCCTTGAACTTGCTGACATAACAGGAAGGGGTAGAGCTAGAGAATGTCGGAATCAAGCCAGCATCCATGCCGGGGTTACTGGAAGCAGCAATGGTAGCTGCGGTTGTGGTGCAGCACGAACTCCTTTTTCTTTGAGCCTGCCAGAATCTCTACTAAGGACTCCTGCTAAGGACTGCCAGGGATGGGAACTGCAGGGAGGCTGGAGCTGCTGGGAGCAAGCTTCCTGGACGCTGAGCAGTTGTTGTGAGTGAGGAGAAGAGGATCTTTGCCTGACGTAGCCTGTCCTGTTTTGAAGGCTTGAGAATGTGGGTGTTTACTACATTAACTACATGTGCCAACTTCATAACTACTGTATTGGCTTTGACTTTCTGATTTGGGGACTCAGTTTTCTGGTATTTAAATAAATGCTCTAGCTATATTTCTCATGTAGAGAGCCTGTTACATTTTGTGATTAATCACCATATCAGCATACTTATAGTTACTATAGGCATTGTGAATACTGCATTGCTGAAACATTGTGTTATAAGAAATAATGAGCAGGCTGATTTTTACAAAAACCTGGATGGACTCACATGAACTGATACAAAGTGAAATGAGCAGAACCAGAAGAACATTGTACAAAGTAACAGCAATACGTACAATGAAGCACTTTGAATGACTTAACTATTCTCAGCAATACAATGATCCAAAACAATCCCAAAGGACCCATGATGAAAAATGCTATCTGCCTCCAGAAAAAGAACTGATGTTTGAATACAAACTGAAGCATACTATCTTCTTCCTTCCCTCCCCACCTCTCTTTTTCCTTCCTCTGCTTGAACAGCTCCAGTGACAGGGAACTCATTACCTTACAATGTAGGCCATTCCATTTTTCAGGAAGCATTGTTCAGAAGTTCATTAAATTGAGCCAAAATCTGCCTCTGTGACTACAACTCATTGATTCTAGCTCTCCCCTCTGGACCTAGATAGAATAAGTCTAATTCCTCTTATCTATATATAGTGCCAATGCAATATTCACAGTGCCCACAATCACTATAAGTATACCTGCGTGGTGCTTGATTGCAAAATGTAACAGACTCTCCATATAGAAGACAGAAGCGAAATATGTATTCAGGCACCAGAAAACCAAATCCCAAAACCAATAAGCTGATTCCATCATAGTAGCAAAGAAGTTAATAAGCTACAACAGCACAGAGAACCATAGCATCCTTTAGCCTTCCCACAAACCAATATAAGACCAATATTTACTCATAAACCTATCTGTCTCTCTGGGAAGTGTGCTCTCCTCTCGACCATCTAGTCTGACTCTGACTCCCAGCTTCCTGTAGGTTCTGCTCCATCCTTCAGCAAACTCTTCCCACCACAGGCTCTATGTGATTATTTTCAGCCTATTAGGTGGCAGAGTTTATTTTCAAAGCAAGGAAGGTCTTCAAATTCCCTTAGGCTTATTATGGGGCAGGGAAGATTTTCAAATTACCATTACCATTACACTATGATAGTCTTTTTAAAAATTTGCATTATACAATTACCATGATTTTAGCATTTTAAAGAATATTAAAATATTACACAAATTTACAAAAGTGGTGAATATCTTTCCCCCACAGTAAAAGACAGGTGCTCTGTAGACAAACTTGTAGTACACTTGCTTCTGGTTCAAGCTTTATGCATCCCATGATAATCTTTCAAATGTTTGAAGGTAGCATCATTCCTACTTCCAATCTTCTTTTTCAGCTAAAGCTATATTATAAAACTATCTACCCTATGGGCTAGTTTTCCTTAATAATGCTCAAACTAAGCTAAAGTCCTTCTAAGAAGAGTGTTTCCATTTATCTGCAGGGAAAAACCTCAATCAGGGATAGAATATCTTGACTACAGACAACCAGCTCCCAATTTTGGTTAACCCAGAAGCACCAGGAGCAGCTAATTAAAGAATTATTTTTAGCAGATGCTAATTCATTTCTGGGAGCAGCTAAGTGGATAGAATGGATAGGGTGCCAGGCCTGGAGTCAGAAAGACTCATCTTTCTGAATTTAAATCTGGCTTCTAGCTGTGTGAACCTGGGCAAGTCATGTTTGTCTCAGTTTCCTCACCTGTAAAATGAGCTAGAGAAGAAAATAGCAAACCACTCCAGCATCTTTGCCAAGAAAACACTAAATGGGGTTGCAAAAAATCAGATGGGACTGAAACAACTGAGCAGCAACAAAACAACAAATTCTATTCCACAAATATTTATTGGGTGCCTATTTTGTATGAAACTATGATAAATGACAGATGACAGAGACACAATAGTAAAACACAGAGGCGTCTGCCCTCAAGGACATTATAGTCTAGTCATTTCACCTGTTTAACAACATATAATAAAACTTTGTAACAAAAACTGAAAGGGGAAAGGAATAGTTTAAGAAACAATAGACAAATAATTTATAATCTGATAATTGTCTTGGGTAAAATAACATTATTTCATCAGTGGCCTTATTCTAAGCACAATCAATTTATTTTCTTTGGTCTACACTCATAATCTTTAATTTTCTTTTCTGTAGGTCTTTTCTATCATTTCCTTCAGTTGGGTCAGCCCGTAGGGAAACAGAAGACAAACAAATGCACCTTCGTATTTCGAGGACCAGTATCTTGTACCCATGCTGTCACACTGTGTGGGTCATGCTTTTCAGGAACCTCTTCACAGCACTCTTAGGAGTAGAAGTAAGTATTTATCTCAAAACTTCCCCATTCACAATCACTATTCCTACCCCTCTACTCTTCATTGCTCAACTCATTCCTTTAAGCCACATTAAACTCTCTCCCTCTTCAAATGACTATGTATTTACTTAGCTATTTACACATTATATCCCTCCACACACTCTTTCTTCTTCATAAAATGAAAACTCCTTATGGTCATTCTAGTTTTTATATTCCCAGCATCTATTACAGTGTCTTGTATAAGGTATGTTCTTAATAAAGAAATACTTGCTTGACTGAATATTATACTTACATGGGGAAAAGGCAGGGAAGAAAGGGGTTTGGTAAGAATGGAATTTTTAAATGAGAATTTTCTCAGTTGGAGAAATTGGAATTGTAATAAATGATATTTTTCAAAAAGGTCCTAAAGGAGACACACACACACACACACACACACACAAACACACACACACACAAAGATCCCATGCAATAATTTGAGAAGACTTTTTTTTTTTTACAGAACTTATAAGCTGTTTTGAATATATTATACTTCCCCTGCTCAACTCCAGTGCAACCACACAAAACTTGCTTTGGCTGTGAAGTCCTGGCATCTGGCCACATTTATGTTTGGACTCATTATATCAGTGAGTAGGGGCTTCTGAACTTTTTTGTTGATGCTGATGGAGACGGAGGCTGCTTCCTACAGCTTCCCAGCTGTAGAATCCTAGATGGCTGTGGAGAATTGAACTTCTTTTTGTCTCTCACAGTACATGACAGTCAGAGGCAGAATAGTGCCATTAATATGTAGAGTCTTCACCTTAGCATCAGGAAGACTTTGGTTTGAATTATTATTTTGGCCACATCTCATCTGTGTGGCCATCGACATGTCATTTAAATACCTCTAAGCCTCAGTTTCCTCATCTGCACAATGAACAGATTGTACTTAATGATCACTGGTTAATTCCCTGCTCTAAAGCTATGATCTTGTTTGGTGAGAGGGTATTGAATAATTAGGGAGCATTAAAATCATGACATCAGCAACCAAGTCTGATGGAGCATTTTGTTTCCTTACACTATCTGCCTCTTTCTCTAGGGGAGTTTGAGGCTCCCTGTCAATAGGCCCCACACCTTCAATTCCACTGCTATCTGACTTGTTGAGTTCAGCTGTATAAAGCGTCCCAGCAGACTGACAGACTCCTTATGGGTGCTCAGTTGGGGTCAATTTATTTATGGTTTGCAAGGGCATTATCTCCCCAGTGTTACCTTTGGATACATTTCCTTAATATCTAGAGGCTACTTCAAGAAATGTGTAGAGAGGTGTCCAAAACATTTTCTGGCAAAGTTTCTTGGGGAAATCAGCAGCTTATTTCAGAAACGAAACCATCTGGAACTAAAGGAGGCCCATGCAGATAGTGGGGAATAGATTTTCTCTCTTTATAACAAAGTCATCCCTAGCTTATTGGGTACTAAGGCTGGCAGCTCTAAATACTGAGAAGATAGCTGTTCTATGCCACAGCTCATGATAGCTATGTAGATATAGGATTAGGAAACCTCAGGTGATAGAGAAGCAATAAGAAGCATAGGTTTCTCAGGAGATGACCTACTTCCACTAAAATACTCTTTCTATCACCTTTTCCTTCACAAGTATAGTTGGCAGTAAAAGAGAGCTGGAGTCCATAGAAACTCCTCATGTTGGCAGCTGTCATAGAGACACATATTTCTTAAATGAAGAACAAAGAGATTGGCTTTATGGCTGAATAAGGTTCTGTGACCTTATATGTCAAAGACCTTCAAGACTGTAATATTTGATGTGCATGTCAGAAGGATCTATTCCTAGAATATTCTCAAGTCTTTCAACTCCAGAAGTTGGAAGTATGTTCCTTGATAAATCTTATTCTTGGCTCCTGTGTTTTGGTCTTTCTATTTGGTCTGGGGTTCGGGAAGGGAATAGGAGAAAGAATTGATTGCCTTTCTCCATGGTTAAGGGTAAAAGCATCTGCCGACTGGAAATTCCTCTTCGGGAAGATTTCAATTTCTAGTTTTTTGAAAAGAGATTATAAAGTTTCTAAAATCTTAGCTCACAACTAAGTGTTGCCATGACTTTAGTAGTCAAAAACAAACCAAAAAAAAAAATGACTTACATTTAAGTTGAGGCAGAAAGAGGCAGGAAAGATAATAGAGTGAGAGGTTAAGAAATTGTTTCAATCCATTTTTTTCCCTTTCCCTCTGCATTTCTATCAACCCTCCTAAGAGATAATGCTTTATGATTAAATTTATGATCTATATTTCCCCCAAATAAATGTTTCATAGTCTTAGACTTATTGTTTCTCTCTTCAGACCACTTTTCCAAGTTCAGAATGATCAATTGGCTGCTCCAGTCAATGGTCACATTGAAGATTTATACCAACGAAGAAGCATAATCTTATTTTACTTGCTACATTGATAGTCAATCAATGTGCATTTATTAAACACCTACTGTCTACCCATCATTGTGTTAAGCTCTAGGATACAAAGAAAGGCAAAAACAGTCTTTGCCCCCAAAGAGTACATTCTAATGGTGGAACATTTTAATTCAACGTTTAATTTCTTGGTCTTCCGTTTCCTCATCTGTAACTTGAGAGGGTTAGGTTAGAAGATCTGTGAGGAACCATCCAGCTCTAGAAATATGACCCTATGAAAAATCTCTCACTCACTTTTTTCTCCCCATCCAAACAAAACTTAGTAAAAAAAAAAAAGTATGACGCTCCTTCTTGACTCTTTTAGTACTTCTGCCTAAACATATACCTATGCAATGATTACCTTCACTTATAACTCAAAACAATCTTTAATACCTTGTTTTTGTTGAATATTTGCACTTTTGTCTGTGGCTCCATCAGTACAATTACAACATCCTTGTTAAGTGCCTATCAGGCCTTTGCCTGAAAACCTCTAATGACATGCCAGAGTTTTTGGTTGCATATGTAGAAGATCAGCATGCTCTGGGTATTCTTTAGTGTCAGTGTTGTCTTAAATTATAAACTCCTCATTGGTGAGAACTATTCTTCTGCCATTCTACACAGTATGTGTATTGTGTATACATATATAAAATGTGTGTGTGTGTGTGTATACTTCTTTCTTTGTTACACTGCATATAGAGTCTCAACCATCTTAGATGACAAATCAAAATGCACGCTTATCTCATAGGGTTGTGATTAGAATTAAATGAGATAAGATGGGAATTGCTTTGCAATTCTTAAAGCCCTATATAAATGCTAGCTGCTGTTATTAGTATCAGTAGTATTTGTTATTATACATGGGTGTTTTATGGGGCATTTCTGGGAAATGAGATGGAAAAGAGTCTTCTCCTGATCTGTCTGCTTCCTTTTAACAATTCTCTTTGATAGTTTCAGGATACAAAATGAAGCTTTCATTTTTCTGTGGCAATGTGAGGACCATGACAGCACTTCTTCACTTGGGTGAATAAGAAGTCTGATCATTTTGCACTTAGTGGAGGTGAAAACTAAACAAACAAAAAAATTGAATTGGATTGTCCTTGAATGGCAGTCATTAATTGATGGGTACCATTTTGTAGCCACTTGTCTCAAAACTTGATCAGATGTCAATTTGAAGCTTAACCTATAATAATGAGTATTTTGGAGGCAGGGTATTATAAACTATAAAATCTGAATGACATGTAGGTGAGAGGAGAAATGTTCAAAACATTGATGCAATTTATGAACATGTGGTGAACAGATGTTGCAGGGCAATAGTGATCCCCCAACCCCTTTTATAAATTTGCATTACATTTTTGTCTCTCTTTCTCAAGTTCATTCTTTGTATTTTATGCTTTATTAAAATTCTTTGCCAAGCAAATAGATGATTAATAATTGTTGATGACAGAACTTTGGTTTTAGTAAGCTACATAGTGAAAGATAAATATGATGAGGACATTTTAACCTATGTATATTATACTTATTACAATGAGGCTCCTCTGTAAGACTGTCTATATTAAGATTGTCTATGATTTATGGAAATGTCACCAACGACCCCAGTTCTGGAAAACCTCTCACAATCCCTCTTATTGTAATCATCACTTCAGCAACAGATATCACTGGGGGGAAATTACCTCCAAAAAATTCAAGAAAACTTCAACTATGTTTCAAACAAAATTAAAATTGCACAGATATCTAGGCATGATAAAGTCAAAATAAACTCAGGGATGAGTAGGAGGAAAATGAAAACATGACTTTACTGCAAATTCTAATCATGGTATGTTAGAAAATGATACAGAAAAAATGAGATGCGAGACTTTATTTCTCTCCTATTGTTTCAAATCCTGGGCAAGACATTCTGTTCTTCCTGCTTTCATTGAGAGAATATGGTCTCAGTCTTCAAGGAGCTCAGATTCTAACGAGGGTTTATTTGAATTCAGGTTAACCATCCTATGCTTCATTTTCTTCATCTATAAAATTACAAGGTCATAATACAAGGCCTCTGAGGTGCCTTCTAGCCCTAAGAACTATGTTCCTATGAATTCCCCTGGGGAAAAAAAATGAATAGGATTAAATACAGGAATAAAAATAACTCCTATCAGTCAGTGTCTTTAAAGTAATTTCAGATTTTAAAATTAAAGGCCTTAATGGTAGCCAACAGCCTTACACATAAGCATATTTACCCCCAAATTTCTTAACCTACCATTCACTGTACAGTAGCTACCTAGACTGTAAAATAAATGAATTCAATGTCTTACTGCTCTCTGGGAAAAAAAAAAAAAAAACAATCAAAACATGACTTTGCTGTAGGTGAGTAAAGCCAGGCATTACAGCAAAATAATATAAATGTATTCTCACCATACTAAAATGGTATTTACAGAAGAAAGTGGAAAGTCTGGGGGAAATTTTTTCACAACACAATCAAGGGAAACCTGGAAGACTGATGGCTATTGACTTATTCTTTAAATTTTCCTTTGGTTACTTTAGAGAATGATGGGGGTATGGGAGGCAAGGAGGAAGAGTGTGGAGACCCTTATACAAATATCTGGGTTTCTCTTAAGCAAGTAAAAAAACTTATAGCAGACATTCTTGACCTACAGGTGGCTTCCCTACTCCCTTTCCTCCCTCCCCACCAAAAGGATGGCTGGTAGTTGTCTGGAGGTCATGAAATGACTGATTGCTGGATCTGAGGTTTCCTACAAAGTGCTATAGGAATCAGAATGAGGGAATCCTATACTTAATGTGTGGGGTTAAATAAGAGAAAAAAAACTGAGCCTTACTTCATATGTTCATTTTTCATTCAATTAGGGTAAATTATAAAAACAGTAACAAGAATGAAAACACACATGGTAACAATATCCTAATGTGTTTGAGAAATAATGCAGAAGACAGCCTTAACCAGTTCAAAAAAAAAGGGGGGGGAAACTATTCAAGGGTCCAAATGGAAATCTGGTATTTTGATTATCCAGACTGCTTTCCATCAGCTCTTGTCTGAATACTATCTTCTGTTTCACCTTTTTTACCAATAGTTATGGACATTAATTTTAGTGATTCTGCTTATAACACTTAAGGGATGACTCCTTTTTCAAAAAAGTGTAAGATTTTGTTATTTATGTCTTATAAAGTTGTGCATGTGAATGTGTGGTTTTTTCAGTCAGAAACTGGGTTAAAATTGTTAGACCTGAATAACTGGAAAGATGTTTGACGTGTTCCTAAATGGAAGTGCTTTGGCAGCTGACAAATGCAAGATGATTTACAATTCCTGGAGTACTTCATGTTTTGTTTAACCAGTTTCTTAATATTCAAAGTACTTGGGCTTGGAGCTTGAATAATAGCAAATGATTTTTAAAGTACTGAAAATTCTCCAGCTTTCAAAAAATGCCCCAGTCCTAAGTTTTCCAAAATGCAGAATACCGCACTTAAATCATTCTGAGACCCAATGTGAAAATTTTAGTTGTTTTTTTTTTTTTTCCAAGGATAAAAGAGCTTAGTTGAGCAAAATTTAAAATTAAGACTACCATATTTCTTCTGTCTTGATGCTATGGCCCTGCTACAAGGTGACCCATTTAGCATGAGGTCCATTTACTGTAACATGGTATTGTGAGGACACCACATACTTCTAGACTGTACTAGTTCCAATCTTGAGGCTTTGGTAAGGAACCACATCAGATTGTATTTCTTTGCAAAACGAAAGCTAATTGTACATTAATCCATGCTTTTGAATTTAACTCTAAATGACCTGGGACCCTATCAACATTGCAGTTTGGAATTATTTCATCTCTGTCTTTGCTTACAGCACTATCATTTGACAAGTCACTGAGGTCTGAAGCCTAAACATCAGCTATGACTTTTCTATTTCTCCTCCACATCTAATTAGCTGCCAACTTGTTCATATTACCTTTACAAAATCTCTCCCACCTATTCCTTCCTTTTCATCCCCACTCTAGTACTCTAATTTAAACTTTGATAATCTCTTACCTGGACTATAATAGGCTCTTCACTAGTCACTTGGATACAATAAATCAATTCCCCAGGTACAAGATGGGGAAGTTGTGGCTAGATATGACAGCAGTTTTCTGAAAAAGACTTTAGAGGGAAATGTTTGTGGACTATAAGATTGAAATGAGTCAACAGCATGATACAGAGCAGCCAAAGTGACTAATGTTATCATAAGATATATTAAGAAAATCATAAGTGATAGGAAAGGATGGCAAATGCTGTGAACAGAACCAGGAGAACAACGTTCACGGTAACAGCAATATTGTAGAGATAATCAAAAGTAAAAGACTTTGTAACTCTGCTCAACACAATGATCCCCCAAAACTGCAAAGGATTCATGCTATCCACCTGAAGATAGAGAACCGATGGACTCAGATCACAAATTAAAGTATGTTTTTTTCTTTACTTTTCTTCTTTTTCCTCTGAAACACGGCCAGTGTTGAAATTATGTTTTGCGTGATTTCACATGTATAGGGTTATCATAGTTCTTGTCTTCTTAATTGGTTGTGTGGAGGTGGGGGAGAGAATTTGGAACTGAAAATAAATAATTTTTTTTTAATTAAGAAAGATATAAGTACCCAGGACTAGGATAATGGTTCTGCTGTCTCCCACCTAGTAAGACTGCATCAGGGGTACTGTGTCCCATTATGAATGCCCCCATTATGAAAGGAGGCAAACACTCTGGAGACTATCCAGAGGAATATAATAGGGATGGCAAAGTATCTTGAGACAGGCCATGTGAGGACTGGTTGAAGGCATGAGGGATGTTTATTTTGGAAAAGGACCATGATAGCTGTCTCTAAATACTACAAATCAAAGGTTATTTGGAAAGGGGGTTAGAATTGTTCTCCTTGGCACTGAAGGTCATTACTAGGTGCAGTGTTAGGAAAGGAGAATGGCAGGGAGGTAGATTTAGGCTGAAGGTAAGGAAAAACTTTCTTTTAGAGCTATCCCAAAGTAAAATGGGCTCCCTTGGAAGGCACTGGATCTGTTTCACTGAAAGTCTTCAAGGGATGAAGGGAATTATTATGTCAGATATAGTGTGGAAGAGGTTTTTGTAAAAGTATGATTTGGACTAGATGGCCTCTGAGATCTCTTACAGCTCTGAAATTTCATGGTTCTGTGATTCTGGTCTTCTGAATTCATGTAATCCTCCATTTAGCTGCCAGAATCATCTTCTTAATGCACAGGTCTGACCGTGTTACTTTCTTACTCAAAAACCTCCAATGGTCCCTCAGTCTTTACTGAATAAAGTATAAATTCTTTATTCTCACATTGAAAACTTTACACAGTTTGTCAGAACTCTGAGGAAGAGTGAACATGGAAACAGCGATAAGGAAAGGAGAAGCATCTGCCAACATGTAACTAAGATGGGTTGAGTTATTTATTAACTCCTTATTTATTCCTCATTGTCCTGACCCCAGGAGGTCAATAAAGACCAAGGACAGGCAACTCCTTCATATTGGTGACTCCTGTTGCAGTTATTGTTCAGTTATTTCAGTCATGTCTGACTCTTCATGACCCCATTTGGGATTTTCTTGGCAAAGATACTGGAGTGTTTGGCCATTTCCTTCTCTGGTTCATTTTACAGATGAAAAAGCTGAGGCAAATGGGGTTAAGTGACTTGCCCAGGGTCACACAGCTAGTAAGGGTCTGAAGTGAGATTTGAACTCAGGAAGATGAGTCTTCCTGACTTCAGACTCAGCTCTCCATCCACTGTACTACCTAGATGCCCTGGTGATTCCTGAAATGGCTGTTATTACTGAAAGATTTATTGAACTGTTTGAACAGAAGATTTGCAGGACCATACAAACCTGGGACCCCTGTGATGTGAGGAAGCTTTTATGTTCTAGGCTAGAGCTTCTTAACTTTTTTCTGCATCATGAACCCTTTTGGCAATTTGTTGAAGCCCCTATATATAGCTCCTTCATAGAATAATGCTTTCAAATGCATGAGAAAAAATACATAGGAGTGCAAAGAAAACAAAAGGTTAGTAAAAATAATAACGTAATTTTTTCCCATGAAAGTTCACAGACGCTGCCCCTTCCCCTTCATATCCATTCGTGGACCCAAGTTAAGATCCCTCAGCCTAGGCCCCCACGTGGTATCAGTGTTAAATCTACTGAAACTTTTGCCATATATCTGAATCTTGGTAACTATGTTTTGTTTTTGTGTTTTGTAGGACTTTGGAGATCCTAAAACAGGACTTTGAGTATCTATGCTTCTCCCTATGTATCTTAGAGACAATTTGCTTCTGTGGCTTAAGAAGGAAAGGTTATTATTCATGATGCTAGAACCTAGGCTTGGCTAGTTTAACTCTTTTCTGACAGTTTAAGTCTGAGATGCCCCTCCCCATTCCTCTCTTAGTGTGTTACACCTGAAGGAGTCAAGGTCCTAAATGTCTACTACATGTAAATCATTCCGGGAGGTACCTTTGTAAGTTGTGGGAAAGACTGCCCTCACCTGCCATTTACTTTTTTAAAGCATAATGAATTACACAAACCTTATAAAGATAAATAAAAAATCATTCAAAGAATAATTCTTTGAATGAAATAAACAAGGAATCATTCAAATTATTTAGATTAGATATTTCAAGGAATTTTGTAGGATTGTGACATATGTTTGGAAGAGAGATAAGGTACCATCAAGCCCTAGGTGTAGGAGTAGTCCTTGCCCTCAAGAAATTTACATTCTTTTGGGTAGGTGGGAAAGGCTTCAACATATAGTTTTAAATTTACTAGATTACACCAACGTGGTTCATTTAATTGCAATCTTGACTATACATCTTATTTAGGAGGCCCTGCAGTGTTAAAGGGCTTGATGCAAAGAGCACAATGTCAATGTCAGTGTCAGAAAATTTGAGCCAGGGAAGCACAAACAAGACAGAAATATCTACAAAAACTTTTTATAGGAGGTGGCTGAACTGATCAGGGCAGACAGCAAAGTCTGTGAGAAGTATCATACCAGGTAGACCCTTGCTGATAGATAACTTCTTTGGCTACAAAGCATGATCTGGGACCAGCTAGATATAGTGAACCAAGTGCTAGTTCACCCCACCATGAATAAGGAAAGCTTAGTCCTAGAAAGAGTCCCAGAGCTAAGAGGGTTAACTCCCTCAGGGTAGGTGTGGGGAAGAAGAGTAGCACTTCTTTGGAAATCCAGCTCAGAGGGCTATTTTACCTGGTAAGAACAAAAGTTGGGGTAGTAGTAGGTAAGGCGGCAAGATTCCCATTTTGGGTAGGCCTTGAGTTTTTAGTGGAGGGTGGAATGGAATGTGAAACATATATGAAACCTAGCCCCATACCTCAGGGACTAAGTTCCAGTTACCAGTCAAGTTACTTTAGGAAATTTATAATCTAGTGAAAGTCAATTAAATAAACCTATTAAGTATCCTGCATATATGCAAGTCATTGTGCAAGGGTTATAAAGATAGATGTAATATAGATCCTCAAGGAGCTTACAACCTAATGAAGGGAGAGAGTGTGTACCTATATACTATACCTATATAGCTATAATACAAGCAAAAATGGGAGATGCAAATTTCTCACACCAGAGTGCTATGAGAACTTTCAGCAGAGAAATATCACTTTGATCTGGTGGTGTAGATATTATAATTGATCTTCTCATTCTAAATGACTCTCATACATGTCTTCTCATAAATCTTCCAGAGGTGTTTGATTCAATATGTTAACCTTCTCTGAAATCTCTTGACATTACGCAGGTATAAGTGGCATACAAGAGTTAACCCTTACTGTTGCCACTGGACCTATCTTCTTTTCTGATCATACATCTCTGACATCCTTTCTGTTGCTTCTCTTGCATAGGTCTTGGTTGGTAATGTATTGCAGATTACTCATGCCTACCATGCATCTCTCCATTGCCCCTCAGGTGACCCACGATTTTAATTCTTTGCAGACTGCAGTATCTCATGACTTACAGTCATACAGAATCACTGGAAGAATATTGTTGTTAAAAGATGGCCCTTTATTTGAGAGAGAAGAATGGGGTCATTAAAAGCTCTGTGCAATTTCCCAAAGGCTATTCTGGCTATTTTCTCCCTCCTGTTCAGTTCTGGACCCGGTTTCTTGTCTATGAGAAATGTCTGTCCCAGATTTATGTACTGATGAGCTAGCTTTTAGTTAGTTGTTAATTCAACTGCATGTTATAGTCTGGACAGTATGTATTCTTCATCTACTTGGCTTTTCCAGAGGCTTTTCCAGCCTCATTAGGTTGAACTCTTGAGGGATTATGTATCTCATTTAGGAGCCTTAGGAGGCTCTGCAGTATTGCAAAGCTAGATGCAATCAGCACAATGTCATCCACAAATAGTAGCATCTGGAGGACCTCAGCATTTAAAGAGAATCATTCTTTTATTTGGACTTTGCATTGGAAATCAATGACAGTGGCAAACATCTCTGGCAAACAATCAAATTGTTTTTTGCTTCACTTGAACGTTAATAATCAAGAGATCGTTCACTTTATCTGGGATAGATCATTTAAAAGATCTTATATGGTTTTTAACATATATACACATATATGGGAGATGTCTTATTGAAAGCAAGCAGTGACCTTTTCTTCTGGAAAATTAAATGACTTTTTGTTGTTATTGTTACTTGGAATTTAAACCTGGTACATTCGCATAAAACTTCTCATCGTTGGAGAGAATGAATACTCAGCTGCATATTTTGTTAGGGGACAAAATAGGTGAAAAATTGGTAAATAAAAGACTTTCTGGTTTCCAGATTGGATAATAATAATAATTATTATGACAATAATAGGAGTGCATCAAGGTTTATAAAGCACTTTACATGAATTATCTCATTTGATCCCTACAACAGCCCTGTGAGGTATGTTCTATTATTATCCCTAGATTGAAAAGTGAGTCTGAAAGATGTCAAGTCACTTGACTGGGGTCAAACAGGAAGTGTCACAAGGCAGGGTTTGAATTCCTGATTCCAAGTCCAGACAGAATTCTACCCACTATGCCAGAGAGAAATACATATATACACCTAGGAAAGGGGATATATGAGTTGTAGGTTCCCTTCAGGGAGAGATCCCTGGAGAAAGAAAAAAGACTGGGTAATGGCTTATATGTAAAAGAATTAATTTCATTTTGCCCCTTTAGAAATTTGGGTAAAATCAGAAACTGACTCTCTCTCTCTCTCTTTCTGTGCATGCATGCGTGTATGCATGTGTGCATGTGTGTATGTATGTGTGTGTGTATGAGAGAGAGAGAGAGAGAGAGAGAGAGAGGAGAGAGAGATTTCTGTGTATTGCCTGGTATACTCTGATCTGTATAACTTCTAATTCTCTGTCTACTGATATAAATAGATTTATTTACTTATCACTATTTGTGATGGTCTTTTGGGTAATTAGCATTTGGTAGAGAGTCAAGTCTTCAAATATAGCTTAGGGTACTCCTTCCTCTTTAAGGCATAGCAACCATGAAAGTGGCTTAAAACTAAGAATGAAATAATTTCCCCTACACTAACAATATTTCTAGTATAGTACTCCCTCTTCAACATTGTGCTGGTATATGTTCAACAACTGACTCTCTAAATTGACGCTTCTTAAACTGTGGGTTGCAACCTTACATAACTGAATGTGGGGGGGTCACAAAAAATTTGGCAACAATAAAAGGTTTCTAAATGCACAACAACAAAAAATTAATTCAAAATCAAATGCATAATGAATCTGACATGTTTCTGGCAGCACTTACCATGTTTCATCGTGTGACTTCACTGCAGCCTTGGTTCTGAACACACAACATGTGCAATTTGCACTGAGCACACCACACACCAAGCCATGCAATGGCAACCAATGCTGTCAGAAACACCTCAGCTGAGATTTGAGACTATCATATGCTATGAATTGCAGTGTTTTTACTGTACATACAAAGTTTTCTGCTCTTATAGAAACATGATAGTATAATTACAGAAAATAAAGACTTTTAATATTTTCCTTACCATAATTCTTCAGCATGTATCAAATTAATATATTTTTGAATTGTATTGTGTTAAAATGTTTGATTTTTAAAATTACCATTCCCTTTTTTTTACAGAAATATAAAAGTTTAATTGCAGCAAGTAAAGACAAAAGTCCTTTAATAATATTTCTCTGCTGTCATCACTGTATGTGTATGTAAATGTGAATATCAGTTTTTTTTAAATTAAGCATAAACAAATATAATTTCATAAACTAAACCTAGTATTTATTTGCGAAATGCCTAGCAATATTTATTTACATTTTAGGACAAAAATATCAGTTATGGATAAGTGGCTAAATCTAGAAGGAAGATGTAAAAATACTGATGACAATGCAGCAGAGTCTTTGCTACCAGGTTGTAGTATACCTAAATTGACAAGAAAAAGAAATCATGTGACTCTCAAGAGGGCAAACTTTAAACAGATTATTGAAATTGGAAGATGAAGTTGTTATATTTTTGACTGAGCAGAAATCTGGTTTTGTTAATTTTTTTATAATGACTTATGGCTTTCAAAACTGTGTTATTTGTCGGATATTATCAAAAAACTTGATTTAAATGTGTTACTTCAAGGAAAAAATTGTAATATTTCTCTTAAAAGATAAAATTGAAAATTTTAATTAAAAAGTTAACATGTGGAAGAATAGGATGGGAAATGATTCTTTAGAAATGTTTATAGCCAAAGATAATTGAAAATAACTTTCCCAAAGGTTTAATTGTAAGTGTTATAATTGATCATCTGAACGAACTGCCTACAAACACAGTTTCAGAAATACTTCCCTTCAAATTTTGATTCTAAAAAAACTAAGTTGGGTTCATAAGTCATACTCAATTGAAATAAAAAATGTCAGTCACCTGGCATTAAAAGTTCAAAAAGAATTTTCCAAGTTATCAAATGACACAAGTTTAAAATGTGAGTTTCCTAAAAAATCATTAAATGATTTTTGGCTTGGGATTAGGACAGAATTTCCAACAATGTCTGAAATGGCCCTAAACATACTCCTGCCCTTTTGTACTACATATTTATGCAAAGTAGCATTCTCAGCATTGATGATTATAAAACCTACTATCAAACAACTCTAAAAAAAAATGTTGAATATGCTTTGTGTCCTGTAGTATCAAATATTTCATGAAATTTAATTCTTTATGTAAAAAGAAATAAGCAGATCCATCTCATTAGTATGAAAATTTGCTTTCTTTTTTAATAAATGGTAAAATTATATGTATACCAAAGAACGGTTTTAAAATAAATTTCTCTATAATTTATTATTATGATTGTATTATATTATTATGGTTTATTATTCATTATTATTGAGTTGTATACCTATTTTATATACCTATATACCCAGGTTTGCAAGCAAAAAGGGGTCACAAGTAGAAAAAGTTTGAGGAGCACAGCTCTAAAGGAAACAAGGCACCCTTTTAAAATTTAGTTTGCATTAATATTGTCCACATCCCTTTCTTAAATCTATGCAATAAATAAAAAAATAAATCAAGCCCTGATTTGTAGAATTTGCCCATTTCTGACAGGCAAATGCTTACAGAGGAATGTTGGCTCCAGCATACCACTGTCCCTCCCTGAGGAGAGGACAGTGGCCACCCTTATGGTCTGAACCTCCTTCTTCCCTAAAGGCAGGAATTTAAGTCCCTCTGGGAGATGAATGAGTGAGATTGTATTCATGCCTCCCTTCAATCAAAACTCAAGTGGACACACACATAACCATCATGAGACACACATATGCCCTACACTAACAATAAACAATAAGCAAATAGCATATTTTTTACTGATTTATTTTAAACATTCTTTTTTTAAAAAAAATGAGGTCCAAATTCTTCCCCTTCTTCCCCTCCCGTACACACTGAGGAGACCAGCAATATATTAATTATGCATGTGAAATCATGCAAAACATATTTCCATAATAGCCATGTTGCAAGAAAGAAAAAAGGCAAGACATACAAAGAAAGTTTAAAAAAAAAGTGCTTCAATCTGCAGTCAGAGTTTATCAGATCTGTACTGGTGGTAGATAGAATTTTTCATCATTAATTCTTTGGAACTATCTTGGATCATTGTCTTGATCAGAGTAGTTAAGTCTTTCACAGTTGATCATCATTACAATATTGTTACTGTGTGCAGGATTCTGGTTATACTTATTTCACTTTGCATTAGTTTATTTGTAAGTCTTCTCAGGTTTTTCTAAAACCATTCTGTTAATGATTTTTTTATAGCACAATAGTATTCCATCACAATCATATGCCACAACTTGTTCAGTCACTCCCAATTGATGAGAATCCTCTCAATTTCTAATTCTTCATCACTACAAAAAGAACTGCTATAAACATTTTTGCACATATAGATTGTTTTTCCTTTTCTTTGATCTCTTGGAGATGCAAACCTAGTAGTGGTATTGCTGGGTAAAAGAATACGTGCAGTTTTATAGTGGTTTGGGCATAGTTTCAAACTGCTTTCCAAAATGGTTGGACTAGTTCGCAACTCCAATATCTTTTCTGTCATGTCAATAAATCTGACAAGTGTGAGGTGGGAACCTCAGAGTTGTTTTAATTTGCATTTCTCTATTTAATACTAACTTAGATCTTTTTTTTTTTTTTTGGATATGACTATTGATAGCTTTGATTTCTTCCTCTGAAAACTTCCTATTCATATCCTTTGATTATTTATCAATTGGGAAATAGCTCTTATTTTTTATAAATTTGGCTCAGTTCCCTACATATTTAAGAAATGAGGCCTCTGTCAGAAACTTGCTGTAAACATTTTGCCTAGTTTCCTGCTTTCCTTCTAATTTTTGTTGTTTTTATTTTCATGTAATCAAAATTATTCATTTTACTTTCTATGATCTTCTCTAACTCTTACCCCATAGCTCTGACAGCTCAAATTTTCTGTGTTCCTCTATTTCCCTTTATATTTAAATCATGGAGTCATTTTTACCTTATCTTGGTATATGGTGTGAGATGTTAATCTATGCCTAGTTTCGACCCAATTGCCTTCCAGTTTTCCAAGGAACTTTTGTCAAATGATGAGTTCTTACCCCAAAATTTTGGATCTTGGGGTTTGTCAAACTCTTCATTGCTATGGTCATTTACTATTGTTTATTGTGTACCTAATCTATTCCACTGATCCACCACTCTATTTCTTAGCCAGTACTAGATAGTTTGTTAATTACCACTTGGTAATATAGTTTGAAATCTGGTACACATTTTTTTTAATTGATTCCTTTGATATTCTTGACCTTTTGATCTCCCAGATGAATTTTGTTATTATTTTTTCTAGTTCTGTAAAATAATTTTTTGATCGTTTAATTGGGATGGCACTGAATAAATACATTTATTTAAGTAAAATTGTCATTTTTATTATATTGACTCAGCCTACCTGTTAATAATTAATATTTCTCCAACTGTCTAGATCTGTCTTTATTTGTATGAAAAAAGTACTTTGTAATTCTGTTCATATAGTCCCTGGGTTTTTTTTTTAATGGACAAATTTTTTTTTCTTATTCAATAGACCCTCTAAATACACCTGATATTCAATTGAAATTGCTCTCTCCAAAACTACCAATGACTTCTTAATTTCCAAATCTGATGATCTTTTCTCATTTATAATCCTTCTCAGCCTTTCAGTTGTAATTAACATTACCAACTACCCCCTTCTAAATTTTTGTGACACTGACCTTTCCTAATTCATCTATCTCTTACCTCTATGACTCCTTCTCAGTCTCCTTTGCTGGCAAAATAAATTATTGCTACTCATTCCTATATCTAATTCTTTATGCTGTTCATTATTCCAAAAACGACTCTTTTGCTACTTCTACTTCCTGTCAAATTGCTACTTATACTTTAAAGGCCAAAAAAAATGCCCCTTCTTTTTTGAAGCCTCCCCTTAACCCTTACCCATTCACACTCCAATTAGTAATCCCTTTCTGTCTTTCGACATGTTATATGCAATTATGTTTTATTTGAGAGGAAGCATGGTGGCCTTAGAGTCTGGGTGACCCGTTCAAATCTCATTTACACACACTGACTCTATAATCATGGATAAATTAATTAGCATTTTGGTGACCCAAATGACTTTCTAAGACTGTAAGTTGTAAAACACTTAGATATCTATTTTGGAAGATGTTTTTTATTCAGGTTCTGATCAACACCAATGTATCTATAAATACCTGTGACATTCCATCCAGATCTCCAATAAAGTAACTCAAACTCAAGAGGTCCAAATCAAAACTTATTATCCCTCATTACCATTCTCCTGCCGCTCCCCCCCCCCCAAATCCCACCTCCTAACATTCCTATCTCTATTGAGGGAATTATCATTCTTTCAGCAACCCAAGTTTGCAACCAAAGAGTCATCTTCAAATATCTCTCGCTTTATCTATTTTTAATCAGTTCCCAAGAATTCTCAACTTGCCCTCCAAGAAAAAGAAATTGAGATTGTATGCATAGGCAAAGAGGAAACAAAATTATTATTTTTTACAGATGTTATGAAAGTGTACTCAAGAATCTGAGAGTTAGCTAAAATATTAGTTGAAATAATCAATAAGCTTAACAAAGTTGCAAGATATAAAATAAATCTACATATATCATGTGCATTCCTCTGTATGACCAACAAAACCAAGCAGGTATTCAAAATAAATACGGAATTTGAAAAAATATTTTGTAGTATATCTACAAAGATTTACCAAGTAACTATATGAACCCAACTATAAAGTACTCTTTGTAGAAAGATTGACCTAAATAATGAAAAAATATTAATTTCTCTTGGGTAAGTTGAGAAAAATATTTTAAAATGACAATATTATCAAAGCTAATTTACTTATTGAGTGCTGTACCCATAAAACTACCAAATAAGCATTTTATAGAGGCAGAAAAATAACAATGAAATTCTTATGGAGATACAAAAATCCAAGAATCTCAAAGATAATTATGAACAACAGTAGGAAGGAAAGTAACCCAGTAGTACCAGATCTTCAACTGTATTATAAAATAGTAACCCTTGAGACAATTTGGTATTGGCTTAAAAAAGAGAGGGGTTGTGTAATGCCATGCACCAGCAGATTCCCAGAGGAATGCTACTGTGAACAGCTTTTAGAGTTCAGATTACAAAATATAGTGAACACTCTGTTTATTCCATTACAAATCAAGACAAACATTCAAAACATTATAATATTCACAACATTACATCTTATCACAGAAAATGGCCACACAGTTTTCATTACAGTGGCCACAATATTCAGAACAAGGAACAATAGAATACTCAAACTTCCACTCATGGGGCAACTCAATCATTAACAAGAAACAATAGAATAATCAAACTTCCACTCATGGGACAACCATTAACTTAATCAGTCACTAATCTAGATTTACAATTACTAAATATCTTGATCACAAATACAGTCATTAGAAAACCACGCAAA
>CM053587.1:252481241-252493979 GCA_028646515.1 Pseudochirops corinnae
CCTCTTCAAAAAGATCCTCAAAGAAAACTCCTAGGAATGTTATAGCCAGGTTCCGGAGTCCCCAGATCAAGGAGAAAATATTACAGGCTGCCAAGAGGAAACAATTTGAATACTGTGGAAACACAATTAGGATAACCCAGGATCTGGCAGCTTCTATACTGAGAGATTGAAGGGCCTAGAATATGATATTCTGGAGATCAAGGGAGCTAGGATTAAAACCAAGAATCACCTACCCAGCAAAATTGAGTATAATGTTCCAGGGGAAAATATGGTCATTCAGTGAGGTGGAGGACTTTCAAACATTCTTGCTGAAAGAATCAGAACTGAAAAGAAAATTTGACACTCAAATAAAAGAAGCCTGAGAAGGTAAACTTGGAAAAGAAATCATAAGGAACTTATCAAAGTTGAACTATTTGCATGCCAACATGGAAAATGATAATTGTAACTTATGAAACTTTTCTCAGTATGAGGATAGGTGAAGGGAATACAAATGTATATATATGAATACATACACATATGTCTATGTAGGAGGGTTTATATATGTGTATGAACACATATCTGAGTATGTGTATATATGTGTACATAGAGGGCACAGGATCAATTGAATAGGAAGGGACAATACTTTGAAAAGTGAAATTCTGAGGTGGGAGAGGATTAGAATGAGAGGAGACAAGAAGAAACAGAATGAGGTTAATCATCTCATATAGAACAAGCTAGGGATAATTGTTACAATGGAGGGGAAGAACAGGAAGGCAAAAGGGAATGGGTCAACCTTACTCTCATTGAATTTGGCTTAGGGAAGGTATGACATACACTTTAAACTGGGTGTCTTGCCACACAGGAGAGTAGGGGGGATGGGGATGAGAGGTGGGATGATGGAGGGGAGGGCAGGGTGGGGGAGAAGGTTATTGGAAGTACACACTTCTGTAAAGGGACAAGGACAGAGTAGAGAATAGAACAAAGTGGAGGATGGGATAGGAAGGAGGAACGTATAATCAGTCTCTCACAATATGTCCACTGTGGAGATGTTCTGCACAATTACACATGTACAGCCTGTATTGAATTGCTTGTCCTTCCAGTGGGGATGGGTGACAAGGGAGGAAGGGAAAGAATATGGAATTTTAAGTTCTATAATCAAATGTTAAAATATATATGTATATATATATATTTGTATATATTATTATTATTATTATTATTATTATTATTATTATTATTAACTACATGCAACTGGGAATTAAGACATACACACACTGGGGTAGGGAGACCTATCCTGCCCTACCAGAAAGTCAGAGGGGTAATGGGGGAGGACATAGGAGAGAGCAGATTGGGGGAGGGGCTATACAGTGGGATTTTGGGGTAGTGGGTAAGGGAAAGATGGGGGAAAAATTTGTAACTCAAAATCTTGTGGAAATGAGTGATATAAACAAGAAAATAAATTTTAAAAATTGGTTTGATTATGGCTCTAGAATTGAAAAGGGTGGATGGGGTGAACATGGAATTCTCCCTGGGCAGAACAGCAGCTGGTGAGAGGGGCTGGGCAGTGAAATAAAATCTGGTTGGAGTCAAGGTTAGGTATGGTGGGCAAGGGAGGTAACCACCAATTCCCTATGCAGGAAGAATGTTTGACAGAAGTTATCTAGGATGAAGGGAAATCTGTTCACAACAGAGGGAGGATTTAATAAAGTGTAAAGTATAGGCAGAGGGGGATAGAGATGAGAGTAGCGAGAGAGAGATGAACTGAGGGAAGGGTTTTCACCTCAGTACATTGAGGCATTGGATTGATGTGATTTGGGAAGCAAATGAGGTAGTAATATGCTTAGTATAGAGCAGGGGGGAGTACCCAGCAGGAAGATGCTTATGGGCTAAATGGGTCTCCAGGTTCTAATTAGAATGTCAGTATGAAGGGACTGCTGCCAATGGTGACTCCCAGATGGAGCCTCTTTAGTTCACTGAAGTGGAGCTGGGGGGAAAGAAGAGAGGGCCAAGTTATGGCAGCTGGGACAATCAAGTTTTATCTGGCCATTTTTCCTTCCAAAATCAGAGCTTTTCAGACTCATTCAAAGAGGCCAGAACCTCTGAATGTCAGGGAGAATTTAGGCGTTGCCACATGCTCAGCAGGTTCTGGTATAAGATGGAAAAGTACTCTGAATTTCACAGATGGAATCTCAGAAACTTGAGATTTATACCCATCTTTACTTTGTTTGTTTTTATTCAGCTCCATGTTAAATGGAAACATTCAAGGCCTAGTTCAATAAGTCAAATATGGCACAATATTAATAGAATTTAGCCTGACTGGCTCCATAGTTTTACATTTAAGAAATGATTTGTCTTCAATATAATAATACCAACTGTCTTTTGGAATAGTGTTTCATAAGAATGAGGACTTGATAAAATATTATTAAGTGAACTGAAAACATGGATATAAATCTATAAAAAATTCAATAACCCGATTAAAACCCCCCCAATTTATCAGTGAAATTTGGTAAAAGCTGAAAATGTAGAACACTTTAAATGATGGATTGTATGGGAGAGCAGATGTTTTGGCAGTCTTACCCAGGGCTTATAAATCTTGAGAATTATTTGGCTACTATATAGCTAGCCTGAAAGAACAGTAAAATAATTACTGAAATGATGAATTTGGGGCTAAAAACTGATTGGGCTGGGAAGGTTGTGGCAAACAGAATTTCGTAGTTCTCAGGAATTGTTCACATTTTCTTAGAGGTGCCCCATTCAGCAAATGTTGATTAATTACCTACTAGGTACTAGGCATTGTGCAAGGTACTGGGGCGCAAAGACAAAAATGAACTAGTCCTTTTCTTCAAGGGTCTTACTTTCTCAAGAGAGAAGCAACATGCATACAAATTAGTAAATAAATAATATAAAAGAAATTTGGGGTGTGGAAATGCTGACATTTGGGGAGGTGGAATAGATGGGAAAGGTTACATGTGGCACTTGATCTGAACCTTAAACAAATTGAGGAAAATACCACTAAGTGAAGGTAAAAAAGAGACTTTTTTTTGGTGTCATCTCCATATATCTGTCATGTTTCAAACAGTGCCACTCCTGAGACAAATGGGTACTTTTTGGCTCAGGCGCTAGCAGCCATAGTTCGAATAGATTAGGACTCAATCTATTTTAGCGCCCATACCTCCTACTACATCTTCTCCCCATTAGCCAAGTCAGGTCAAAGTTTTATTATTTGAGGCCAAAGGCCACCTGCAAGGCTTATAGAATAGGGAGATATATAATAGTCCTCAGGACAAATTAGAATCAGATCTTGTAGGCCACCTAGTCCAAATCCCTCATTTTAAGACAGGAAAGAAATGGAGTTCAAAGAAGTTTAAAGTGACTTGCTCCAGGCTATGGTGCTACTTAGTGGCAAATTCAGGACTAAAGTCTTGATCTTCTGAGTTTTAGTCCCATGTTCCTATATAATATGTTCCTATATAACTGTGTTGATATATAATTTCAGAAAGAGCACAACTAGAATGAGTCTGAGTATGAAAATATGCTCAGTTTTAGACTTAGTTTCCTAAGATCATAAATTTAGAGCTGGAATGGGACCCAGAGACCATTTAGTCCAACTCCTTTTACAAATGAAGAAAGTGAGATCCACAGAAGTAAATTATTCACCCAAGACCAATTAAGCAATAAAGTGGCAGAACCAGGATTCAAACCCAGCTCCCCAGACTCCAAGTCTTACATATACTTTCTGTCACCTTGCCAAAAGTGTTAGACTAATAGGTCATCATGATATTTTAATAGTATTGTCTAACATAACTTTAGTTTTGTTTTTTGAAGCAACTAGTATAAAATGTAGCTATAGAATTATCTACATATTTATGTCAAACCATGTCTGTTTCCCTATCTGCAAAATAAGGGAGTTAGACCAGATGACTTTTGAGATCCCTTTCAGTTCTAGAGCTATGATCCTGTGATTTTTTTTTCTTTTTTGGAGGGCAATTGGGGTTAAGTGACTCGCCCAAAGTCATATGGCTAGTAAATGTGTCAAGCATCTGAGGCTGGATTTGAACTCAGGTCCTCCTGACTCCAGGGCTGGTATTCTATGCACTGAGCCACCTAGCCACCCCTATAAGAGCCATTTTATATTTGGAGGGGAGAAGGCAGGGCAATTGGGGTTAAGTGACTTGCCCAAGGTCACACGGCTAGTAAGTGTTAAGTGTCTGAGGCCGGATTTGAACTCAGTTCCTCCTGACTCCAGGGCCAGTGCTCTATTCACTGCGCCACCTAGCTGCCCCTGATCCTGTGATTTTTATAAGCTTAATTATTCTGGAATTGTTCTTGAGTTGATATTAGAATGAGCTAACCTTTTGAATGACCTCACAAAAATCCATTACGATTCCAAATATATTAGACAGAATAAAAATAGTAAGGAAAACCCTTTAAGTCAGAGATTCTACAAAAATAAATTAGTACACCAAGAGGATTCCTATGGCATCTGTTTTCTGTCATGGGAGCCAGCATAACCTGGAACCAGTTTGCCAGGAAGGTTTTTAGCCACCATTACAAGTCCTCATGAAGGTTCAATCAGCAAACATTTATTAAGTCCCTATTATGTTCCAGACACTGGAAACAGACATAAATGAAACATTTCCTTCCCTTAAAGAGCTTTTATTCTTTTGGTGAAGACATAATGTACATAAATATTTTACAAAGCAGTAATATATAAATGGAGAGAATGAAAAAGCTTTAGATAGCACATTATTATGGGTTGATGTCTTGGTTTTATCAAATATTGAATAAAATTTAAGTAAATTGTTAATTTGTGGTAGAAATGATGTTTTTAATGTATTTAACTTGGGGGATTTACGAATTACTAAAGGCCACTAGACTATGCTGGGAAATTCATTCTAGATTGAGGGATGGAACTTTTGTCAAATAATAGATGATTTTGAAGACAACTTATCCCTTGGAATGTTTTAAGAAAGGCCAATATTCACTAGAGATGCCCAGATTAAATCAAATCAATCTAAAGATTCTCTAATACAAGAATTAGAGTGTTGGGGAGCAGCTAGGTGGCACAGTGAATAGAGCACTGGCCCTGGAGTCAGGAGGACCTGAGTTCAAATCCAGCCTCAGACACTTAACACTTACTAGCTGTGTGTCCTTGGGAAAGTCACTTAACCTCAGTTGCCCTATCTTCCTCCCTCCAAAAAGCAAAAAAAAAAAAAAAGAATTAGTGTTATTTTTTTTTAAGTGGACTTTTTTTTGATACCTGTAAGGATGGCCTACAATTTTACTGTCCCTTACAACACAAGATGAAAATTTCCCCTTTTGATTATGATCTGCAGAGATTTTCCTGAGACAATGAGGATCCTGTATAATTTTAAAGGGATTTATAGCCTGGGGAAAGTCACATTGTATAGTCTTCTCTACTAGATAAAAGCAGTTTAAAACATAGGTAAGGGGTTTTGGTGTTGCAATTAATTATGGAATAAAGTCTCAACACACTTCAGGGTGACTTCACAGCATAGCCCTGACATTTTTCCACAAAAGTATTTTACTCTCTACCATGTCGTTTAGATTTTTAGCCAAATAAGATTTTTTCCCCCCTGAAGCATATCCCTTCCTCTGCTACCGCCAATACCTATCTTTAAAATGCCCGTTTGAGGCCTGATTGACATGCTGCCTCCTCTTTGAAACTTTCTTTGATTCTCCCATCTGGAAGTGCTCACTTCTTTCGTAGTGCTTTCATTGTTCTTTTCCTAGGTACCTACAAATAGCCTTTTTTATGTTATTCTAGAGACAAGACATATCATCTACAAGACCATATGTGTTCAGGGCAGAGCCAAGATAGTAAAGCTAGGAAATTGCCTGAACTTTCCCAAAATTTCTCTATAAACAACATTAAAATAACATCTTAAAATAAATTCTGGAGTGGCAGAACCAATAAAAGGATAGAGTGAAATGATTTTCCAATGCAAGACAACTTAGAAGGATGACAGGAAAGTTCTGTCTCACTGGGGTGAGAATGGAGGACAGTCCAGACAAGCCACCACGAGCAAGTCAGAAGTGAGGTCCTGAGCCCCAGTGTAATCCAGTGAGGGCCTAAGCCGGGGTAAAAACCAGAAGGGAGGCCAGAATATCAAGGGAATTAATGAAAAGAAATGCTAAGGAAGGTAGCCTATCAATACAGATCTTAAATTGTATTATAAAGCAACAATCATCAAAACTATTTGGTACTGGCTAAGAAATTGGTGGATCAGTGGAATAGGTTAGGTACAAATGACATAGTAATCAATAACTATAATAATCTACTATTTGATAAACCCAAAGACCCCAACTCCTGGGATGAGAACTCACTATTTGACAAAAACTACTAGGAAAACTGGAAAATAGTATGGCAGAAACTGGGCATAGGTCAATATCTTATGCTGTATACCAAAATAAAGTCAAAATGGGTGCATGATTTAGATATAAAGACTGATACTATTAGCAGATTGGGAGAGTAAGGAATAGATTACCTGTCAGATTTATGGAGAATGTAAGAATTTATGATCAAACAAGAGATAGAGAACGTTAAGAAATGCAAAATGGATCATTTTGATTACATTAAGTCGAAAAGTTTTTGCATAAAATCAATGCAACCAAGATTAGAAGGGAAGCAGAAAGCTGGGAAACAATTTTTACAACAAGTATCTCTAATAAAGGCCTCATTTCTAAAATATATAGAGAACTGAGTCAAATTTATAAGAATGCAAGTCATTCCCCAATTGATAAATGGTCAAAGGATATGAACAGGCAGTTTTCAGAGGAAAAAATTAAAGCTATCTATAGTCATAGGAAAAAATGCTCTAAATCATTATTTATTAGAGAAATGCAAATCAAAACAACTCTGAGGTACCACATCATACCTCTCAGACTTGCTAACATGACAAAACACGAAAATTATAAATGTTGGAGAAGATGTGGGAAAAATGAAACACTAATGCATGGTTGGTGAAGTTGTGAACTGATGCAACCATTCTAGAGAACAATTTGGAACTATGCCCAAGGGGTTATAAAATTGTGTGTACCCTTTGACCCAGTAATACCACTTCTAGAGCTGTATCCTAAAGATAAAATATGAGGGAATGGACCTATATGTACAAAAATATTTATAGCAGCTCTTTTTGTAGTGGCCAACAATTGTAAATTGAGGGGATGTCCATCAATTGGGAAATGACTGAACAAATTGTGGTATATGAATATAATGGAATACTATTGTGCTATAAAAAATGATGAGCAGGCAGACTTCAGAAAAACCTGGAAAGACTTATATGAACTGATGCTGGGTGAAATCAGCAGAAACAAGAGAACATTGTACAAAGTAACAGCTACATTGTGTGATTACTAACTTTGATAGACTTAGTTAGCTCTTCTCATTAATGTGAGAATCTAAGGAAATGCTAAAAGACTCATGATGGAAAATGCTGCCCACATCCAGGAAAAGAACTATGGAGTCTGAAAGAATGTTGAAGTCTACTATTTGCTTTCTCTCTCTTTTTTGTTTTGTTTTTCCTTTCTCATAGTTTCTCCCATTCATTCTCATTCTTCTTTACAACATGACTAATGTGAAGATATGCTTAATAAGAATATATGTGTAGAGCCTTTATTGGATTGCACACTGTCTTGAGGAGGGGAAGAAAATTTAAAACTCAAAAGCTTATGGAAACGAATGTTGAAAACAAAAATTAAAAAAAATTAATTAGAAAAAAACACAGAATTGGCCAAATGTTAAAAGAGGCACAAAAATCCTCTGAAGAGAAGGATTCCTTAGAAAGAGAATTGGCTAAATGAAAAAAAGAGGGACAAAAATTCACTGAAGAAAAGAACTCTTTAAAAAGTAAAATTGGCCAAGTGGGAAAGAAAGTACAAAAGCTCACTAAAGAAAATAATTCCTTAATAATTAGAATTGATCAAGAAGAAAGTAATGACTCCATGAGACATCAAGAAACAATAAAACAAAGTCAAAAGAGTGTGTGTGTGGGGGGGGAAATGTGAAATATCTCATTGGAAAAAACAAATGACCTGGAAAATAGATTGAAGAGAAATAATTTAAGAATTATTGAAAAAGAAAAGAATTATTGGACTATCTGAAATCCATGATCAAACAAAGAACCTAGACATTATCTTTCAAGAAATTATCTAGGAAAACTGTCCTGATGTTCTAGAACCAGAGGGAATAATCCACAGATCACCCCCTGAAAGAGATCCCAAAATTAAAACTCACAGGAATATTATGACCAAATTCCAGAGCTCCCAGGTCAAGGAAAAAATATTGCAAGCAGTCAGAAAGAAACCATTTAAATATCATGGAGCTGCACTCAAGACAACACAAGAGTTAGCAAGCGAATGACAACAAAGAGACAAGACACCAGCATTTATGGGATGCTGCCGAAGCAGTACTTACAGGAAAATGTATATCTCTAAATGATTACATCAACAAAATAGAGAAAGAACAGATTTATGAATTTGGCATGCAACAACAACAACAACATCAAAAAGCTAGAAAAAGAACAAATAAAAATCTCCACTTAAATACCAAACTGAAAACCCTGAAAATCAAAGAAAAGATTAATAAAATTGAAAGTAAGAAAATTGTTCTACTAATAAGTAAAACTAGGACCTGGTTTTATGAAAAAAAAAAGTCAATAAAAGAGACAATTTGTTAGTTTGATTTTAAAAAGACCATATTTGCTCCCAAATTGATGCTTAATCAACGCTTGTAGAGTTGAAGGTAGGAAGATCATCCTATTTCTCTTTTCTTAAAACTAATCACAAAGTTTGGGGCCTATTGAACCTTTACTTTGTCCTTATACCTCTGGCTGGACTTTTTCTAGGTACTTCTCAATTTTTGGCTTTTATTACTAATTCATGTCTTACCTGTGCCTTATTTTCCTGACAGATTATGAAATTCCTTGAGAGCAGAGGACATGTTCTATTTCATCATTGTATCTCCTACACAACATAGAGTAGGTGCATAATCAATATTAGTTGATTTGTCTAGAATGCTTTACATTCATGGTTTTCTGTGTCTTAGAACTGCCTAACATCTGCAAATCTGCATTAGTAGAAAGAGTTCCTTCACCAACAGTTTGTATATCCATGAAAACTTGATATCTAGACATGTCTTATTTGGTAATACCCTGAAAGGTAGGTAGTGAAAGTTAGGGACCTCATTTTAAATATGAAGGGAAAAGTTGGGAAAAGTCAAGTGATTGACTTCAAGGGCTTGAACTCAAGAGCTTCTGACTCCATGTCCAACACCCTTTCTGCCATACTGCCTCAAAAGTGAAGCCTTGAGAAGAAAGAGGAGCATCAATTGTCTTTATTAGATATGTAAACTCCTCCATTGGATTATAAACTCCTTGAGGTCAGTGTATCAGCAATGCAGCATTCACAATGCCTACAGTAACTATAAGTATGCTGATTTGGTTATTAATTACAAAATGTAACAGGCTCTCTACATAAGAAATATAACTAGAGCATTCATTTAAATACCAGAAAACTGAGTTCCAAAACCAGTTCTGCTGATTTTATATTTCAACTAACCAATTAATAAATATTTATCAAGTGTCTACTATGTGCCAGGCACTGTGCTAAGTTCTGAGGATACAAAAAAGGGGCAAAGAAACCCTAGTCCCTCCCCTCAAAGCGCTTGCAATCTAATAATGGACACAATATGCAAACAAATATATGCTAAGGAAACTCTAGAGGATAAATAATTTACAGTGGAGAGGCACTAGAATTAAGCAAGGTTGGGAAATACTTCCTGTAAAAGATAGGATTTTAGCGGGAATTTAAAGGAAGCTAGATAAGGGAGTAGGTGAATTTGAGGAGGGAGAGCATTCAAGGCTTGAGGGACTGCCAGAGAAAATGCCTGGAGCCAAGAGATGGAGTGGCTTGTTCATGAAACATCCAGATGGTCAGTGCCACTGGATCAGAGTACATAGAAAAGAATAAGGTGTAAGAAGATTGGAAAGCCAAGACGGGGGTAGCTTGTGGAGTGCTTTGAATGCCAAATAGCATTCGTGGAGGGGGTAGAGAACTATGTTGTTTATTGAGTAGGGAAGTGACATGGTTGAACCTGCACTTTAGGAAAATCTCTTGGGTGACTGAGTGGAAGATGGATTGGAATAGAGAGAAGAGACTTGGAGTGTACTGACCCATTATCAGGCTATTGCAGTCATCTGGACATGAGGTGATGAGGGCTTGTGCTATGGTGGGGGCATAGTCAGAGGAGAGCATGAAGGTGTTTACATTTTTTCACAGAGGAAGTTTCCTCTTTACTGTACATTTCATCATTTCTTAAAGCACAATACTATTCTATTACATTTTGTATACCATAGTTTATCAGAGAAATTTAAGAAAAAGTTTTCCCCCCATTTGATAATTTCCTTTCTTATCTTAGGTGCATTAATCTTGTGTGTGCAGGACCTTTTCCTTTTTATTTACTCAAAGGTATCTATTTTATGTTTTGTAATTGCTTCTCTTATTTGTTTAAGAATATACCCCCTACCCAGATATGTATGGGTATATGATCTGCTTCTCTTTATTGTTGAATCATTAATGTTAAGGTCAGGTACCCCTTTAGAATGCATTGAAGAATTTGGTAAGGTATTGGTCCCAAACTATTCTCTGCCAGACTGCTTTACTGTTTCCCCAGCAAGTTTAATCAAATAATGAAAGGGTTTTTTTCTATTTTATTGAACACTAGGCTATTGAGTTCCATTGTTTCTGATTCTCTCTTGTCTAGTCTATTCTGATGATCTCTCTCTCTCTCTCTCTCTCTCTCTCTCTCTCCTCTCTCTCTCTTCTCTCTCTCTCTCTCCCACTCTCCTTTCTCACTCACTCTCTCTCCATTTTTTAACCAATGCTAGACCTTAGCACATTAAAATTTTTTTCCCTATCATCTCAGTTTTATTTTGTGTATACCTTTTGAAAACAATGTGTTTCTTCTAAGCAATAGATGGTAAAATTGTGTTTTCTCATCTGATCTGTCACTCTTTTATTTTATTTGTATTATTTAACCCATTCACATTTAAGTTATGAGTTTATATTTTCCTCCATCTTTTTTCTAATATTGTGTTTTTTCAAGTTATGATTTTTACTTTATTCAGCTATGAACATAGTATTAGTTCCATCAGTTACTTTACCTTGTTTATTTTTTTTAAGGTAGACCTATTCTCATTTTCTTGAAAATCTTGTCCATAAGTCTATCTCCTCCCACTCTACCAAATGCCAGTTGCCTCCAGGATCTATCACTTCCTTCCTCCTTGATGTAGGACAAGCAGACTTTTTAAGAAACAAATTGCCCAGACTACACCTAGCATAACATCCCTATCTTCCTTTGTAGATTCTCTCTCTTCACCCATAGAAACCTCAGTGGAACTCCCTCCCAGTACTAAAGCAAAGCCTCTTTCTCTCTTTTTCTTCCCTCTTTTAAATCTCCCACAACCTCTTCCCCCCCCAATTCCTCACCCACTCTGATGAAGTTTCTTCTTTTCCTGAGATCACCAAATACACCTTATCTTCATTTCTAACTCTAAATTTGACCTATGAACATCATAAAGTAAACTCTCTCCCTCTGTTTCCCTCTTCTCCTTTTATTCACTCATATAGTGTAATGTAGTCTGACAAAAAAACATTTATTCACCTGTAGACAGAGTGTCACTAGATACTTCACTTTTATGTCCACTTAATTTCTGTCTTCCTTCCTGTTTCTTTGTATATATTTAGAAGTCTCTTTCTGATATCTCTGCTGTTTCTAATGCTGTCTTTGGCTGCTGCATTCATTCACCTCTTCTATATTTCTATTGTGTGGGGTGCTTGAGAAATAAATAATGTCTTCAGGTTTGGTTTTCTTCCTAAGAATGTTTCAAATACCATTTGATTATTAAATTCTTTTTTTCTTTTTCATTTCTGGTTAAATTTGGATTTGCAGGATAGGTCACCCTGGGTTGCATCCTGAGCTCTATTGCTCTTCAGAACACACTATTCCATGGTTCTCTTTGTAACATTCTGAGTCCCTCCCCTCCTATGGTGATTTCCTTGGGGGCTGAATCTCAAAGAATATCAGTTTTTTCCCACTCTCTGCCCCACATACCTTTTAACTGGAAGGAACTAGCCACAGCTGAGTGCTGAGTACTTTCCCTTAAGGTTTGTGGAGTGTAGCATTCCACTCTCCTTTCCCTCCACTGTATCCCATTCCATTTTTCTGCTTTGCTCCTTCTGTTCCTCATTTCTCTGGTCTTATACCTGCAGTTCAGAGAACAAACAAACTAATGCCATGGGGTTGATCTTTGAGTTGCTCTGGGACGAGAGGGGCTAGGAGTGTTATTGAGTTCTGTTTCTAGCCCAGACATATCCTTCACCTTCCCCTCTCTTCCTGACTCCCCTGAAGACATTCTTTGTAGAATGCTGCTCTGTGGTGCTAACTCTATGGCCTTAGCAAGCTTCTGAAGTTGGGTGCTGGAGAGGTGCATTGGTTGTCTGTCTTGGCTAACGTAGATTTCCACAATCTGGTGGCAAGTTGTCCACAGCACTAGAAAGAAGTAGGGGAAACCAGGACATGGGACTGGGCTCTGTTGCCAGCAAAACCAGTGTGGTCCTGCTAATGCAGCTTGGCCAGCTGTTGGTGGTTGGGGTATGCAGAAAGGGTGCTGAGTGAGTTCATTGTATGAGTCCATTCGTGGGTTGTTTTTTTTTTTTTAACTTTCTTTTGGATTCTTGGTA